>OX463843.1:49780087-50063023 GCA_949825065.1 Odontocerum albicorne
GCACTGACTTAGAAATTTCTAGGGCATCTAATCTGTCCAACTTATTTCCGTTACTACTGATGTAAGAATTTGGCATAATCGATAGAAAAAGTATGGTTTTCACTGTGACAATGATTAGCCATTTCAGAATAAATTAGAGGATTTGTTAAGGCGGATTTGTGTTCACGAAATCTCTTTTCAAAATATCTTCCTGTCTTTCCTATATATAGAAATTATCACAGTCAGCACATAAAAGTTTATACACACCACTGTTGCTAAGTATTCCATTTTTGCCTTTCCCATTAAATAAGCGTTTCCGGAGATTAAAATCAGTGTAAAAAAATGGCTTTATGTGACTTGGAATATTTTTGGTTATTTCGTATAATATTTTTTTTGCTTCATTTATAGGTATGCTTGTAGGTGTCGTTATTTGTATAATTATTTTTTGTGTTCGTCCTGGTCAAAAAAATATAATTTTGCTTCGGTTGGTAATCAATTGATTCAGCTCGACTTACAAGCTGTCAGTAGTTAATATATATTTGGGACAGCGGTTTGTGTCACTATTCTATAAATAGGGGAACCTACTTAAAATACGCTCACACATATGAATAATTTCAAGTATTTCATTGATACATCTGATTTTTTTTATAAAAACGAATAACATTTTTTTATTGTATATGATGGCATAATTTGAAACTTGGTATATCGTATATCATCTTTGTATGGGACTCTAAATCTTTAAAAATCTGCTAAGATAACACTGCCACATTATTCCAGTAAAAACTTTCTTGAGTGATTTATGTGTTTTATAACACACTTTATTGAGTGAGTGTTGAACAGTACTGATATAAGCTGAGTCAATACTTATTAAAAATAAAATTATTAGGATAACATGTTTAAAGTTTAAACCTGTTTAACTATGAAGATTGTTTTAACATATTTTTTATTACTTCTTCCTCTTGGTCTAGGTCGTATGACCTGTTTGTTAAGGTGGGCTGTCCTGGGATGATGACGTCCAGCTGTCCTTCCACCTTTTCAGCCTGGTAATTTCCTGCTCCTAGAGTTTTCAGTCTTAGTCTCGTATCCTTCATGCGGTCTACATGATCCCTCCAGAAGCACCTTCTGCTTCTTCCCACCTCGCTATGTCTTCAATACCACAGACAGACTTTATCGTCTCATTTCTGATCCCATCTCTAAGAGTTCTGCCTGTGATGGAGCGTAGGCTTCTCATTTCCGCCACTCTGAGAAGGTTTTTATTGTCCTGTTGGTATCGGCTCACACTTCTATCCCATAAACCATATCATGATGGGGCGGACGCATGTCTTTTATTATTTCATACATTTAATTACAGAGTTCAGACTCCCAAGAATTGCGAGCTGACAGAAGACAGAAGAACTGCGTAAACTGTGAACTGCGTAAGAGATATAAGTACGCCATGAGATATTGAAAAAAACATTCATGTTCTGCAGCAACTCGGAGTAAAAAGCAGCAGATAGAGCCAAATGGCGTAGAATCTGTTAAATACTCCAAAGGACGACCTCCGTGGCCTGGTGGTAAGACACATGTCTGCCGATCCGGAGGTTGCGGGTTCGATCCCCGCTGGAACCCAGATTTTTTAAAATAGGATTCCAGTCTGATTAACACTGAGGGCCTATAATTCATATTGCTGGTTGGTTGGAAGAGATTGCCACATGGCAATAAACTCGCCAGGTTTAAAAAAAAAGGTTTCGACCGATTACCTACTCCGATCTAGTGGCATCAAATGATATTTTTGTTACATTCGAAGTTTTCTGTGAAAATACCGCCAACTTGTTAGTATTTTTAAACATCAGACCTTAAGCCGCTTTATTAGAAAATTTACTCCACTGCAATTTTTCTTATCCTGTGACGTCAAGACTTAAGTCCGTCGTCGCTCATATTTCTTTCACACTCAAGTGTTTTGGACATTGGACAGTTCCTTCTTCGTCACTACGAGACAGTATGCTCATAAAAAAATAATAAAATTACTTCTAATGTAGATCGCGCTGGATGGGAATTTATATTGTCCTCCATAACTTTTGGTCTGTCAGGAGTGATGAAGTATGAGGAGTTTGATTTCGCGTGATGTATACATGTGTAATTGAGTGTCACTGTTTTACATGTTGATGATAATGTTCAACGGGATTTTACATAATCCAAAATCGGAAAGAATTATCGACTTATTTTTTCATGCTATATGTCTCAGTAAGATACAGGCAAAAGCCTAGTTTACTAGGGACACGACAAATTAAAGACAACAAACTCAAATCCATTAAAATTGTGTGTCAAAATTAAATTACCTGTTGTTTTTTTTTTTCGCAAATTATGTATATTTCTTGTTATGTGTAAAATAAATAAAAAATAAAAAAATAACGTTGTGGGGGATGGGGATATGGAACTCAACTAAACTGAAATCAATAAATAATTTGCTTTTTTTATACCAAAATGGGTAAAGCGTCATTAATACACTAGCTAAAGAGGTTTTTTATCTTAAGATATCATTATGAACGATTCGAGATGCAATCGCATTAAGTATTCCAGTTCGAGATGCAATCCATTCGAGTTATACATACGTTATAATTTATTAGATGCAATCCCGTAGAGTTATATATACGCTATATATATACGTTCGATATGCAATCCAGTAGAGTTATATATACGCCATATATACGCTATAATTTAAGACATCATTATGAACGATTCGAGATGCAATCGCATTAAGTATTCGAGTTCGAGATGCAATCCAGTAGAGTTATATATACGTTATAATTTATTAGATGCAATCCAGTAGAGTTATATATACGCTATATATACGTTCGAGATGCAATCCAGTAGAGTTATATACAAGTATACGCTATATATACACGCTATAATTTAAGACATCATTATGAATGAATCGAGATGCAATCGCATTAAGTATTCGAGTTCGAGATGCAATCCAGTAGAGTTATATATACGTTGTAATTTATTAGATGCAATCCAGTAGAGTTATATACGAGTATACGCTATATATACACGCTATAATTTAAGATATCATAATGAACGATTCGAGATGCAATCGCATTAAGTATTCGAGTTCGAGATGCAATCCAGTAGAGTTATATATACGCTATATATATGCTATATATACGTTCGAGATGCAATCCAGTAGAGTTATATACGAGTATACACTATATATACACGCTATAATTTAAGACATCATTATGAACGATTCGAGATGCAATCGCATTAAGTATTCGAGTTCGAGATGCAATCCAGTAGAGTTATATATACGTTCGAGATGCAATCCAGTAGAGTTATATACGAGTATACGCTATATATACACGCTATAATTTAAGATATCATTATGAACGATTCGAGATGCAATCGCATTAAGTATTCGAGTTCGAGATACAATCCAGTAGAGTTATATATACGTTATAATTTATAAGATGCAATCCAGTAGAGTTATATATACGCTATATATATGTTATATATATACGTTCGAGATGCAATCCAGTAGAGTTATATACGAGTATACACTATATATACACTCTATAATTTAAGACATCATTATGAACGATTCGAGATGCAATCGCATTAAGTATTCGAGTTCGAGATGCAATCCAGTAGAGTTATATATACGCTATATATACGTTCGAGATGCAATCCAGTAGAGTTATATACGAGTATACGCTATATATACACGCTATAATTTAAGACATCATTATGAAAGATTCGAGATGCAATCGCATTAAGTATTCGAGTTCGAGATGCAATCCAGTAGAGTTATATATACGTTATAATTTATAAGATGCAATCCAGTAGAGTTATATATACGCTATATATATGTTATATATATACGTTCGAGATGCAATCCAGTAGAGTTATATACGAGTATACACTATATATACACTCTATAATTTAAGACATCATTATGAACGATTCGAGATGCAATCGCATTAAGTATTCGAGTTCGAGATGCAATCCAGTAGAGTTATATATACGTTATAATTTATAAGATGCAATCCAGTAGAGTTATATACGAGTATACGCTATATATACACGCTATAATTTAAGATATCATTATGAACGATTCGAGATGCAATCGCATTAAGTATTCGAGTTCGAGATGCAATCCAGTAGAGTTATATATACGTTATAATTTATAAGATGCAATCCAGTAGAGTTATATATACGCTATATATATGTTATATATATACGTTCGAGATGCAATCCAGTAGAGTTATATACGAGTATACACTATATATACACTCTATAATTTAAGACATCATTATGAACGATTCGAGATGCAATCGCATTAAGTATTCGAGTTCGAGATGCAATCCAGTAGAGTTATATATACGCTATATATACGTTCGAGATGCAATCCAGTAGAGTTATATACGAGTATACGCTATATATACACGCTATAATTTAAGACATCATTATGAAAGATTCGAGATGCAATCGCATTAAGTATTCGAGTTCGAGATGCAATCCAGTAGAGTTATATATACGTTCGAGATGCAATCCAGTAGAGTTATATACGAGTATACGCTATATATACACGCTATAATTTAAGATATCATTATGAACGATTCGAGATGCAATCGCATTAAGTATTCGAGTTCGAGATGCAATCCAGTAGAGTTATATAATATATACGCTATAATTTATTTATGTATAAAATAAAAACATACATTGAAAGGAAAACTCAATTGAGAACAAATTAAAAGTTAAACCAATGTTTTGCCACTTGCTTGTGTATACATTACGTAAGTTATTAACAATTCTAGTTAGACTCTTCATATTTTCCAGGACTGAGTTAATTAAGGAACTTCCGAAGAATAGTTCGAATTAAATTTCTTTAAAGTCTTCCAGGATATTTTCCTATCTGAACTGCACAATGGAAATACTAGAAAAGAATTCCAAAGAATCAAATTACTTTATGCTCCGTCTTCAGGTTTTCATTTCTTCCTTCAGTATATTGCATTGAAAGGGGACGTATTTTCCTCCCTTAACGTTATACACTGCATATTATTTTAAACGATGAATCCGTACAAAGTTTATTTCAAAACTTAATATTTCATATCACATAACCGTACGTTCTGCATGAAAATATTTATGGCGCATGAACATTTTAAAAACACTCGTTTGTGGATTGGGAGATATAGTTCGGAAGTTCTAGGATGAGTCCTGTGAAAGCTCACAAATTTGCCCCAATACAACCTTGTGTAATGTGTTTACCTAAATAACTTGCTATTTATTAGAATTGAGGCTTATATTAAAGTTGATAAAATAATTAAAATTACTGAACATCGTTACAAGGTTGTATTGGGGCAAATTGGTGAGCTGTTACAGGACTCATCCTAGAATTTCCGAACTATAGTATTGTAATTTAAATCAACTGTATACATTTCTGAATTTTTGCATTCATTGTTATCCTCCGACAATATAAAATTTCGATATGAATCTTCTCCATGCATATTAAAATTATAAAACTACGCTACTATCATCTGACAGTTCAATTCAATCCCACCACCTACGGTGTTATAGGTGACAAAATAAGTCCCCATTCAGTGTGAATTACAGCAGAATAAAGAATATTGTTTATTTTTAATGAGCGTGACGTCATGTTATGACGAAAAAGAAACTGTCCAAAGGGATGTCTTCTCCGGTGGAGACACACCTGAGAGTGAAAAGAATAGTAGCGACGACGGATTTGATGTCCAACATTACGAGAGATTTTTTTATATATCAAATCTTCTTCTTCTTATTCTAGATCTTGCGATCTGTTTAAACAGGATTTCAGTTTTGGTCCTGTGACGAAGATGTCCAACTTTCTCTCCATCTCTTTAGTAGACGTCCCGGTGGTCGATAACCCTCTGGAATCTCGTGCAATACAATCTTAGGTATTCTCGCGGGGTCCACCCTCTCAACGTGGTCCCTCCAGAATCGTCTTCTCTGCCTACTCCATCTCACGATGTCTTCGATGTTACAACTTCTGCGGATTTCCTCATTAGGTATCCTATCTCTGAGGATTCTACCTACGATAGGCCGCAGTGTTTTCATTTCTGTTGTTCTGAGGAGGTGTTTCGTTCTTACAGAGTCTGCTCTTGCTTCGATTTCGTAAGTCATAACAGGTCTTATGCATGTTTTGTATATTCTGACTTTACTTTCCACCAACATGTGTTTATTGCCCCAAACAGTGTTCCTCAGGCATCCGGAGATAACTGCCGCTTTATTGGACTGTTCTTTGACTTCATTATACAGATTGTTGCAGCTAGATATCTCCACATCCAGATATTTAAACTTCATGACATGTTCTATGGATTTATCGTCCACAACCAATTTGCATCTAAGAGGCTGTCTGGATATTGTTAGACATTTTGTTTTTCTGACGGATATCGTCATGTTATATCTCTCAGATGCAAGATGGAACCTATACAGCATTCGTTGTAGATCGTCTTCGCTTTCTGCTTGTATAGTTAAGAATCATTTTATTAAAAAATATCATACCATTATATTAAAAAAATACTCGCAGTGCAGTAAATACACCTCTGTTTTCAAGCGCCTTAAAGCCTGGAGTTTAAACAACTCAACAAATTGGCAAAACTTTCACAGGCAACTTTGAATGCAGCAAAACCATCCTTTGACGCCAGTAGATCGGAGTTGTAAATCGATTCGAAGATGAACTGGTGTAAAGCTAAGTGAAGATACCTTCTACTCGTTTATACGCCTCTAAGCAGGCTTTACAAATCGCGTAAGGGGGCAACCCTGGCAAGGGGGGAAGGCGGGCGGACTCTCTGACAAGAAATTAATATTTCCTCAATGGAAGAATGCATAGACTGAAATTAATGTGGATTGAAAGGGTGCAGTTAGACTATCACTCTCTGAAAGCGACAGTCAGTGGAAAATATTTCATAGATGGACAATTTCTAAAAGCAGCCAAAATTCATATTTAGCTCGAAGCACTAATCGTTTTCAAACATTGTATATGAATTTCTGTATTATTAAACTTTCAACATCAGGAACCATTAATTCCGTTTTTAGATCGTGTATTAGTTATTGTGTTGTTAAGGAAATGATACTGGTAGATAATATATAAACATTACAGTACCTTGTACGGTACATCTACCATATGTCAATAATATACGCCCATACCTCGCTTTACTGAAAAGTTACTTTCCTGAAAAGTGGTTCGTAAATCGAATTTCAATACATAAAATTACTATTTTCCATATAAACACATATTCAATGTGTACAGTGTATTTCACGATGAAAAAATAATTAATTAATTAAATATTTAAGAAAATTACACATACATAAAAACGTACCATCACGCCGACTATCTGTCGGGTAGGCAGGGATGACAGAGTGCCACACTTTCCTAAATCGACACACATCCTTTTCCTCTTCCACTTTCATACATATTTTTATACAAACTCTACGATTTCTCTAACTATCTACTGTTCTTTCTTTCAGAATATCATTTATTTATTTAGTTAACACTTTTATTAGTAATACAATCTTGCGGGATTATTGCCAGGCGCCAATCTTTTCCAACCAACCAGACAAAAGTAAATTAAGCAAGTTACATGGTCGCATAAATCATTCAAATGACTTTCAATCCTCAAGAAATCTATAAACACATACGTGAGCATATGCCCACAAACCCATCAATGACGGACAATCACCCGAACATTATTTTTCATATAAAGTGAGATATCATCAATTAAAAGGAAATGAAGGGATGGTGGAGAGGTAAGGAAAAATCGGGAATGAAACACGTTATTTTACTGACTAGAAATTAAGAGTTTTTTCAGTCGCTTCTTAAAGCATGCCAAGGACGGAGCGAGTCTTATATTGGTTTGTAACTGATTCCAGAGTCTTACTGCATGGACAGTAAAGAACGACGTAAGAAAAGAGAGCGGTGAACTGGAAAGACCAATAGACAATCTCTGTTTGAACGTAGCGTTAATCATTCTCCTGATCCAACATTTTTTTCCATAGTCTTCCTTTTATATGCCATACACTCAGATCTGCACTGTATATCTTTTTTTTACCATTTATTTTTGTTACCATTTATTTTTTGTTACCATTTATTTTTTTTACCATTTATTTTTAAGCAAACTTTGATGACTGAGAAAAGGGGCAATTGTTTAATTGTATCGTATCCTATAATTCAATAAGTTGCCTTAAGAACCAACTAGCTTGTATAATAACATTTACATAGACGACATCTGTGGCCTGGTGGTAAAACACATGTCAACCGATCCGGAGGTTGCGGGTTCGATCCCCGCTGGAACCCAGATTTTTTTTGAAATGGGATTCCAGTCTGGTTTTCACTTAGACCGAGGCCACACCAAAGTGCTTCGCTAGGTGCTAAGCTAAGTGATACGTGAATAATACACTAGGTGACTTCATGCTTGGCCACACCAAAGTGCTTCGCACAAATTCATTTGACATTTGGGAGCGGCTGAGTCAACAAACGGTGCCACTCTCAAAACTAACCAATTTCATTACAACTTACCTTATCTTTATTTACTTCCTGTGCAACTTCATTCCAAAGTGATTTTATTACAGGTACATTTTTGTATAATTTGCTCGATGGGTTCCACAAAGGGTCCCTTTTATACACAGCTGTTAATAAAACTTCCGCCATCTTGTATGATAAAAAAAAACAACACGTCTGTTCGCTAGGAGATTAACTCAGTGACTAATCGTCATGTAGCGAGGCGCGAAGCGTGCAGTGTAGCAATTGCGATAGTATGCGGTGCGTTGGTTCGCTAGGATATGTCGCCTTACTCGCAGCGTAGCTCTAAGCACCTGTATGGCCGAGGCGATAGGGTCCATTATAAAAAAATCTTTCTGGTTGGTTGGAAGAGATTGCAACATGGCAATAAACTCGCCAGGTTAAACAAAAATAACGATTTATGGACTTGCGCTATGCTGAAACAGAGATTGTTTATTGGCTTTCCCAGTTCACTGGTCTTCTGTTTACGTCATCTTTGGTCATCAGTAACCAGTTACAAACTAATATAAGACTCGCTCCGTCATTAGCCTGTTTTAAAAAGCGACTGATAAAACAATAATTTCAAGTCAGTTATGTAACGGGTTTCATCCCTCATTTTTATTTCATCTCCACCATCCCTTCCTTTTTACTGATTGATGATATCTCAATTTATTTCATCTCCACCATCCCTTCCTTTTTACTGATTGATGATATCTCAATTTATTTCATCTCCACCATCCCTTCCTTTTTACTGATTGATGATATCTCAATTTATTTCATCTCCACCATCCCTTCCTTTTTACTGATTGATGATATCTCAATTTATTTCATCTCCACCATCCCTTCCTTTTTACTGATTGATGATATCTCAATTTATTTCATCTCCACCATCCCTTCCTTTTTACTGATTGATGATATCTCAATTTATTTCATCTCCACCATCCCTTCCTTTTTACTGATTGATGATATCTCAATTTATTTCATCTCCACCATCCCTTCCTTTTTACTGATTGATGATATCTCAATTTATTTCATCCCCACCATCCCTTCCTTTTTACTGATTAATGATATCTCAATTAATTTTTTACCGTGTTTATTGCTCATAATTTTCTTATAAGTGAATAATTATTTAAATATTTTTGCGGCCACGTAACTCCCTTAATTTACATTTGCCTGGTTGGCTGGAAAAGATTGCCGTCAAACTATTGGCAAGCTCACCAGATGGTTTTATTACAATAAAGATATTTTAATAAATTTATCGAGGTATGTTCGCTTACGTCGAATGTATCAGTCTTTTGAACTCAAGGTTATCTAATTTTTTAAATAAATTGTTTATATAAAGTTACGTAACTTTTGAGAAGTTGCTGATTTATAACAATAACATAGAATGTAGCAGCACATACACAGTTTTCTTTTGGCATAGGTCCAAAGAAATGTTGTTGCTTTTATGTATGCTTTTATCTCATAGAATCCATGAAGAGCCGACATATTAAACTTCATCGAGTGTCTAGAATATACACTTATATTGATATTTAATTTAATATATTTTTTTGTTAATCTGAAAGCACACTCCGTGGCCGGGTGGTAAGACGCTTGTCTGCCGATCCGGAGGTTGCGGGTTCGATCCCCGCTGGAATCCAGATTTTTTAAATGGAATTCCAGTCTGGTTTTCACTTAGGGCCCATTTAACCCTGAGAGATCGGCGCACTGCTATAGCAGTGGAAGAAATTTTTTCTACCCTTGTATTAAAAAATGAATATCATTCATTTAGAATACAAGGGTACATATTCTAAAATATATTTATGTTGTAAAAATATTTGTTTTTTGTTTTTTTGTTGTTTAAAATAAATATTTATCACGAATGTCCGAATCGTAAATATATCTCAGCACTAGATAGACAATTATATTTTTTTCTCGTAGCGCTCTCAGGGTTAAACATTTTTCTGGTTGGTTGGAAGAGATTGCCACATGGCAATAAACTCGCCAGGTGGGGAAAAAAAAGCACTTAATTTTTTTTTAATAAATATATTCCCTTGTTATACATACATGCCAGCACGCCGTTTACTGTTGGGATAAGAAGAAATGACAGATCAACATTTATCTTTCAATTATATGATTTAATTTAATTAACAAATGACGACCTCCGTGGCCTGGTGGTAAAACACTTTTCTGCCGATCCGGAGGTTGCGGATTCGATCCCCACTGGAACCCAGATTTTTTTCAAATAGGATGGTTAACACTTACGGCCTATAAAAACAACTTTTTATGGTTTGTTGGAAGAGATTGCCCCATTGTAAAAACTCGCCAGGTTAAAAAAAAAATCTAAGTTCCTTCTTTCAAAATATCATAATTTCGTTGGTTTTTGTCTAGCACACCTTTGACTTACTTGGTTAGTTTGGTTAGTTTTTCTTACGTTTATTATTTGGTTAGTTTTTCTTCATTCATTTGTTCTACATGTCCAAACCATCTCAATATGCCCTGCTTTATATATAACTATTGTAAATACTTCAATCTTAAATTCACATTAACCTTGGACGGGCGCATCTAATCTGTGAGATGAGGTACCTAGTTTTTTTTTTGTGGCAATGGGCGAGGTTTACCGACAAAAAGATAAGAGGCGTATATAATCTTCCTGACTCCCTACCCTTCACGCAAGGGTATCTTTTTTATTTTTCCAGTGCACCGTTGGTCTCCGTGACGGACGTTTTAATCTGCTGAATGAGTTGCGCCCGATTATGTAAGTATTTTGGATTTCCGAAATTTCCTTATATTTTCTCAATATTTCTTTTCATATACCTGCAATAGTTCGTATATCTATGTTGTAGCCCCTAATTCAATGATATTGATCGTTATTTACTATATGAAGACAAACATGCACGCATGGTGGGTGAAAATTGTTATAAGAATGTTTTGGAAAATGTTCAGCGTGAGTCTGATCAGGAATAACTTTCTAATCATATTTTGATTACTCCCTTTTGTTTTTGTGAAGACGTTTTATGATCACAAGGGAATTTTAATTTTACATTCAAAAATAATGTTTGAAAAAGTGCTGGCGTAGTGTTCTCTAATGTTAAGTTATTGCTTTTATTTTCGTCACATGAACACCTGCCTTACGAAGATGTGACAGTTAATTCCACATACTTTTTATTGCGCTAAATCGTTTTTACAAACCTGTTGTGGGTATTAAATGACTGAAAAAAATTGGGATGTTACTGAATTGCATTAGTTGTGTTGATAAGCTGCCAACAAAAGACTGAAAATGCTGTAAACTAGTTATTTTCTATTTTAAGAAAAACAATATGAGAAAATTTAAAATGTTGTTATTGAAAATTATAAAGAAATGTACAAATGTTATTAAATCATGTTAAAGTGAAGAGTTCAGTTTGATAAGCTTTCCCTTAAGCCTAAGTAGAAGTTTAATTTTAAATCTCACAGATTAGTTGCGCCCGAACGTGTTAAAGTTTGTATTGCGCCCGACTGAGGGTTAATACCTAATCACTTCATTAAATTTACTGTTACATACACTGTCACTCCAGGTATGATTTTCAGTGCATTTCTACAGCATTTATTATTTCAGTATGTTTGATTAAATTTGCTATCCACTCGACCATAAGCATTGCTATATATGATGCTTGAACTTTTACTGTATAACAGTTACATTGTTTGCAGTAAAAACGTAGTTTTTGCTACATCGCAAGTTTTTCTAATCGACAAGACAGATGTAAAAAGCTCTTATGTGAAAAATCCAATTGGGGCCCTTTTTTGGTTGTCATTTTTTGTTTTAATTCTACT
The DNA here is from genome assembly GCA_949825065.1 of Odontocerum albicorne. Classification (NCBI taxonomy): domain Eukaryota; kingdom Metazoa; phylum Arthropoda; class Insecta; order Trichoptera; family Odontoceridae; genus Odontocerum; species Odontocerum albicorne. Next base: position 49,792,374 of record OX463843.1, read on the forward strand.
AAACCCGACACACCAGAATTGAAAATGAAACGGGTATCGTCATAAATATTTACCAGGTCTGTAAATATGAAACCGGAATTTGCTCATAGATGGCTCTAGTTGTCAATGTAGTGACTGTCAAACCACGTCATTGGCACCTTTTTCTTAAGTTTACATTTGTCAAAGACTTTTAACTCGCAACAATACAAGTTTAATACAACTACGTATGTTTTCATAGCGTTGAACATGCCTGTTTTTGTGCCTGAAAACTACGATTCGCGGACAGCATTGATTTTTCTATTACCATTTGAAGAAAACTCCTGCAGAATCGCATCGAATGCTTGTCGAACCTTACGGTGAGCATGGTCTTAGTAAATCACAGTGTTTTGAGTGGTTTAAAAAATTCGAAAGTTGCGATTTTGACGTGAGAAATGAAGAACGTGGAAGACCACCGAGAAAGTTTGAAGACGCCGAATTGCAAACATTGTCGAATGAGGATGACGTTCAAACGCGACAGCAACTTGCAAATCAATTAAATGTGACACAAGAAGCCATACGTTTGAAAGCCATGGGAAAGATCCAGAAGGGGAACAAATGGGTTCTACGTGAACTGAATAAAAGACAGCAGGAAAACCGAAAAACCACTTGCGAAATGCTGCCCGCCAAGTACAAAAGGAAATCATTTCTCCATCGTATTGTGACTGACGATGAAAAATGGATATATTTCGAGAATCCCAAACGTAAAAGATCATGGGTAACTCCAAGCAAACCAGCGACATCGACTGCAAGGCCAAATCGCTATGGACGGAAGACAATGCTCTGTGTTTGGTGGGATCAGAAGGGTGTTATCTATTGTATTATGAGCTGTTAAAACCTGACGAAACCGTTAATACTGAACGCTACCGACAACAAATGATGGATTTGAACCAAGCATTGCGTGAAAAACGACCAGAATATAAAAAAAGACAACACAAAGTGATTTTGCTTCATGATAATGCACCATCGCACACAGCAATACCGGTCAAAGAATCGATTGAGACATTTGATTCGATTACTACTTATTTGCATCGATGCGAAACGCACTTGCTGAGCAGCGCTTCACTTCTTACGAAAATGGCTCGATGATTGGTTTGCCTCAAAAGAACAATAGTTTTTTTGGCGTGGCATCCAGAAATTGCCAGAGAGATGGGGACAATGTGTAGCTAGCAATGGACAATACTTTGAATAAAATATTATTTACTATTTTCATACAATAAATGTGTATTTTCTATAAAAAAAATCTGGTTACATAATAACAGACCTATGCATATTGTTTTAACCCAGTAATAAAGTCAAATGATCAAATCAAAATGTGTAGAAAGTCAGAGATATAAATTAATATTAGAAAAGAAAAAAATATATCCGGAAAAACGAAGATATTCTTAGTTCTCAGAAAACAAGGTGGGAAAAAAATTACCCTGTTATAAAAGGAGAAATGCAAGTCACGGATTTTGAACCAATGGTATTACAGGATGTTTGTCTCGCGGCCATTTACATAGACACTGTACTCGTATTATACAATACTTCCACTATTCTAGTGTTCGGGGATATTCTACGAGTAATCTAGAGGCGTGAATGTCGGGCGTTTTTTTTTCAGACTGAAAAAAAACAAAAAATATTTTTCCTGCACATTTTTTACAGTTTGTTTATTGATGATTTGAGAATGTACAAAAACAATTTTGAAAAAAAAAAGTTAAAATTCAAGATGTTTTCAGCTGTTATATCATGTCGTAAAAAATGGGTAAGCTTGTTGACATGATTGGAACCCTTTCGTAAATTTAAAACAATAATTGTACACAGTTTCTTAATAAGAAATAATGTTGTTATTGTTGGTACCAAACAAAAATCGTAAAATTGCGGCTGCCTGAAAAAATCACAGATATTTTGAAGTAATGAACAACTAGCAGTAGTAAGGGGGTCTATTTTTGCTGTCTTCGACCCCAGATTTTTTTTATTGAAACAATGGACCCCTGTCATGTATCTATCTACTGCCAGCACATGTTAATCTTATCTTCTTATCTCATTCACCCTCAATATATTATGCAAACCAATGTACCACTTATCTAAGAACCTATTAATATTGGCATTATCTGTAACACGGTATAATCACCAAAACCGATGTTATCTTATCCACATTCAAATAAATATTATAAGTTATATTATACCCTTGTCAATCTTATCGATACTAACCATGTACTAGATCCAATAAATATTAGCGCTACCACATTAGTGTCAATTTAACTTCAATGCATTATATTTAAGTTATCTTCTCGTCTGCCCAAATTCAATTAGATTAGATATCACTAAATGAGTAAGCTGGGTACGAGATAAATCACCGATATCGACTCGACCTTAAAGGGCAAACATAACATGCTCGACGAATTCCTTCTTAATCTATTGAAGGGTCGTGGTATAGTTATCTTTGCTTTAAATAGGACGTCATATCTGAGGCAGCATCACTATTCTTAAAGCCGCTAAGATGTTAACATCATCCTTATTATAATACTGTTAATATTATACATCAATGTAATTCAACCTTCATACAAATATAACTACACGTTGAAATTCTAAAAGTGTTTTTTTGCAAAAGGCCATAACACCCCTAGAAAAATCAAATCAACCCCAGGGGGTTGATATCGACCACTTTGGGAACTCTTGATCTAGGATGTATATTATTCGTGCTGAAAATCAGAAATAAAGATACTGTTGTTTAAAGGTTGAATTGTTTACAAAAATATTTGCTAGACGTCAGAACTATGTTTTGTTTTAGATAAGGTATCGATAATGTGAAAATGTTGGATCCTGACTCAACGCAAATCTAATTTATCATGTTAAAACATAGGATCAGAATACAGTGTAAATATTGTAATTTTTTTAAGCTTTTGAACTGTAATCTTATAATATATTGCTGAAACATGAAAAGTTAAAGTTTGAGGGCGTGTAAGAATCAATTACTTTGGTACGTGGTGTTGAATGCTGAAAATCTCGTAAACTGCCAGAAGAACGAACGTCTCCATACTCTGGGATTTAAATGTGACGGTACGACTATAATCAATAGGTTTCCAGCACATTTTACGGTCTATCGGGCACATATCTAGACATGAGCAATATAATCAGGAAAAAATATTTAAATATGACGGTACAACTGTACTCAATAAGCTTCCAGCAAATTTTACAGTTTTTCGGACACATATCTAGACATGAGCTATATTATCTGGAAAAAAATATTTAAATGTGACTGTACGACTGTACTCAATAGGTTTCCAGCATATTTTACAGTTTTTCGGACACATATCTAGACATGAGCTATATAATCTGGAAAAAAATATTTAAATGTGACGGTACGACTGTACTTAACTGGTTTCCAGCATATTTTACGGTTTTTTGGACACATATGTATCTATGGTAGACATGAGCTATATAATCTGGAAAAAAATATTTAAATATGACTGTACGACTGTACTCAATAGGTTTCCAGCATATTTAACGGTTTTTCGGATACATATCTAAACATGAGCTATATAATCTGGAAAAAAATATTTAAATATGACGGTACAACTGTACTCAATAAGCTTCCAGCATATTTTACGGTTTTTTGGATACATATGTATCTATGGTAGACATGAGCTATATAATCTGGAAAAAATATTTAAATGTGACGGTACGACTGTACTTAACTGGTTTGCAGCACATTTAACGGTTTTTCGGATACATATCTAAACATGAGCTATATAATCTGGAAAAAATATTTTAATGTGACTGTACGACTGTACTCAATAGGCTTCCAGCATATTTTACTGTTTTTCGGACACATATCTAGACACGAGTTATATAATCTGGAAAAAAATATTTAAATGTGACTGTACGACTGTACTCAATAGGTTTCCAGCATATTTTACGGTTTTTTGGACACATATGTATGTATGGTAGACATGAGCTATATAATCTGGAAAAAAATATTTAAATGTGATTGTACAACTGTACTCAATAGGTTTCCAGCATATTTTACGGTTTTTCGGATACTAAACATGAGCTATATAATCTGGAAAAAAATATTTAAATATGACGGTACAACTGTACTCATTAGGCTTCCAGCATATTTTACGGTTTTTCGGACACATGAGCTATATAATCCCGAAAAAAATAATTCTAATAGGAAATGTGCCAGGAATAAAAGGTAAAGTGAGAGAGAGAGAGGAAGTTTGTATTCAGGCATGCACACGACAAGTGATCAAGAAGATCAAAGACTTGTCACAAAAATAAATCATGATCTTAAGTAATAAGTAACGACTTAGATCAGGAGTCTCCAAACTACGGCCCGCGCGCCAACACCGACCAGCGAGGACCACCAATCCAGCACGCGGTAGCGGGCCGGATATGCCCGGTATCCGGCCCGTCATACTTTATTTTGGTTACATTGTAAAATTTACAATGTAAGTAAATCATACAAAATAATAATCAGATGTTTTTATTTAACGACCAATTAAGAAACACAATACCTGACATACATAATGAAAGTGAACATTTTAACTGGAATTAATGATATGAGATTTATCCTAAAAAATTGGTCACGTCCTGCACTTAGCTTCTCTACTTTCTGCAAGATGTCACTACTATACATTTAGAATGGTCGTAAGTAGTCGTAACAATACGTAACGCACAGCACGTGCATCGGGCTATCTTCGCCGCAATCAAATGCCCGTAAGTACCAATCAAAATTGCGAACGGAGCAGAGTCCACCCCCGCACCCTGCGCCATAGATATCTCACTCGCCGGCTAGTCCCAATACGAAAATATGCGCGTAATTCAAAACTACAGTATGTTGGTATGATGAGCTATCTAGGTCATCGCCCTTGGAACTTAGTGGAGGAGTCAGTGTGGCCCTTAGGTTAACATGTTTTGGAGACCCCTGACTTAAATGATGAAATGTTTTTAGTGGAAGGCAATCAAATTGGATTATTTATTGATATACAAATATACTGAAGTTGTATAATTTTCGAGAGAATATTTCTGTGTCAAATGCAGGCCACTTGAGATTATGACACGTGGCTAGTACTTTAAGTATCGGCTTGGATACGATTAATCAAGTTTCAATTCCTCAGTAACGTATTAAGATGATTGATATTTGATTTTAAATTAATTTAATACGGTATACAGGCGGCCCTCGGCTTTCGCACATAATTGGTTCCAGAAAATGCTTGCGAATGTTGAATGTTCGAAAGTAGAGGGATGTAAAAAAAACTTCGGGAACTTCACCAGAATTTCCTGTAAAGGTGGGGGTACATCAAGGATCGGTACTCAGTCCGCTACTGTTCATCTTAGTCATGGACTATTTAACTAACCAGGAAATGAACAGTCTCCTAAAGATCCTACTATTTGCATATGATATCGTATTAATAAGTGAAAAACATGAAGACTTTCCGATTTTTGATTATATAAAACCCTGTTGCACATTCTCATCAACCTGACAAACAGTGACACTCATTGACATATGTATACATCACGCGAAATCAAACTCCTCACACTTCATCACTCCAGACGGACCAAAACATTCATCCCACAATATACCAAACACAATCAAAAAGCTAAAAAAAAAATTATACAAAAATATATTAAAAAAAAACAACAACAAAAAGCACCACACTCAAGTGATCATACAAATCTCTTCCACAAGTCATTCCTCTTGCAAGCCCAAGAACTCAAACTCCTGTCGTTATAACAACCACGCTCCGATCGACTGCCTAAATGGTTTTTCTTCCTTTACCTTTATTAAATTCGGCACCCCATTGTATGTCATGGAAGCTAAATGCTAAATTGAGCCAATTAATGTCATAAAATGAACGATTCAAGTCATTTTCACAATATCACATTTTAATTGTTTATTTTCTCAATACAGACTTAGCACAATTACGAGTACATTGAAAAATACAAAAAATGTCAAAATTAAAAAATAAAATTACAATATAATAAATAAAAAAATTATGTTTATGCGTACATATATACACAGAAACATGCACATACATTCAAAGTCAATTAAATGCGTTGATGAGTGCTTTCTAACGCTCTCAATCTTAGACAAACATTTTGAAGGCGTTGTAATTTTTAAAATTATTTACTTAAAAGAGGAAAAAAAAAGAAAAAAAAAGTTCCACATAAAAGCTTCACTTTCCACTGAATTGTCGTTGGAATGGGGAGAGGATCCACGACTACGAGACCCAGCAACGACGATATACGCATATAAACTTTTGTAATTTTGTCAATATATATCGGACGTATGCGTCACATTAAAATATGATAGATATATTTTCTTGTATGTTTGATTGTACTCGTATGTGTATTTTATATATAAATTTGGTTATAATTTTATATGTAAATTCTTGATATTTGTTTGCTTCTTGTAAATATTTATGTTAGTTTGGGTCCGTGCGGCATCGCGACCGCAGCGGAAATGTAGACTTATGGACGGTCGTCGAGACTAGATCGCTGGCCAGTCGGTCTAAGCATTGCGCAAAATTTGCGAAAATTCTAGTATTTCACGAGGTGTGAGCGCTTGACCGTTCATAAGAGGGGTCCCTTTCAAAATAAATCATACTATTTTTTATTTTCAGTACACTGTGTTTTACTTGAGACCCGCTACGACCTGCTATAAGAGGAATCTCTTCATCCCCGCTACCTTTTCTCATCGATCTACGCCTTTGGTATTGACCTGCTTTCTACGAGCATTTCGTAGCAGCCATTTACCTAAGATACAGTTCTTTGTACCGGTGCCGTACACAATAAGTATATATAATATTATTTTACTCGTCTTACGATATCTCACTTTATATGAAAAATAATGTTCGGGTGATTGTCCGTCTTTGTGGGGTTCGTGGGCATGTGTTCACGTATGTGTTTGTGGATTTCGTGGGGATGGATAGTCATTTGAATGATTTATGCGACCATGTAACTTGCTTCATTAACTTTTGTCTGGTTGGTTGGAAGAGATTGCCGCCTGGCAATAAGCCCGCCAGATTGTATTGCAATAAGTGTTAAATAAATAAATAAATATATGCTACTGTTTTCATATTATCTAAAATAAACAGTTGTGTTATGAATTAAGTTAATTCGAATAAATTAATAAAAAAAAAAAAATCTATTTTTCTTTGATAAAAATTATTTCATTGAACCCTTACGAATACATTTTTTTTTCAAAGCTTTTTTATCTTTGGGCAATATCCGGTGCAACACACGCAATCTTAAAAGCACTCACGGTTGATTGGAATTTCTTATAAAAAGGCGTTCACATGGCGCTCCTCTAGCCATTAGCCCCACTGACCGAAGCTCTAAAAAAACAATCAATAGGCAAACGTATTATAACAAGGCTAGGGCAATCTAGGTTGCAATTTAATTTCCATTCAATTGGTCTTGGATATTTAATTTGCATTCGATTTTCTTATCATATATACGAGTATACACAGTGCTGAATTCACCATTAAAAAAAATAAGCAAGTGCACAAGTGATGGATAGCTTGTTCGGAGTTTCGGTCCGATGGTAGGACACCTTACTCCTTCATCGGATAAGTGCTGACTGTTAAGATATTTATTGGAAATTGGCAGGATCTTTTTGGGAATCGGGAAAGGATAGGTTTGTGGTAATTGTTTTGATTTTATGAATGATTATGAGAAATTATAAACGATTAAATACATATATAAATATGATGATATATACATAATATTAAATACAAATATACATAAATTTGTGTCGTCACACACTGTTTTATATTGAATGGGTGAGAAAAAAAAATAAATGAAAAAGTGAATTGTGAATAAATTATAAGAATGAATATAGTATATGTAGATAAGTAAATGAGTGGGGAAATGTGTGTGACTTTTATAAATATATTAAGGTGTAGAAAATGTTTATTGAAGGTGAGAAATGCGGTTGCCTATGGGGGTAAACTGTCTGCCGGAGGAATTATCGATGATGGGGTGTTCAGAGTGACAATCGGGGGGTCATTTGGGGGGATGATTAGAGTTAAAGAGGGGGGGGGGTCGGGGGGATAGAGGAACAATTCCCAAACTTTTTTCGGCCGCAGTCATTTACTTTACTTACTCAAATTAATATGTTTGTACAGTACTCGCTATTAAATATTTCACTAGATATAAATTTTTTCATTTTAATCACTTGTAATTAAGGATTAAAAAAGATAAAAGGACTACGGATTATGCATTGCATTATCTTGTGCAACATTTAATATTGAAATCTGCACTGACGAAAACTAAAGGTAAAAAAATACGAGCAGAGTTTTTTTAACTTTTGACATTCATGAAATAAATATACAAATTCAAAATAAGTACAAATATTCTTAATTAAGTACCTATTGGAATCATAGATATTTTGAAGTAACAAACAAATAGCAGTAGTAAGGGGGTCTATTTTTGCTGTCGTCGACCCCGATTTTTTTTATTGAAACTATTGACCCCTAGAAAAATTAAATCGACCACTTTGGGAAATCTTGGCTTAGAGCATCAAATGATCATAAAAAAAATACAGATTTGCCATGAACCATATGGTGCAGACCTGAGAATGGTGCAGTTAGACTAGGTTCCACAAAAAAGGCTTCTCCTTCTTCATCTTATTTTAGGCCTGTTGGCCTGTTATGGTCCTGCATCATTGTTTGCCTCTTGCGACGTCGACTGCCAGCTGTCTTTCCATCTTTTGGGAGGTCATCCTGGAGGTCTGCTTGCTCGGGGGATACTGTCCCTGGCCATTCTTACGGCTCTCGGTTCCGCCATTCTGGATAAGTGTTCGTTCCTTCATTTCGCTGGTTCGAAGGAGATTTTTGGTTCTGACAAAAAAGGCCTTCACAATAAATGATCAGCAAGGCTAAATGCATGACTCTAGCCTGAGAGCAAGTTGGATGCAATGTGGCGATCGACGACACACCAATTGAACAAGTTACAAAATTTAAATACTTGGGTGCTAGCATAATGTGCAATAATGACCTCTATGGCGAAGTGCTTGAACAATCACAAAAGGCCGCAGCTATTTCCGGATGTTTAAATCCAAAGCAAGGTGAGAATGTAACATACAAGACCTGTGTCCGCCCCATAATGACATACAGTATAGAGTCCAGAGCCGACACTGTCAGAACCAAAATCTCCTTCGAACCAGCGAAATGGAGGTACTCAGGAGTATCGCTGGCAAAACCCTTCGTGATAGAGTACGAAACACAGAAATCCGAAGAACGTGTGAAGTTGAAGATGTTGTCAGATGGGGACGACAGAGAAGAAGGTTCTGGAACGAACATGTATCCAGAATGGCGGAACCGAGAGCTGTAAGAATGGCCAGGGACCGTATCCCCCGAGCGAGCAGACCTACAGGACGACCTCTCAAAAGATGGAAAGACAGCTGGTAGTCGACGTCACAAGAGGGAAACAATGATGCAGGACCATAACAAGCCTAAAGGAAGAAGAAGACAATAAATGAAAAAATTACATACGCATATATAGTAAAAATAATAATAAAATAGAAATAATAGATGTTGATGATATACATTTATCTTGAAAATTCAACCATATATTATTACGAGTATATTGTAATAGAATTAGGTAAGTTATTAACTGCCACACGGTCCACCGACGCTCACATCATCGTTATTGTCTTAGTCATCTTGGCTGTCTCGTTCAGTTGTCCGGGCACCAAACATCGTGGGAGCACCTAAATTTTTTAAGCGCTTTGGGCCTCTAAAGGGCTAAATCCGGCTCTGCTAATATATTAGGTGTTAACATAAGTTGTGTCCGTTTTTTTTTTTTTCAAATTTAAAAATAAGCACCAAAAGTAAAACAAAGTGGTAAATGTTATACGTCATTCGAAAGAAAACTTTCTGCTCTACAAGATATTGTGTTTGCTTTTACGTTACATATATTATTTTATTTGATTACAAGCCTTCAAAATGGAATGACAAGTAGACGAAAGTGAGCATTTTCGACACCTCCTTCTGTTCGCGTTTAACGTTCGATAATTGATTTTTGTTGTTTTCACTCAAAACATGTGGAACCCAAGCGCCGAACTTCTGGACTTTTCCGATTGATTTAAGATGGTGGTATAGTCATGTGGCTACAATTCATCTACTCAGCCAATTCTACGGTGGATTGAAATGGATCTTCATGAATAATATGGTTTAAGCGGTCCTCATCGAAGTCCACTGGTCATCCGGCACGCTCCATGTCTTTCAGGTCGAAATTACCGTCTTTGAAACGCAAAAACCATCAACGACCTGTCCTTTCATTCGTAGCATTTTCACCGTACACTTCGCAAATATCGCGAGCAGCTTTGACAGCTTTATTCCCTCGATTGAACGCGAACAGAAGGAGGTGTCGAAAATGCTCACTTTCGTCTACTTGACATTCCATTTTTAAGGCGTGTAATCAAATAAAATAATATACATAACGTAAAAGATAACATTATTTTTCTGCGTCATTCAGCGTCTTTCCAATCATGGCTTAGCGCTACGCTCAAACAGAGATTGTTTATTGGCCTTTCCAGTTCACCGCTCCTCTTTCTTTACGTCGTCCTTTACTGTCCATGCAGTGAGACCCTGGAATCAGTTACTGACCAATATAAGACTCGCTCCCTCCTTGGCATGCTTTAAGAAGCGACTAAAAAAACTCTTAATTTCTAGTCAGTAAAATAACGTGTTTCATTCCTGATTTTTCTTTTCCTTTCCTCTCCACCATCCCTTCCTTTCCTTTTGATTTATGATATCTCACTTATTGTTTTATTTTAATAAAAATTTTCATCAACGGTATATAATGTACGAGTATTTCAGAAAATTATTTTAAAAAATTTGAAAAAAGTTAATCTATAGTGTTATTATACTAGGCTATCTAGAGTCAGCGGTTCGCACCTTACCACACCAATTTGACATTAATGCGAAAGCAACAGTATACTGCAAATGCAATAATTTATTCATTCTGCATATTATTGATACTACTCGTATTATAAAATAATAATAAATTTGAACACCTCGTACTTTTCTTAATAATAGAGACGAAATCTGAATATATTTCTTATCTAACATCTGTATACTCGTATTTTCATATTTCGCATGTACAAAATCATTACGCTCATAAGCAAATTTTGTAGATCTTTCGATATGTGCTAGTAACTCATTCGGCTTTAGATGTAGTGTAGTACGACATTATTATCTTATTAAAATAACTGTTCGTAGATATTCTTGGATTGATTAAATGACTCTTTTTACTAAATGAATTATCGCCATTATTAACCCCATGGCGAGTGATGTTAGTTATCTACAGCTGTAAATTTACGCTTAATTTCCTACGAGCTCTCAAGTACGGAACGTTATAATTAACCATTAACCCCCCCTTACAAATGATCTTCAACGGACCCCCTATTTTAAATAATCGGTCGTACTTTTTGACCATGACCTCCTTCATTTTATTATGAGTTGGAATAGTTTGTGTGATATACGCCACTGTTTCTCAATAATTCGAAACAACATCTTATTTATAATTAAGGCATTAACATTGTGGAAGTTTAAAGACATTGTAATTTGTTTTCTTAAACACTGTTTATTCCACTTTTTATAATAGGGTTATACCACTACAAAAAGTGGAATAAACAGTGTTTTATATAACAAATTACAACATCTTATTTGTTCATTTTTATTTAGTACAAGCTGTACCCGGCCACGCGTTTCTGTGGCTCAGTCTGGTTAAATGGAAAAGAAAAAAAAGAGAAAGCACACGTTTCTAATATGTTTAATTTCGCAATTTTTGTGGGTATACAATATTTTTTAAGTCTTTCAGCCACTCTCAGTCTGTCGCGTTCATTCTCTTGAGAACGAAGCAGATCTGAAGCTGCAGAACGCGATCGCCGTGCTCGCAACCGTGCATCCTCAAGTCTGGCTGCACGTCGCTCTGCTGCTTCTTCGGCATTTTGATGTACTAAAGCAGATCGATTGCACTGAAAAAGAAGAAAGAAAGTTATATCAAAAACATATAAAATTGCAAAACATTAAAAAAGGAACTGAATAATATTGATAAGTTCGTAGACGTCTTTGTTCTTGGCGGCAAGAATAGCTCGTTCACTCAACCAATCGTGATTCTTATAATTGATTTGAATACAGGGAAATACTTTTTCAACCAATTCTTCTTTTGGCGTCACTAAATTGCAGAACTTATGAGGAAATAAAATTCGTCCTGAGATCATATCAACCGGCACCTTTCCGTTCCCAATTTCCAGCAATTGATGTGAGAATATCTCAGCTGAACGATCGTTTTGCAGCTGGACACGCATTTGTCAAAAAGGACTATTGTTAAGGAAATATTTGTTAAATAGGAGTATTGTTAAGAAAATACAGAGATAATTGGAACTAATTAAATGTAAAGGAAAGATATTGAAAACAATGCCCGAATTTGATTTGGATGTGATATGTTGCATGCGTCATTAATGCATACGTCTCAGTGTAGGTGGTTCTCCAATAAATTTAGAGCTTGACATGCACTGCGTAAAGTGGCATATGTAACGCCGTTGACAATTCTCAATTGCTGGAAAGACGTTGGACCGGGCACATTTACCAACAGCATGCGAAGAAAGAAGCATTCATCTTGATTAGGATGCACGGTGTACAGTCTACCTATCGTAGTTTCTTTGAATATGCCAGGTTGTCCGTCGATTCGCTCTCCTCGTTTGCGTCGTTCAAATGATTTTCTACTCGCATTCCACGTGTAATACGTAGGCACTTCCGAATACAGCTGTGTTTTCGCAAACGCGTCATTTTGACATAACGTAAAGAAAGCAGTTAACGTTGTAGCCGGTGGATTCAGGGCTATTTGTTGCACATTTGCAGCTGTGAAATAAACGAACTATACTTTTGATGAACTAAAGCAGATCGATTGCACTAAAAAAGAAGAACACGTGAAACTTTTAATAATTCAAATGTATAAAACATACACAGATACATACCATGAATTCAAATAAAAATCAATCGATACAGTTTAAATTCACCGCTAATTATACTGAAAAATAATAAAAAACAGTTTAAAAACACCAGATTAAAAGCGCACAGGTATTATGACGGCGCAGTACAAAATGGCAGATAAAAATTTAGTATACTTTTACGTCCATGCAGGTGGCGCTTTTTTTCAATCAACGTATTTGAAAATTTTATATTTATTATTTAAGTATTTAATATTTAATATTTAATGTTTAATATTTATTATTTAAAATTCAAAATAAAAAAGGAACTGTCAAAATTTCAAAGCAATCCGTGAAGAACTTTCAGAGATTAGAGATTTTTAATTAACGAACATTTACATTTTTATTTATATAGATATTTAATATTTATTATTTAATTATTTAATATTTAATATTAATTCCGAAACGTTGAAAATGCAATGTGACATAGCTGTCAATGAGAATTGTTTAGTTTGCGTGTGTCGCTGCAGGTGGCGCTCCCGTTATTTGTCTGATTTATAAACTTTTTTAAATATGTACAACCGTATACTCGTATATAAAAAAATATACATAAACATTCTCGTATAAGAAAGCAACCTTTTTTCAAAATTTCAAAGCAATCGGGGAAGAACTTTCGGAGATTAGAGGTTTTAATATACGAACATTTATATTTTGATTTATATACTCGTAAATTAATTCATATATAGTTTTTATGTATTTCCCAATATTAAAATAAATTATGAGAATCACGATTGGCTGAGTGAACGAGCTATTCTTACTGCCAAGAACAAAGACGTCCACGAACTTGAAAATATTATTCAGTTCCTTTTTTAATGTTTCTCAATTTTATATGTTTCTGTTATAACTTTCTTTCTTCTTTTTCAGTACAATCGATCTTTCATTTCAATACAAATCATATCGTGAATTGACCTCATGAAGTGACGCAATTACTTGTGAGCACGGCGATGTACGCGACAGACTGAGAGTGGCTGAAAGACATCAAAAATATTGTATACCCACAAGCATTGGGAAATTAAACGTATTAGAAACGTGTGCTTTCTCTTTTCTCTCTTTTCCATTTAACCAGACTCACCCACAGCAACGCGTGGCCGTTATAGCTAATTTAAAATAAAAAATAAAAAAAAGTGTTATGTAGGTTGAATATTTTTTGTGCATGTACGTGTTAATATTAAAAACTATCAAGTTTAGTCAATTTATGCCTAGATTTTTTTCACTGATTTCAGATAATATCATACTAATAATTGATAAACGGTATTAAGATATTTGAAATAACTATAAAAAACTGTTTTGTGAGTTAAGTGTTTTTGCGCATCATCATTAATATTAAAAACTATAAACTTAAGTCAATGTATACCAGTTTTTTTTGTCTAATATCATATTATAACTACCTAATAATTGATTACCGGTATTTAGATATCTCAAATAAATAAAAGACAGTGTTTTGTTAGTTGAATATTTTTTGCGCATGTATGTCTCAACATAAAAAAACTATCAAGTTTAGACAATTATTACCATATTTTTTTTGTCGGATTTCATATTATTACTTACTAATAATTGATAAACGGTATTTAGATATCTCAAATAACCAAAAAAAAGTGTTTTGTGAATTGCATATTTTTTCCATATTTTCGTCTCAATATGATGAACTATCAAATTTAGTCAGTATAAGCCAATTTTTTTTTGTTTGATTTCATCTTCTTACTTACTTATTCTTGATCAGCAATATAAATTTGTCTATATCAACTAAAAAAAAAGAATTTTGTGAGATAAATATCTTTTGCATATTTCCGTCTCAATATGAAGAATTATCAAGTTTAGCCATTATAAGCCAATTTTTTTTTGTCTGATTTCATCTTCTTACTTACTTATTCTTGATCAGCAATGTTAATTTATCTAAATCAACTTAAAAAAAAAGGATTTTGTGAGATAAATATCTTTTGCACATTTTCGTCTCAATATGAAGAATTATCAAGTTAAGACCATAAAAAACAAATTTTTTTTGTTTGATTTCATCTTCTTACTTACTTATTCTTGATCAGCAATATAAATTTGTCTTTATCAACTAAAAAAAAAGTATTTTGTGAGATAAATATCTTTTGCATATTTCCGTCTCAATATGAAGAACTATCAAGTTTAGTCATTACAAGCCAAATTTTTTTTGTCTGATTTCATCTTCTTACTTAATTATTCTTGATCAGCAATGTTAATTTATCTAAATCAAGTAAAAAAAAAGGATTTTGTGAGATAAATATCTTTTGCATATTTTCGTCTCAATATGAAGAAGCATCGAGTTTAGTCAATAAAGGCCAAATTTTTTTTGTTTGATTTCATCTTCTTACTTACTTATTCTTGATCAGCAATATAAATTTGTCTATATCAACTAAAAAAAAGAATTTTGTGAGATAAATATCTTTTGCATATTTCCGTCTCAATATGAAGAATTATCAAGTTTAGCCATTATAAGCCAAATTTTTTTTGTCTGATTTCATCTTCTTACTTACTTATTCTTGATCAGCAATGTTAATTTATCTAAATCAAGTAAAAAAAAAGGATTTTGTGAGATAAATATCTTTTGCATATTTTCGTCTCAATATGAAGAAGCATCAAGTTTAGTCAATAAAGGCCAAATTTTTTTGTTTGATTTCATCTTCTTACTTACTTATTCTTGATCAGCAATATAAATTTGTCTATATCAACTAAAAAAAAAGGATTTTGTGAGATAAATATCTTTTGCATATTTTCGTCTCAATATGAAGAAGCATCAAGTTTAGTCCATAAAAGCCAAATTTTTTTTTGTTTGATTTCATCTTCTTACTTACTTATTCTTGATCAGCAATATAAATTTGTCTATATCAACTAAAAAAAAAGAATTTTGCGAGATAAATATCTTTTGCATATTTCCGTCTCAATATGAAGAACTATCAAGTTAAGTCATTACAAGCCAAATTTTTTTTGTCTGATTTCATCTTCTTACTTACTTATTCTTGATCAGCAATGTTAATTTATCTAAATCAAGTAAAAAAAAAGGATTTTGTGAGATAAATATCTTTTGCATATTTTCGTCTCAATATGAAGAAGCATCAAGTTTAGTCAATAAAGGCCAAATTTTTTTTGTTTGATTTCATCTTCTTACTTACTTATTCTTGATCAGCAATATAAATTTGTCTATATCAACTAAAAAAAAAAGGATTTTGTGAGATAAATATCTTTTGCATATTTTCGTCTCAATATGAAGAAGCATCAAGTTTAGTCCATAAAAGCCAAATTTTTTTTGTTTGATTTCATCTTCTTACTTACTTATTCTTGATCAGCAAAATAAATTTGTCTATATCAACTAAAAAAAAAGGATTTTGTGAGATAAATATCTTTTGCATATTTTCGTCTCAATATGAAGAAGCATCAAGTTTAGTCAATAAAGGCCAAATTTTTTTCGTTTGATTTCATCTTCTTACTTACTTATTCTTGATCAGCAAAATAAATTTGTCTATATCAACTAAAAAAAAAGGATTTTGTGAGATAAATATCTTTTGCATATTTTCGTCTCAATATGAAGAAGCATCGAGTTTAGTCAATAAAGGCCAAATTTTTTTTGTTTGATTTCATCTTCTTACTTACTTATTCTTGATCAGCAATATAAATTTGTCTATATCAACTAAAAAAAAGAATTTTGTGAGATAAATATCTTTTGCATATTTCCGTCTCAATATGAAGAATTATCAAGTTTAGCCATTATAAGCCAAATTTTTTTTGTCTGATTTCATCTTCTTACTTACTTATTCTTGATCAGCAATGTTAATTTATCTAAATCAAGTAAAAAAAAAGGATTTTGTGAGATAAATATCTTTTGCATATTTTCGTCTCAATATGAAGAAGCATCAAGTTTAGTCAATAAAGGCCAAATTTTTTTGTTTGATTTCATCTTCTTACTTACTTATTCTTGATCAGCAATATAAATTTGTCTATATCAACTAAAAAAAAAGGATTTTGTGAGATAAATATCTTTTGCATATTTTCGTCTCAATATGAAGAAGCATCAAGTTTAGTCAATAAAGGCCAAATTTTTTTGTTTGATTTCATCTTCTTACTTACTTATTCTTGATCAGCAATATAAATTTGTCTATATCAACTAAAAAAAAAGAATTTTGCGAGATAAATATCTTTTGCATATTTCCGTCTCAATATGAAGAACTATCAAGTTTAGTCATTACAAGCCAAATTTTTTTTGTCTGATTTCATCTTCTTACTTATTTATTCTTGATCAGCAATGTTAATTTATCTAAATCAAGTAAAAAAAAAGGATTTTGTGAGATAAATATCTTTTGCATATTTTCGTCTCAATATGAAGAAGCATCAAGTTTAGTCAATAAAGGCCAAATTTTTTTTGTTTGATTTCATCTTCTTACTTACTTATTCTTGATCAGCAATATAAATTTGTCTATATCAACTAAAAAAAAAGGATTTTGTGAGATAAATATCTTTTGCATATTTTCGTCTCAATATGAAGAAGCATGAAGTTTAGTCCATAAAAGCCAAATTTTTTTTGTTTGATTTCATCTTCTTACTTACTTATTCTTGATCAGCAAAATAAATTTGTCTATATCAACTAAAAAAAAAGAATTTTGTGAGATAAATATCTTTTGCATATTTCCGTCTCAATATGAAGAACTATCAAGTTTAGTCATTACAAGCCAAATTTTTTTTGTCTGATTTCATCTTCTTACTTACTTATTCTTGATCAGCAATGTTAATTTATCTATATCAAGTAAAAAAAAAGGATTTTGTGAGATAAATATCTTTTGCATATTTTCGTCTCAATATGAAGAAGCATCAAGTTTAGTCAATAAAGGCCAAATTTTTTTCGTTTGATTTCATCTTCTTACTTACTTATTCTTGATCAGCAAAATAAATTTGTCTATATCAACTAAAAAAAAAGGATTTTGTGAGATAAATATCTTTTGCATATTTTCGTCTCAATATGAAGAAGCATCAAGTTTAGTCCATAAAAGCCAAATTTTTTTTTGTTTGATTTCATCTTCTTACTTACTTATTCTTGATCAGCAATATTAATTTGTCTATATCAACTAAAAAAAAAGGATTTTGTGAGATAAATATCTTTTGCATATTTTCGTCTCAATATGAAGAAGCATCAAGTTTAGTCAATAAAGGCCAAATTTTTTTTGTTTGATTTCATCTTCTTACTTACTTATTCTCGATCAGCAATATAAATTTGTCTATATCAACTAAAAAAAAAGAATTTTGTGAGATACATATCTTTTGCATATTTCCGTCTCAATATGAAGAATTATCAAGTTTAGCCATTATAAGCCAAATTTTTTTTGTCTGATTTCATCTTCTTACTTACTTATTCTTGATCAGCAATGTTAATTTATCTAAATCAACTTAAAAAAAAAGGATTTTGTGAGATAAATATCTTTTGCATATTTTCGTCTCAATATGAAGAAGCATCAAGTTTAGTCCATAAAAGCCAAATTTTTTTTGTTTGATTTCATCTTCTTACTTACTTATTCTTGATCAGCAATATAAATTTGTCTATATCAACTAAAAAAAAAGAATATTGCGAGATAAATATCTTTTGCATATTTCCGTCTCAATATGAAGAACTATCAAGTTAAGTCATTACAAGCCAAATTTTTTTTGTTTGATTTCATCTTCTTACTTACTTTTTCTTGATCAGCAATGTTAATTTATCTAAATCAAGTAAAAAAAAAGGATTTTGTGAGATAAATATCTTTTGCATATTTTCGTCTCAATATGAAGAAGCATCAAGTTTAGTCAATAAAGGCCAATTTTTTTTTGTTTGATTTCATCTTCTTACTTATTCTTGATCAGCAATATAAATTTGTCTATATCAACTAAAAAAAAAGGATTTTGTGAGATAAATATCTTTTGCATATTTTCGTCTCAATATGAAGAAGCATCAAGTTTAGTCAATAAAGGCCAAATTTTTTTTGTTTGATTTCATCTTCTTACTTACTTATTCTTGATCAGCAATATAAATTTGTCTATATCAACTAAAAAAAAAGAATTTTGTGAGATAAATATCTTTTGCATATTTCCGTCTCAATATGAAGAATTATCAAGTTTAGCCATTATAAGCCAAATTTTTTTTGTCTGATTTCATCTTCTTACTTACTTATTCTTGATCAGCAATGTTAATTTATCTAAATCTTCTTCTTCTTCACGTGTCCTGCCGGGTCCCCCCGACGTTGACGACCATCTGAGAGAAAGCTTCCCTGTCCTGGGCGGCGCGAAACAGCTCCCCCACAGTTCTGACGCCGGTCCATTGTCGGATGTTTCGAAGCCAGGAGAGCTGTCTTCTGCCGACCCCTCTGCGGCCCTCGATCTTCCCCTTCATGACGAGCTGAAGTACGGTGTATTTGTCACCTCTCATTACATGGCCAAAATATGATGTTTTACGGAGCTTAACAGTGGTGAATAGTTCTCTATTTGCATTGGCTCTACGTAGTACATCAGTGTTTGTTATCATATCGGTCCAAGATATTCTTAACATTCTACGGTGGATCCACATTTCAAACGCTTCAAGGCGGTTTATTATGTTAACTTTAAGAGTCCACGCCTCTACGCCGTAAAGTAAGACAGACCATACGTAACATTTGACCATTCTTTGTCTCAGCTTTAAGTTTATATTATCGTCACAAAGAAGGTTTTTCATTTTATTAAAAGCCGTTCGTGCCGCTTCTATTCTGCATCTCTAATGAGAATATTCTGAGAATATTCTGCATCATCATTATCTAAATCAACTTAAAAAAAAAGGATTTTGTGAGATAAATATCTTTTGCATATTTTCGTCTCAATATGAAGAAGCATCAAGTTTAGTCCATATAAGCCAAATTTTTTTTGTTTGATTTCATCTTCTTACTTACTTATTCTTGATCAGCAATATAAATTTGTCTATATCAACTAAAAAAAAAGAATTTTGTGAGATAAATATCTTTTGCATATTTCCGTCTCAATATGAAGAATTATCAAGTTTAGCCATTATAAGCCAAATTTTTTTTGTCTGATTTCATCTTCTTACTTACTTATTCTTGATCAGCAATGTTAATTTGTCTAAATCAACTTAAAAAAAAAGGATTTTGTGAGATAAATATCTTTTGCATATTTTCGTCTCAATATGAAGAAGCATCAAGTTTAGTCAATAAAAAACAAATTTTTTTTGTTTGATTTCATCTTCTTACTTACTTATTCTTGATCAGCAATATAAATTTGTCTATATCAACTAAAAAAAAAGGATTTTGTGAGATAAATATCTTTTGCATATTTCCGTCTCAATATGAAGAAGCATCAAGTTTAGTCAATAAAGGCCAAATTTTTTTTGTTTGATTTCATCTTCTTACTTACTTATTCTTGATCAGCAATGTTAATTTATCTAAATCAAGTAAAAAAAAAGGATTTTGTGAGATAAATATCTTTTGCATATTTTCGTCTCAATATGAAGAAGCATCAAGTTTAGTCAGTAAAGGCCAAATTTTTTTTGTTTGATTTCATCTTCTTACTTACTTTTTCTTGATCAGCAATATAAATTTGTCTATATCAACTAAAAAAAAAGAATTTTGTGAGATAAACATCTTTTGCATATTTCCGTCTCAATATGAAGAATTATCAAGTTTAGCCATTATAAGCCAAATTTTTTTTGTCTGATTTCATCTTCTTACTTACTTATTCTTGATCAGCAATGTTAATTTATCTAAATCAAGTAAAAAAAAAGGATTTTGTGAGATAAATATCTTTTGCATATTTTCGTCTCAACATGAAGAAGCATCAAGTTTAGTCAATAAAGGCCAAATTTTTTTTGTTTGATTTCATCTTCTTACTTACTTATTCTTGATCAGCAATATAAATTTGTCTATATCAACTAAAAAAAAAGGATTTTGTGAGATAAATATCTTTTGCATATTTTCGTCTCAATATGAAGAAGCATCAAGTTTAGTCCATAAAAGCCAAATTTTTTTTGTTTGATTTCATCTTCTTACTTACTTATTCTTGATCAGCAATATAAATTTGTCTATATCAACTAAAAAAAAAGAATTTTGTGAGATAAATATCTTTTGCATATTTCCGTCTCAATATGAAGAACTATCAAGTTAAGTCATTACAAGCCAAATTTTTTTTGTCTGATTTCATCTTCTTACTTACTTATTCTTGATCAGCAATGTTAATTTATCTATATCAAGTAAAAAAAAAGGATTTTGTGAGATAAATATCTTTTGCATATTTTCGTCTCAATATGAAGAAGCATCAAGTTTAGTCAATAAAGGCCAAATTTTTTTTGTTTGATTTCATCTTCTTACTTACTTATTCTTGATCAGCAATATAAATTTGTCTATATCAACTAAAAAAAAAGAATTTTGTGAGATAAATATCTTTTGCATATTTTCGTCTCAATATGAAGAAGCATCAAGTTGAGTCCATAAAAGCCAATTTTTTTTTGTTT
This sequence comes from Odontocerum albicorne, assembly GCA_949825065.1. Lineage (NCBI taxonomy): Eukaryota > Metazoa > Arthropoda > Insecta > Trichoptera > Odontoceridae > Odontocerum > Odontocerum albicorne. The sequence continues at coordinate 49,813,853 of OX463843.1, forward strand.
GATTTCATCTTCTAACTTACTTATTCTTGATCAGCAAAATAAATTTGTCTATATCAACTAAAAAAAAAGAATTTTGTGAGATAAATATCTTTTGCATATTTCCGTCTCAATATGAAGAACTATCAAGTTTAGTAATTACAAGCCAAATTTTTTTTGTCTGATTTCATCTTCTTACTTAATTATTCTTGATCAGCAATGTTAATTTATCTAAATCAAGTAAAAAAAAAGGATTTTGTGAGATAAATATCTTTTGCATATTTTCGTCTCAATATGAAGAAGCATCGAGTTTAGTCAATAAAGGCCAAATTTTTTTTGTTTGATTTCATCTTCTTACTTACTTATTCTTGATCAGCAATATAAATTTGTCTATATCAACTAAAAAAAAGAATTTTGTGAGATAAATATCTTTTGCATATTTCCGTCTCAATATGAAGAATTATCAAGTTTAGCCATTATAAGCCAAATTTTTTTTGTCTGATTTCATCTTCTTACTTACTTATTCTTCATCAGCAATGTTAATTTATCTAAATCAACTTTAAAAAAAAGGATTTTGTGAGATAAATATCTTTTGCATATTTTCGTCTCAATATGAAGAAGCATCAAGTTTAGTCAATATAAGCCAATTTTTTTTTGTTTGATTTCATCTTCTTACTTACTTATTCTTGATCAGCAATATAAATTTGTCTATATCAACTAAAAAAAAAAGAATTTTGTGAGATAAATATCTTTTGCATATTTCCGTCTCAATATGAAGAATTATCAAGTTTAGCCATTATAAGCCAATTTTTTTTTGTCTGATTTCATCTTCTTACTTACTTATTCTTGATCAGCAATGTTAATTTATCTAAATCAACTTAAAAAAAAAGGATTTTGTGAGATAAATATCTTTTGCATATTTTCGTCTCAATATGAAGAAGCATCAAGTTTAGTCCATAAAAGCCAATTTTTTTTTGTTTGATTTCATCTTCTTACTTACTTATTCTTGATCAGCAATATAAATTTGTCTATATCAACTAAAAAAAAAGGATTTTGTGAGATAAATATCTTTTGCATATTTTCGTCTCAATATGAAGAAGCATCAAGTTTAGTCAATAAAGGCCAATTTTTTTTTGTTTGATTTCATCTTCTTACTTACTTATTCTCGATCAGCAATATAAATTTGTCTATATCAACTAAAAAAAAAGAATTTTGTGAGATAAATATCTTTTGCATATTTCCGTCTCAATATGAAGAATTATCAAGTTTAGCCATTATAAGCCAAATTTTTTTTGTCTGATTTCATCTTCTTACTTACTTATTCTTGATCAGCAATGTTAATTTATCTAAATCTTCTTCTTCTTCACGTGTCCTGCCGGGTCCCCCCGACGTTGACGACCATCTGAGAGAAAGCTTCCCTGTCCTGGGCGGCGCGAAACAGCTCCCCCACAGTTCTGACGCCGGTCCATTGTCGGATGTTTCGAAGCCAGGAGAGCTGTCTTCTGCCGACCCCTCTGCGGCCCTCGATCTTCCCCTTCATGACGAGCTGAAGTACGGTGTATTTGTCACCTCTCATTACATGGCCAAAATATGATGTTTTACGGAGCTTAACAGTGGTGAACAGTTCTCTATTTGCATTGGCTCTACGTAGTACATCAGTGTTTGTTATCATATCGGTCCAAGATATTCTTAACATTCTACGGTGGATCCACATTTCAAACGCTTCAAGGCGGTTTATTATGTTAACTTTAAGAGTCCACGCCTCTACGCCGTAAAGTAAGACAGACCATACGTAACATTTGACCATTCTTTGTCTCAGTTTTAAGTTTATATTACCGTCACAAAGAAGGTTTTTCATTTTATTAAAAGCCGTTCGTGCCGCTTCTATTCTGCATCTCTAATGAGAATATTCTGAGAATATTCTGCATCATCATTATCTAAATCAACTTAAAAAAAAAGGATTTTGTGAGATAAATATCTTTTGCATATTTTCGTCTCAATATGAAGAAGCATCAAGTTTAGTCCATATAAGCCAAATTTTTTTTGTTTGATTTCATCTTCTTACTTACTTATTCTTGATCAGCAATGTTAATTTGTCTAAATCAACTTAAAAAAAAAGGATTTTGTGAGATAAATATCTTTTGCATATTTTCGTCTCAATATGAAGAAGCATCAAGTTTAGTCAATAAAGGCCAAATTTTTTTTGTTTGATTTCATCTTCTTACTTACTTATTCTTGATCAGCAATGTTAATTTATCTAAATCAAGTAAAAAAAAAGGATTTTGTGAGATAAATATCTTTTGCATATTTTCGTCTCAATATGAAGAAGCATCAAGTTTAGTCAATAAAGGCCAAATTTTTTTTGTTTGATTTCATCTTCTTACTTACTTATTCTTGATCAGCAATATAAATTTGTCTATATCAACTAAAAAAAAAGGATTTTGTGAGATAAATATCTTTTGCATATTTTCGTCTCAATATGAAGAAGCATCAAGTTTAGTCAATAAAGGTCAAATTTTTTTTGTTTGATTTCATCTTCTTACACACTTATTCTTGATCAGCAATATAAATTTGTCTTTATCAACTAAAAAAAAAGAATTTTGTGAGATAAATATGTTTTGCATATTTCCGTCTCAATATGAAGAATTATCAAGTTTAGCCATTATAAGCCAAATTTTTTTTGTCTGATTTCATCTTCTTACTTACTTATTCTTGATCAGCAATGTTAATTTATCTATATCAAGTAAAAAAAAAGGATTTTGTGAGATAAATATCTTTTGCATATTTTCGTCTCAATATGAAGAAGCATCAAGTTTAGTCCATAAAAGCCAAATTTTTTTTGTTTGATTTCATCTTCTTACTAACTTATTCTTGATCAGCAATATACATTTGTCTATATCAACTAAAAAAAAAGAATTTTGTGAGATAAATATCTTTTGCATATTTCCGTCTCAATATGAAGAACAATCAAGTTTAGTCATTACAAGCCAAATTTTTTTTGTCTGATTTCATCTTTTTACTTACTTATTCTTGATCAGCAATGTTAATTTATCTAAATCAACTAAAAAAAAAGGATTTTGTGAGATAAATATCTTTTGCATATTTTCGTCTCAATATGAGAAGAAGCATCAAGTTTAGTCCATAAAAGCCAAATTTTTTTTGTTTTATTTCATCTTCTTACTTACTTATTCTTGATCAGCAATATAAATTTGTCTATATCAACTAAAAAAAAAGGATTTTGTGAGATAAATATCTTTTGCATATTTTCGTCTCAATATGAAGAAGCATCAAGTTTAGTCAATAAAGGCCAAATTTTTTTTGTTTGATTTCATCTTCTTACTTACTTATTCTTGATCAGCAATATAAATTTGTCTTTATCAACTAAAAAAAAAGAATTTTGTGAGATAAATATCTTTTGCATATTTCCGTCTCAATATGAAGAATTATCAAGTTTAGCCATTATAAGCCAAATTTTTTTTGTCTGATTTCATCTTCTTACTTACTTATTCTTGATCAGCAATGTTAATTTATCTAAATCAACTTAAAAAAAAGGATTTTGTGAGATAAATATCTTTTGCATATTTTCGTCTTAATATGAAGAAGCATCAAGTTAAGTCCATATAAGCCAAATTTTTTTTGTTTGATTTCATCTTCTTACTTACTTATTCTTGATCAGCAATATAAATTTGTCTATATCAACTAAAAAAAAAGAATTTTGTGAGATAAATATCTTTTGCATATTTCCGTCTCAATATGAAGAATTATCAAGTTTAGCCATTATAAGCCAATTTTTTTTGTCTGATTTCATCTTCTTACTTACTTATTCTTGATCAGCAATGGTAATTTATCTATATCAAGTAAAAAAAAAGGATTTTGTGAGATAAATATCTTTTGCATATTTTCGTCTCAATATGAAGAAGCATCAAGTTTAGTCCATAAAAAACAAATTTTTTTTGTTTGATTTCATCTTCTTACTTACTTATTCTTGATCAGCAATATAAATTTGTCTATATCAACTAAAAAAAAAGAATTTTGTGAGATAAATATCTTTTGCATATTTCCGTCTCAATATGAAGAACTATCAAGTTTAGTCATTACAAGCCAAATTTTTTTTGTCTGATTTCATCTTCTTACTTACTTATTCTTGATCAGCAATGTTAATTTATCTATATCAAGTAAAAAAAAGGATTTTGTGACATAAATATGTTTTGCATATTTTCGTCTCAATATGAAGAAGCATCAAGTTTAGTCAATAAAGGCCAAATTTTTTTTGTTTGATTTCATCTTCTTACTTACTTATTCTTGATCAGCAATATAAATTTGTCTATATCAACTAAAAAAAAAGGATTTTGTGAGATAAATATCTTTTGCATATTTTCGTCTCAATATGAAGAAGCATCAAGTTTAGTCCATAAAAGCCAAATTTTTTTTGTTTGATTTCATCTTCTTACTTACTTATTCTTGATCAGCAATATAAATTTGTCTATATCAACTAAAAAAAAAGAATTTTGTGAGATAAATATCTTTTGCATATTTCCGTCTCAATATGAAGAACTATCAAGTTTAGTCATTACAAGCCAAATTTTTTTTGTCTGATTTCATCTTCTTACTTACTTATTCTTGATCAGCAATGTTAATTTATCTATATCAAGTAAAAAAAAAGGATTTTGTGAGATAAATATGTTTTGCATATTTTCGTCTCAATATGAAGAAGCATCAAGTTTAGTCAATAAAGGCCAAATTTTTTTTGTTTGATTTCATCTTCTTACTTACTTATTCTTGATCAGCAATATAAATTTGTTTATATCAACTAAAAAAAAAGAATTTTGTGAGATAAATATCTTTTGCATATTTCCGTCTCAATATGAAGAATTATCAAGTTTAGCCATTATAAGCCAAATTTTTTTTGTCTGATTTCATCTTCTTACTTACTTATTCTTGATCAGCAATGTTAATTTGTCTAAATCAACTTAAAAAAAAAAGATTTTGTGAGATAAATATCTTTTGCATATTTTCGTCTCAATATGAAGAAGCATCAAGTTTAGTCAATAAAAAACAATTTTTTTTTGTTTGATTTCATCTTCTTACTTACTTATTCTTGATCAGCAATATAAATTTGTCTATATCAACTAAAAAAAAAGGATTTTGTGAGATAAATATCTTTTGCATATTTCCGTCTCAATATGAAGAAGCATCAAGTTTAGTCAATAAAGGCCAAATTTTTTTTGTTTGATTTCATCTTCTTACTTACTTATTCTTGATCAGCAATGTTAATTTATCTAAATCAAGTAAAAAAAAAGGATTTTGTGAGATAAATATCTTTTGCATATTTTCGTCTCAATATGAAGAAGCATCAAGTTTAGTCAGTAAAGGCCAAATTTTTTTTGTTTGATTTCATCTTCTTACTTACTTATTCTTGATCAGCAATATAAATTTGTCTATATCAACTAAAAAAAAAGAATTTTGTGAGATAAACATCTTTTGCATATTTCCGTCTCAATATGAAGAATTATCAAGTTTAGCCATTATAAGCCAAATTTTTTTTGTCTGATTTCATCTTCTTACTTACTTATTCTTGATCAGCAATGTTAATTTATCTAAATCAAGTAAAAAAAAAGGATTTTGTGAGATAAATATCTTTTGCATATTTTCGTCTCAATATGAAGAAGCATCAAGTTTAGTCAGTAAAGGCCAAATTTTTTTTGTTTGATTTCATCTTCTTACTTACTTATTCTTGATCAGCAATATACATTTGTCTATATCAACTAAAAAAAAAGAATTTTGTGAGATAAACATCTTTTGCATATTTCCGTCTCAATATGAAGAATTATCAAGTTTAGCCATTATAAGCCAATTTTTTTTTGTCTGATTTCATCTTCTTACTTACTTATTCTTGATCAGCAATGTTAATTTATCTAAATCAAGTAAAAAAAAAGGATTTTGTGAGATAAATATCTTTTGCATATTTTCGTCTCAATATGAAGAAGCATCAAGTTAAGTCAATAAAGGCCAAATTTTTTTTGTTTGATTTCATCTTCTTACTTACTTATTCTTGATCAGCAATGTTAATTTATCTAAATCAAGTAAAAAAAAAGGATTTTGTGAGATAAATATCTTTTGCATATTTTCGTCTCAATATGAAGAAGCATCAAGTTTAGTCAGTAAAGGCCAAATTTTTTTTGTTTGATTTCATCTTCTTACTTACTTATTCTTGATCAGCAATATAAATTTGTCTATATCAACTAAAAAAAAAGGATTTTGTGAGATAAATATCTTTTGCATATTTTCGTCTCAATATGAAGAAGCATCAAGTTTAGTCAATAAAGGCCAAATTTTTTTTGTTTGATTTCATCTTCTTACTTACTTATTCTCGATCAGCAATATAAATTTGTCTATATCAACTAAAAAAAAAGAATTTTGTGAGATAAATATCTTTTGCATATTTCCGTCTCAATATGAAGAATTATCAAGTTTAGCCATTATAAGCCAAATTTTTTTTGTCTGATTTCATCTTCTTACTTACTTATTCTTGATCAGCAATGTTAATTTATCTAAATCAACTTAAAAAAAAAGGATTTTGTGAGATAAATATCTTTTGCATATTTTCGTCTCAATATGAAGAAGCATCAAGTTTAGTCCATAAAAGCCAAATTTTTTTTGTTTGATTTCATCTTCTTACTTACTTATTCTTGATCAGCAATATAAATTTGTCTATATCAACTAAAAAAAAAAGAATTTTGTGAGATAAATATCTTTTGCATATTTCCGTCTCAATATGAAGAATTATCAAGTTTAGCCATTATAAGCCAATTTTTTTTTGTCTGATTTCATCTTCTTACTTACTTATTCTTGATCAGCAATGTTAATTTATCTAAATCAACTTAAAAAAAAAGGATTTTGTGAGATAAATATCTTTTGCATATTTTCGTCTCAATATGAAGAAGCATCAAGTTTAGTCCATAAAAGCCAATTTTTTTTTGTTTGATTTCATCTTCTTACTTACTTATTCTTGATCAGCAATGGTAATTTATCTATATCAACTAAAAAAAAAGGATTTTGTGAGATAAATATCTTTTGCATATTTTCGTCTCAATATGAAGAAGCATCAAGTTTAGTCAATAAAGGCCAAATTTTTTTTGTTTGATTTCATCTTCTTACTTACTTATTCTCGATCAGCAATATAAATTTGTCTATATCAACTAAAAAAAAAGAATTTTGTGAGATAAATATCTTTTGCATATTTCCGTCTCAATATGAAGAATTATCAAGTTTAGCCATTATAAGCCAAATTTTTTTTGTCTGATTTCATCTTCTTACTTACTTATTCTTGATCAGCAATGTTAATTTATCTAAATCTTCTTCTTCTTCACGTGTCCTGCCGGGTCCCCCCGACGTTGACGACCATCTGAGAGAAAGCTTCCCTGTCCTGGGCGGCGCGAAACAGCTCCCCCACAGTTCTGACGCCGGTCCATTGTCGGATGTTTCGAAGCCAGGAGAGCTGTCTTCTGCCGACCCCTCTGCGGCCCTCGATCTTCCCCTTCATGACGAGCTGAAGTACGGTGTATTTGTCACCTCTCATTACATGGCCAAAATATGATGTTTTACGGAGCTTAACAGTGGTGAACAGTTCTCTATTTGCATTGGCTCTACGTAGTACATCAGTGTTTGTTATCATATCGGTCCAAGATATTCTTAACATTCTACGGTGGATCCACATTTCAAACGCTTCAAGGCGGTTTATTATGTTAACTTTAAGAGTCCACGCCTCTACGCCGTAAAGTAAGACAGACCATACGTAACATTTGACCATTCTTTGTCTCAGTTTTAAGTTTATATTACCGTCACAAAGAAGGTTTTTCATTTTATTAAAAGCCGTTCGTGCCGCTTCTATTCTGCATCTCTAATGAGAATATTCTGAGAATATTCTGCATCATCATTATCTAAATCAACTTAAAAAAAAAGGATTTTGTGAGATAAATATCTTTTGCATATTTTCGTCTCAATATGAAGAAGCATCAAGTTTAGTCCATATAAGCCAAATTTTTTTTGTTTGATTTCATCTTCTTACTTACTTATTCTTGATCAGCAATGTTAATTTGTCTAAATCAACTTAAAAAAAAAGGATTTTGTGAGATAAATATCTTTTGCATATTTTCGTCTCAATATGAAGAAGCATCAAGTTTAGTCAATAAAGGCCAAATTTTTTTTGTTTGATTTCATCTTCTTACTTACTTATTCTTGATCAGCAATGTTAATTTATCTAAATCAAGTAAAAAAAAAGGATTTTGTGAGATAAATATCTTTTGCATATTTTCGTCTCAATATGAAGAAGCATCAAGTTTAGTCAATAAAGGCCAAATTTTTTTTGTTTGATTTCATCTTCTTACTTACTTATTCTTGATCAGCAATATAAATTTGTCTATATCAACTAAAAAAAAAGGATTTTGTGAGATAAATATCTTTTGCATATTTTCGTCTCAATATGAAGAAGCATCAAGTTTAGTCAATAAAGGTCAAATTTTTTTTGTTTGATTTCATCTTCTTACACACTTATTCTTGGTCAGCAATATAAATTTGTCTTTATCAACTAAAAAAAAAGAATTTTGTGAGATAAATATGTTTTGCATATTTCCGTCTCAATATGAAGAATTATCAAGTTTAGCCATTATAAGCCAAATTTTTTTTGTCTGATTTCATCTTCTTACTTACTTATTCTTGATCAGCAATGTTAATTTATCTATATCAACTAAAAAAAAAGGATTTTGTGAGATAAATATCTTTTGCATATTTTCGTCTCAATATGAAGAAGCATCAAGTTTAGTCCATAAAAGCCAAATTTTTTTTGTTTGATTTCATCTTCTTACTAACTTATTCTTGATCAGCAATATACATTTGTCTATATCAACTAAAAAAAAAGAATTTTGTGAGATAAATATCTTTTGCATATTTCCGTCTCAATATGAAGAACAATCAACTTTAGTCATTACAAGCCAAATTTTTTTTGTCTGATTTCATCTTTTTACTTACTTATTCTTGATCAGCAATGTTAATTTATCTAAATCAACTAAAAAAAAAGGATTTTGTGAGATAAATATCTTTTGCATATTTTCGTCTCAATATGAGAAGAAGCATCAAGTTTAGTCCATAAAAGCCAAATTTTTTTTGTTTGATTTCATCTTCTTACTTACTTATTCTTGATCAGCAATATAAATTTGTCTATATCAACTAAAAAAAAAGGATTTTGTGAGATAAATATCTTTTGCATATTTTCGTCTCAATATGAAGAAGCATCAAGTTTAGTCAATAAAGGCCAAATTTTTTTTGTTTGATTTCATCTTCTTACTTACTTATTCTTGATCAGCAATATAAATTTGTCTTTATCAACTAAAAAAAAAGAATTTTGTGAGATAAATATCTTTTGCATATTTCCGTCTCAATATGAAGAATTATCAAGTTTAGCCATTATAAGCCAAATTTTTTTTGTCTGATTTCATCTTCTTACTTACTTATTCTTGATCAGCAATGTTAATTTATCTAAATCAACTTAAAAAAAAGGATTTTGTGAGATAAATATCTTTTGCATATTTTCGTCTCAATATGAAGAAGCATCAAGTTAAGTCCATATAAGCCAAATTTTTTTTGTTTGATTTCATCTTCTTACTTACTTATTCTTGATCAGCAATATAAATTTGTCTATATCAACTAAAAAAAAAGAATTTTGTGAGATAAATATCTTTTGCATATTTCCGTCTCAATATGAAGAATTATCAAGTTTAGCCATTATAAGCCAATTTTTTTTGTCTGATTTCATCTTCTTACTTACTTATTCTTGATCAGCAATGGTAATTTATCTATATCAAGTAAAAAAAAAGGATTTTGTGAGATAAATATCTTTTGCATATTTTCGTCTCAATATGAAGAAGCATCAAGTTTAGTCCATAAAAAACAAATTTTTTTTGTTTGATTTCATCTTCTTACTTACTTATTCTTGATCAGCAATATAAATTTGTCTATATCAACTAAAAAAAAAGGATTTTGTGAGATAAATATCTTTTGCATATTTTCGTCTCAATATGAAGAAGCATCAAGTTTAGTCCATAAAAGCCAATTTTTTTTTGTTTGATTTCATCTTCTTACTTACTTATTCTTGATCAGCAATATAAATTTGTCTATATCAACTAAAAAAAAAGAATTTTGTGAGATAAATATCTTTTGCATATTTCCGTCTCAATATGAAGAACTATCAAGTTTAGTCATTACAAGCCAAATTTTTTTTGTCTGATTTCATCTTCTTACTTACTTATTCTTGATCAGCAATGTTAATTTATCTATATCAAGTAAAAAAAAAGGATTTTGTGAGATAAATATGTTTTGCATATTTTCGTCTCAATATGAAGAAGCATCAAGTTTAGTCAATAAAGGCCAAATTTTTTTTGTTTGATTTCATCTTCTTACTTACTTATTCTTGATCAGCAATATAAATTTGTCTATATCAACTAAAAAAAAAGGATTTTGTGAGATAAATATCTTTTGCATATTTCCGTCTCAATATGAAGAATTATCAAGTTTAGCCATTATAAGCCAATTTTTTTTGTCTGATTTCATCTTCTTACTTACTTATTCTTGATCAGCAATGTTAATTTATCTATATCAAGTTAAAAAAAAGGATTTTGTGAGATAAATATCTTTTGCATATTTTCGTCTCAATATGAAGAAGCATCAAGTTTAGTCCATAAAAAACAAATTTTTTTTGTTTGATTTCATCTTCTTACTTACTTATTCTTGATCAGCAATATAAATTTGTCTATATCAACTAAAAAAAAAAGAATTTTGTGAGATAAATATCTTTTGCATATTTCCGTCTCAATATGAAGAACTATCAAGTTTAGTCATTACAAGCCAAATTTTTTTTGTCTGATTTCATCTTCTTACTTACTTATTCTTGATCAGCAATGTTAATTTATCTATATCAAGTAAAAAAAAAGGATTTTGTGAGATAAATATGTTTTGCATATTTTCGTCTCAATATGAAGAAGCATCAAGTTTAGTCAATAAAGGCCAAATTTTTTTTGTTTGATTTCATCTTCTTACTTACTTATTCTTGATCAGCAATATAAATTTGTCTATATCAACTAAAAAAAAAGGATTTTGTGAGATAAATATCTTTTGCATATTTTCGTCTCAATATGAAGAAGCATCAAGTTTAGTCCATAAAAGCCAAATTTTTTTTGTTTGATTTCATCTTCTTACTTACTTATTCTTGATCAGCAATATAAATTTGTCTATATCAACTAAAAAAAAAGAATTTTGTGAGATAAATATCTTTTGCATATTTCCGTCTCAATATGAAGAATTATCAAGTTTAGCCATTAAAAGCCAAATTTTTGTTGTCTGATTTCATCTTCTTACTTACTTATTCTTGATCAGCAATGTTAATTTATCTAAATCAAGTAAAAAAAAAGGATTTTGTGAGATAAATATCTTTTGCATATTTTCGTCTCAATATGAAGAAGCATCAAGTTTAGTCAATAAAGGCCAAATTTTTTTTGTTTGATTTCATCTTCTTACTTACTTATTCTTGATCAGCAATATAAATTTGTCTATATCAACTAAAAAAAAAGGATTTTGTGAGATAAATATCTTTTGCATATTTTCGTCTCAATATGAAGAAGCATCAAGTTTAGTCCATAAAAGCCAAATTTTTTTTGTTTGATTTCATCTTCTTACTTACTTATTCTTGATCAGCAATATAAATTTGTCTATATCAACTAAAAAAAAAGAATTTTGCGAGATAAATATCTTTTGCATATTTCCGTCTCAATATGAAGAACTATCAAGTTTAGTCATTACAAGCCAAATTTTTTTTGTCTGATTTCATCTTCTTACTTACTTATTCTTGATCAGCAATGTTAATTTATCTAAATCAAGTAAAAAAAAAGGATTTTGTGAGATAAATATCTTTTGCATATTTTCGTCTCAATATGAAGAAGCATCAAGTTTAGTCAATAAAGGCCAAATTTTTTTTGTTTGATTTCATCTTCTTACTTACTTATTCTTGATCAGCAATATAAATTTGTCTATATCAACTAAAAAAAAAGGATTTTGTGAGATAAATATCTTTTGCATATTTTCGTCTCAATATGAAGAACAATCAAGTTTAGTCAATAAAGGCCAAATTTTTTTTGTTTGATTTCATCTTCTTACACACTTATTCTTGATCAGCAATATAAATTTGTCTTTATCAACTAAAAAAAAAGAATTTTGTGAGATAAATATGTTTTGCATATTTCCGTCTCAATATGAAGAATTATCAAGTTTAGCCATTATAAGCCAAATTTTTTTTGTCTGATTTCATCTTCTTACTTACTTATTCTTGATCAGCAATGTTAATTTATCTAAATCAACTTAAAAAAAAGGATTTTGTGAGATAAATATCTTTTGCATATTTTCGTCTCAATATGAAGAAGCATCAAGTTTAGTCCATAAAAGCCAAATTTTTTTTGTTTGATTTCATCTTCTTACTTACTTATTCTTGATCAGCAATATACATTTGTCTATATCAACTAAAAAAAAAGAATTTTGTGAGATAAATATCTTTTGCATATTTCCGTCTCAATATGAAGAACTATCAAGTTTAGTCATTACAAGCCAAATTTTTTTTGTCTGATTTCATCTTCTTACTTACTTATTCTTGATCAGCAATGTTAATTTATCTAAATCAAGTAAAAAAAAAGGATTTTGTGAGATAAATATCTTTTGCATATTTTCGTCTCAATATGAAGAAGCATCAAGTTTAGTCAATAAAGGCAAAATTTTTTTGTTTGATTTCATCTTCTTACTTACTTATTCTTGATCAGCAATATAAATTTGTCTATATCAACTAAAAAAAAAGGATTTTGTGAGATAAATATCTTTTGCATATTTTCGTCTCAATATGAGAAGAAGCATCAAGTTTAGTCCATAAAAGCCAAATTTTTTTTGTTTGATTTCATCTTCTTACTTACTTATTCTTGATCAGCAATATAAATTTGTCTATATCAACTAAAAAAAAAGAATTTTGTGAGATAAATATCTTTTGCATATTTCCGTCTCAATATGAAGAATTATCAAGTTTAGCCATTATAAGCCAATTTTTTTTGTCTGATTTCATCTTCTTACTTACTTATTCTTGATCAGCAATGTTAATTTATCTAAATCAACTTAAAAAAAAAGGATTTTGTGAGATAAATATCTTTTGCATATTTTCGTCTCAATATGAAGAAGCATCAAGTTTAGTCCATAAAAAACAATTTTTTTTTGTTTGATTTCATCTTCTTACTTACTTATTCTTGATCAGCAATATAAATTTGTCTATATCAACTTAAAAAAAAGAATTTTGTGAGATAAATATCTTTTGCATATTTCCGTCTCAATATGAAGAACTATCAAGTTTAGTCATTACAAGCCAAATTTTTTTTGTCTGATTTCATCTTCTTACTTACTTATTCTTGATCAGCAATGTTAATTTATCTATATCAAGTAAAAAAAAAGGATTTTGTGAGATAAATATCTTTTGCATATTTTCGTCTCAATATGAAGAAGCATCAAGTTTAGTCAATAAAGGCAAAATTTTTTTTGTTTGATTTCATCTTCTTACTTACTTATTCTTGATCAGCAATATAAATTTGTCTATATCAACTAAAAAAAAAGGATTTTGTGAGATAAATATCTTTTGCATATTTTCGTCTCAATATGAAGAAGCATCAAGTTTAGTCCATAAAAGCCAAATTTTTTTTGTTTGATTTCATCTTCTTACTTACTTATTCTTGATCAGCAATATAAATTTGTCTATATCAACTAAAAAAAAAGAATTTTGTGAGATAAATATCTTTTGCATATTTCCGTCTCAATATGAAGAACTATCAAGTTTAGTCATTACAAGCCAAATTTTTTTTGTCTGATTTCATCTTCTTACTTACTTATTCTTGATCAGCAATGTTAATTTATCTAAATCAAGTAAAAAAAAGGATTTTGTGAGATAAATATCTTTTGCATATTTTCGTCTCAATATGAAGAAGCATCAAGTTTAGTCAATAAAGGCAAAAATTTTTTTGTTTGATTTCATCTTCTTACTTACTTATTATTGATCAGCAATATAAATTTGTCTTTATCAACTAAAAAAAAAGAATTTTGTGAGATAAATATCTTTTGCATATTTCCGTCTCAATATGAAGAATTATCAAGTTTAGCCATTATAAGCCAAATTTTTTTTGTCTGATTTCATCTTCTTACTTACTTATTCTTGATCAGCAATATAAATTTGTCTATATCAACTAAAAAAAAAGGATTTTGTGAGATAAATATCTTTTGCATATTTTCGTCTCAATATGAAGAAGCATCAAGTTTAGTCCATAAAAAACAAATTTTTTTTATTTGATTTCATCTTCTTACTAACTTATTCTTGATCAACAATATAAATTTGTCTATATCAACTAAAAAAAAAGAATTTTGTGAGATAAATATCTTTTGCATATTTCCGTCTCAATATGAAGAACTATCAAGTTTAGTCATTACAAGCCAAATTTTTTTTGTCTGATTTCATCTTCTTACTTACTTATTCTTGATCAGCAATGTTAATTTATCTATATCAAGTCAAAAAAAAGATTTTGTGAGATAAATATCTTTTGCATATTTTCGTCTCAATATGAAGAAGCATCAAGTTAAGTCAATAAAGGCCAAATTTTTTTTGTTTGATTTCATCTTCTTACTTACTTATTCTTGATCAGCAATATAAATTTGTCTATATCAACTAAAAAAAAAGGATTTTGTGAGATAAATATCTTTTGCATATTTTCGTCTCAATATGAAGAAGCATCTAGTTTAGTCCATAAAAGCCAAATTTTTTTTGTTTGATTTCATCTTTTTTACTTATTCTTGATCAGCAATATAAATTTGTCTATATCAACTAAAAAAAAAGAATTTTGTGAGATAAATATCTTTTGCATATTTCCGTCTCAATATGAAGAACTATCAAGTTTAGTCATTACAAGCCAAATTTTTTTTGTCTGATTTCATCTTCTTACTTACTTATTCTTGATCAGCAATGTTAATTTATCTAAATCAAGTAAAAAAAAGGATTTTGTGAGATAAATATCTTTTGCATATTTTCGTCTCAATATGAAGAAGCATCAAGTTTAGTCAATAAAGGCCAAATTTTTTTTGTTTGATTTCATCTTCTTACTTACTTATTCTTGATCAGCAATATAAATTTGTCTATATCAACTAAAAAAAAAGGATTTTGTGAGATAAATATCTTTTGCATATTTCCGTCTCAATATGAAGAATTATCAAGTTTAGCCATTACAAGCCAAAATTTTTTTGTCTGATTTCATCTTCTTACTTACTTATTCTTGATCAGCAATGTTAATTTATCTATATCAAGTAAAAAAAAAGGATTTTGTGAGATAAATATCTTTTGCATATTTTCGTCTCAATATGAAGAAGCATCAAGTTTAGTCCATAAAAAACAAATTTTTTTTGTTTGATTTCATCTTCTTACTTACTTATTCTTGATCAGCAATATAAATTTGTCTATATCAACTAAAAAAAAAGAATTTTGTGAGATAAATATCTTTTGCATATTTCCGTCTCAATATGAAGAACTATCAAGTTTAGTCATTACAAGCCAAATTTTTTTTGTCTGATTTCATCTTCTTACTTACTTATTCTTGATCAGCAATGTTAATTTATCTATATCAAGTAAAAAAAAAGGATTTTGTGAGATAAATATGTTTTGCATATTTTCGTCTCAATATGAAGAAGCATCAAGTTTAGTCAATAAAGGCCAAATTTTTTTTGTTTGATTTCATCTTCTTACTTATTTATTCTTGATCAGCAATATAAATTTGTCTATATCAACTAAAAAAAAAGGATTTTGTGAGATAAATATCTTTTGCATATTTTCGTCTCAATATGAAGAAGCATCAAGTTTAGTCCATAAAAGCCAAATTTTTTTTGTTTGATTTCATCTTCTTACTTACTTATTCTTGATCAGCAATATAAATTTGTCTATATCAACTAAAAAAAAAGAATTTTTTGAGATAAATATCTTTTGCATATTTCCGTCTCAATATGAAGAATTATCAAGTTTAGCCATTAAAAGCCAAATTTTTTTTGTCTGATTTCATCTTCTTACTTACTTATTCTTGATCAGCAATGTTAATTTATCTAAATCAAGTAAAAAAAAAGGATTTTGTGAGATAAATATCTTTTGCATATTTTCGTCTCAATATGAAGAAGCATCAAGTTTAGTCAATAAAGGCCAAATTTTTTTTGTTTGATTTCATCTTCTTACTTACTTATTCTTGATCAGCAATATAAATTTGTCTATATCAACTAAAAAAAAAGGATTTTGTGAGATAAATATCTTTTGCATATTTTCGTCTCAATATGAAGAAGCATCAAGTTTAGTCCATAAAAGCCAAATTTTTTTTGTTTGATTTCATCTTCTTACTTACTTATTCTTGATCAGCAATATAAATTTGTCTATATCAACTAAAAAAAAAAGAATTTTGCGAGATAAATATCTTTTGCATATTTCCGTCTCAATATGAAGAACTATCAAGTTTAGTCATTACAAGCCAAATTTTTTTTGTCTGATTTCATCTTCTTACTTACTTATTCTTGATCAGCAATGTTTATTTATCTAAATCAAGTAAAAAAAAAGGATTTTGTGAAATAAATATCTTTTGCATATTTTCGTGTCAATATGAAGAAGCATCAAGTTTAGTCAATAAAGGCCAAATTTTTTTTGTTTGATTTCATCTTCTTACTTACTTATTCTTGATCAGCAATATAAATTTGTCTATCTCAACTAAAAAAAAAAGGATTTTGTGAGATAAATATCTTTTGCATATTTTCGTCTCAATATGAAGAAGCATCAAGTTAAGTCCATAAAAGCCAATTTTTTTTTGTTTGATTTCATCTTCTTACTTACTTATTCTTGATCAGCAAAATAAATTTGTCTATATCAACTAAAAAAAAAGAATTTTGTGAGATAAATATCTTTTGCATATTTCCGTCTCAATATGAAGAACTATCAAGTTTAGTCATTACAAGCCAAATTTTTTTTGTCTGATTTCATCTTCTTACTTACTTATTCTTGATCAGCAATGTTAATTTATCTATATCAAGTAAAAAAAAAGGATTTTGTGAGATAAATATCTTTTGCATATTTTCGTCTCAATATGAAGAAGCATCAAGTTTAGTCAATAAAGGCCAAATTTTTTTTGTTTGATTTCATCTTCTTACTTACTTATTCTTGATCAGCAATATAAATTTGTCTATATCAACTAAAAAAAAAGGATTTTGTGAATTAAATATCTTTTGCATATTTTCGTCTCAATATGAAGAAGCATCAAGTTTAGTCCATAAAAGCCAAATTTTTTTTGTTTGATTTCATCTTCTTACTTACTTATTCTTGATCAGCAATATAAATTTGTCTATATCAACTAAAAAAAAAGAATTTTGTGAGATAAATATCTTTTGCATATTTCCGTCTCAATATGAAGAACTATCAAGTTTAGTCATTACAAGCCAAATTTTTTTTGTCTGATTTCATCTTCTTACTTACTTATTCTTGATCAGCAATGTTAATTTATCTAAATCAAGTAAAAAAAAAGGATTTTGTGAGATAAATATCTTTTGCATATTTTCGTCTCAATATGAAGAAGCATCAAGTTTAGTCAATAAAGGCCAAATTTTTTTTGTTTGATTTCATCTTCTTACTTACTTATTCTTGATCAGCAATATAAATTTGTCTATATCAACTAAAAAAAAAGGATTTTGTGAGATAAATATCTTTTGCATATTTTCGTCTCAATATGAAGAAGCATCAAGTTTAGTCAATAAAGGCCAAATTTTTTTTGTTTGATTTCATCTTCTTACACACTTATTCTTGATCAGCAATATAAATTTGTCTTTATCAACTAAAAAAAAAGAATTTTGTGAGATAAATATGTTTTGCATATTTCCGTCTCAATATGAAGAATTATCAAGTTTAGCCATTATAAGCCAAATTTTTTTTGTCTGATTTCATCTTCTTACTTACTTATTCTTGATCAGCAATGTTAATTTATCTAAATCAACTTAAAAAAAAGGATTTTGTGAGATAAATATCTTTTGCATATTTTCGTCTCAATATGAAGAAGCATCAAGTTTAGTCCATAAAAGCCAAATTTTTTTTGTTTGATTTCATCTTCTTACTTACTTATTCTTGATCAGCAATATACATTTGTCTATATCAACTAAAAAAAAAGAATTTTGTGAGATAAATATCTTTTGCATATTTCCGTCTCAATATGAAGAACTATCAAGTTTAGTCATTACAAGCCAAATTTTTTTTGTCTGATTTCATCTTCTTACTTACTTATTCTTGATCAGCAATGTTAATTTATCTAAATCAAGTAAAAAAAAAGGATTTTGTGAGATAAATATCTTTTGCATATTTTCGTCTCAATATGAAGAAGCATCAAGTTTAGTCAATAAAGGCAAAATTTTTTTTGTTTGATTTCATCTTCTTACTTACTTATTCTTGATCAGCAATATAAATTTGTCTATATCAACTAAAAAAAAAGGATTTTGTGAGATAAATATCTTTTGCATATTTTCGTCTCAATATGAGAAGAAGCATCAAGTTTAGTCCATAAAAGCCAAATTTTTTTTGTTTGATTTCATCTTCTTACTTACTTATTCTTGATCAGCAATATAAATTTGTCTATATCAACTAAAAAAAAAGGATTTTGTGAGATAAATATCTTTTGCATATTTTCGTCTCAATATGAAGAAGCATCAAGTTTAGTCAATAAAGGCCAAATTTTTTTTGTTTGATTTCATCTTCTTACTTACTTATTCTTGATCAGCAATATAAATTTGTCTTTATCAACTAAAAAAAAAGAATTTTGTGAGATAAATATCTTTTGCATATTTCCGTCTCAATATGAAGAATTATCAAGTTTAGCCATTATAAGCCAAATTTTTTTTGTTTGATTTCATCTTCTTACTTACTTATTCTTGATCAGCAATGGTAATTTATCTAAATCAACTTAAAAAAAAAGGATTTTGTGAGATAAATATCTTTTGCATATTTTCGTCTCAATATGAAGAAGCATCAAGTTTAGTCCATATAAGCCAAATTTTTTTTGTTTGATTTCATCTTCTTACTTACTTATTCTTGATCAGCAATATAAATTTGTCTATATCAACTAAAAAAAAAGAATTTTGTGAGATAAATATCTTTTGCATATTTCCGTCTCAATATGAAGAATTATCAAGTTTAGCCATTATAAGCCAATTTTTTTTGTCTGATTTCATCTTCTTACTTACTTATTCTTGATCAGCAATGTTAATTTATCTAAATCAAGTAAAAAAAAGGATTTTGTGAGATAAATATCTTTTGCATATTTTCGTCTCAATATGAAGAAGCATCAAGTTTAGTCAATAAAGGCCAAATTTTTTTTGTTTGATTTCATCTTCTTACTTACTTATTATTGATCAGCAATATAAATTTGTCTTTATCAACTAAAAAAAAAGAATTTTGTGAGATAAATATCTTTTGCATATTTCCGTCTCAATATGAAGAATTATCAAGTTTAGCCATTATAAGCCAAATTTTTTTTGTCTGATTTCATCTTCTTACTTACTTATTCTTGATCAGCAATGTTAATTTATCTAAATCAACTTAAAAAAAAAGGATTTGGTGAGATAAATATCTTTTGCATATTTTCGTCTCAATATGAAGAAGCATCAAGTTTAGTCCATAAAAGCCAATTTTTTTTTGTTTGATTTCATCTTCTTACTTACTTATTCGTGATCAGCAATATAAATTTGTCTAAATCAACTAAAAAAAAAGAATTTTGTGAGATAAATATCTTTTGCATATTTTCGTCTCAATATGAAGAAGCATCAAGTTTAGTCCATAAAAGCCAAATTTTTTTTGTTTGATTTCATCTTCTTACTTACTTACTCTTGATCAGCAATATAAATTTGTCTATATCAACTAAAAAAAAAGGATTTTGTGAGATAAATATCTTTTGCATATTTTCGTCTCAATATGAAGAAGCATCAAGTTTAGTCAATAAAGGCCAAATTTTTTTTGTTTGATTTCATCTTCTTACTTACTTATTCTCGATCAGCAATATAAATTTGTCTATATCAACTAAAAAAAAAGAATTTTGTGAGATAAATATCTTTTGCATATTTCCATCTCAATATGAAGAATTATCAAGTTTAGCCATTATAAGCCAAATTTTTTTTGTCTGATTTCATCTTCTTACTTACTTATTCTTGATCAGCAATGTTAATTTATCTAAATCAACTTAAAAAAAAAGGATTTTGTGAGATAAATATCTTTTGCATATTTTCGTCTCAATATGAAGAAGAATCAAGTTTAGTCCATAAAAGCCAATTTTTTTTTGTTTGATTTCATCTTCTTACTTACTTATTCTTGATCAGCAATATAAATTTGTCTATATCAACTAAAAAAAAAAGGATTTTGTGAGATAAATATCTTTTGCATATTTTCGTCTCAATATGAAGAAGCATCAAGTTTAGTCAATAAAGGCCAAATTTTTTTTGTTTGATTTCATCTTCTTACTTACTTATTCTCGATCAGCAATGTTAATTTATCTAAATCAACTTAAAAAAAAGGATTTTGTGAGATAAATATCTTTTGCATATTTTCGTCTCAATATGAAGAAGCATCAAGTTTAGCCATTATAAGATAATTTTTTTTTGTCTGATTTCATCTTCTTACTTACTTATTCTTGATCAGCAATGTTAATTTATCTAAATCAACTTAAAAAAAAAAGAATTTTGTGAGATAAATATCTTTTGCATATTTTCGTCTCAATATGAAGAAGCATCAAGTTTAGTCCATATAAGCCAAATTTTTTTTGTTTGATTTCATCTTCTTACTTACTTATTCTTGATCAGCAATATAAATTTGTCTATATCAACTAAAAAAAAAGAATTTTGTGAGATAAATACCTTTTGCATATTTCCGTCTCAATATGAAGAATTATCAAGTTTAGCCATTATAAGCCAAATTTTTTTTGTCTGATTTCATCTTCTTACTTACTTATTCTTGATCAGCAATGTTAATTTATCTAAATCAACTTAAAAAAAAAGGATTTTGTGAGATAAATATCTTTTGCATATTTTCGTCTCAATATGAAGAAGCATCAAGTTTAGTCCATAAAAGCCAAATTTTTTTTGTTTGATTTCATCTTCTTACTTACTTATTCTTGATCAGCAATATAAATTTGTCTATATCAACTAAAAAAAAAGGATTTTGTGAGATAAATATCTTTTGCATATTTTCGTCTCAATATGAAGAAGCATCAAGTTTAGTCAATAAAGGCCAAATTTTTTTTGTTTGATTTCATCTTCTTACTTACTTATTCTCGATCAGCAATATAAATTTGTCTATATCAACTAAAAAAAAGAATTTTGTGAGATAAATATCTTTTGCATATTTCCGTCTAAATATGAAGAATTATCAAGTTTAGCCATTATAAGCCAAATTTTTTTTGTCTGATTTCATCTCCTTACTTACTTATTCTTGATCAGCAATGTTAATTTATCTAAATCAACTTAAAAAAAAGGATTTTGTGAGATAAATATCTTTTGCATATTTTCGTCTCAATATGAAGAAGCATCAAGTTTAGTCAATAAAGGCCAAATTTTTTTTGTTTGATTTCATCTTCTTACTTACTTATTCTTGATCAGCAATATAAATTTGTCTATATCAACTAAAAAAAAAGGATTTTGTGAGATAAATATCTTTTGCATATTTTCGTCTCAATATGAAGAAGCATCAAGTTTAGTCAATAAAGGCCAAATTTTTTTTGTTTGATTTCATCTTCTTACTCACTTATTCTTGATCAGCAATATTAATTTGTCTTTATCAACTAAAAAAAAAGAATTTTGTGAGATAAATATCTTTTGCATATTTCCGTCTCAATATGAAGAATTATCAAGTTTTGCCATTATAAACCAAATTTTTTTTGTCTGATTTCATCTTCTTACTTACTTATTCTTGATCAGCAATGTTAATTTATCTAAATCAACTTAAAAAAAAAGGATTTTGTGAGATAAATATCTTTTGCATATTTTCGTCTCAATATGAAGAAGCATCAAGTTTAGTCCATAAAAGCCAAATTTTTTTTGTTTGATTTCATCTTCTTACTTACTTATTCTTGATCAGCAATATAAATTTGTCTATATCAACTAAAAAAAAAGGATTTTGTGAGATAAATATCTTTTGCATATTTTCGTCTCAATATGAAGAAGCATCAAGTTTAGTCAATAAATGCCAAATTTTTTTTGTTTGATTTCATCTTCTTACTTATTTATTCTCGATCAGCAATATAAATTTGTCTATATCAACTAAAAAAAAGAATTTTGTGAGATAAATATCTTTTGCATATTTCCGTCTCAATATGAAGAATTATCAAGTTTAGCCATTATAAGCCAAATTTTTTTTGTCTGATTTCATCTCCTTACTTACTTATTCTTGATCAGCAATGTTAATTTATCTAAATCAACTTAAAAAAAAAGGATTTTGTGAGATAAATATCTTTTGCATATTTTCGTCTCAATATGAAGAAGCATCAAGTTTAGCCATTATAAGCCAAATTTTTTTTGTCTGATTTCATCTTCTTACTTACTTATTCTTGATCAGCAATGTTAATTTATCTAAATCAACTTAAAAAAAAAGGATTTTGTGAGATAAATATCTTTTGCATATTTTCGTCTCAATATGAAGAAGCATCAAGTTTAGTCCATATAAGCCAAATTTTTTTTGTTTGATTTCATCTTCTTACTTACTTATTCTTGATCAGCAATATAAATTTGTCTATATCAACTAAAAAAAAAGAATTTTGTGAGATTAATATCTTTTGCATATTTCCGTCTCAATATGAAGAATTATCAAGTTTAGCCATTATAAGCCAAATTTTTTTTGTCTGATTTCATCTTCTTACTTACTTATTCTTGATCAGCAATGTTAATTTATCTAAATCAACTTAAAAAAAAAGGATTTTGTGAGATAAATATCTTTTGCATATTTTCGTCTCAATATGAAGAAGCATCAAGTTTAGTCCATAAAAGCCAATTTTTTTTTGTTTGATTTCATCTTCTTACTTATTCTTGATCAGCAATATAAATTTGTCTATATCAACTAAAAAAAAAGGATTTTGTGAGATAAATATCTTTTGCATATTTTCGTCTCAATATGAAGAAGCATCAAGTTTAGTCAATAAAGGCCAAATTTTTTTTGTTTGATTTCATCTTCTTACTTACTTATTCTCGATCAGCAATATAAATTTGTCTATATCAAGTAAAAAAAAAGAATTTTGTGAGATAAATACCTTTTGCATATTTCCGTCTCAATATGAAGAATTATCAAGTTTAGCCATTATAAGCCAAATTTTTTTTGTCTGATTTCATCATCTTACTTACTTATTCTTGATCAGCAATGTTAATTTATCTAAATCAACTTAAAAAAAAGGATTTTGTGAGATAAATATCTTTTGCATATTTTCGTCTCAATATGAAGAATTATCAAGTTTAGCCATTATAAGCCAATTTTTTTTTGTCTGATTTCATCTTCTTACTTACTTATTCTTGATCAGCAATGTTAATTTATCTAAATCAACTTAAAAAAAAGGATTTTGTGAGATAAATATCTTTTGCATATTTTCGTCTCAAGATGAAGAAGCATCAAGTTTAGTCCATATAAGCCAAATTTTTTTTGTTTGATTTCATCTTCTTACTTACTTATTCTTGATCAGCAATATAAATTTGTCTATATCAACTAAAAAAAAAGAATTTTGTGAGATAAATATCTTTTGCATATTTCCGTCTCAATATGAAGAATTATCAAGTTTAGCCATTATAAGCCAAATTTTTTTTGTCTGATTTCATCTTCTTACTTACTTATTCTTGATCAGCAATGTTAATTTATCTAAATCAACTTAAAAAAAAAAGATTTTGTGAGATAAATATCTTTTGCATATTTTCGTCTCAATATGAAGAAGCATCAAGTTTAGTCCATAAAAGCCAATTTTTTTTTGTTTGATTTCATCTTCTTACTTACTTATTCTTGATCAGCAATATAAATTTGTCTATATCAACTAAAAAAAAAGGATTTTGTGAGATAAATATCTTTTGCATATTTTCGTCTCAATATGAAGAAGCATCAAGTTTAGTCAATAAAGGCCAAATTTTTTTTGTTTGATTTCATCTTCTTACTTACTTATTCTTGATCAGCAATATAAATTTGTCTATATCAACTAAAAAAAAAGAATTTTGTGAGATTAATATCTTTTGCATATTTCCGTCTCAATATGAAGAATTATCAAGTTTAGCCATTATAAGCCAAATTTTTTTTGTCTGATTTCATCTTCTTACTTACTTATTCTTGATCAGCAATGTTAATTTATCTAAATCAACTTAAAAAAAAAGGATTTTGTGAGATAAATATCTTTTGCATATTTTCGTCTCAATATGAAGAAGCATCAAGTTTAGTCCATAAAAGCCAATTTTTTTTTGTTTGATTTCATCTTCTTACTTATTCTTGATCAGCAATATAAATTTGTCTATATCAACTAAAAAAAAAGGATTTTGTGAGATAAATATCTTTTGCATATTTTCGTCTCAATATGAAGAAGCATCAAGTTTAGTCAATAAAGGCCAAATTTTTTTTGTTTGATTTCATCTTCTTACTTACTTATTCTCGATCAGCAATATAAATTTGTCTATATCAAGTAAAAAAAAAGAATTTTGTGAGATAAATATCTTTTGCATATTTCCGTCTCAATATGAAGAATTATCAAGTTTAGCCATTATAAGCCAAATTTTTTTTGTCTGATTTCATCTTCTTACTTACTTATTCTTGATCAGCAATGTTAATTTATCTAAATCAACTTAAAAAAAAGGATTTTGTGAGATAAATATCTTTTGCATATTTTCGTCTCAATATGAAGAATTATCAAGTTTAGCCATTATAAGCCAATTTTTTTTTGTCTGATTTCATCTTCTTACTTACTTATTCTTGATCAGCAATGTTAATTTATCTAAATCAACTTAAAAAAAAAGGATTTTGTGAGATAAATATCTTTTGCATATTTTCGTCTCAATATGAAGAAGCATCAAGTTTAGTCCATATAAGCCAAATTTTTTTTGTTTGATTTCATCTTCTTACTTACTTATTCTTGATCAGCAATATAAATTTGTCTATATCAACTAAAAAAAAAGAATTTTGTGAGATAAATATCTTTTGCATATTTCCGTCTCAATATGAAGAATTATCAAGTTAAGCCATTATAAGCCAAATTTTTTTTGTCTGATTTCATCTTCTTACTTACTTATTCTTGATCAGCAATGTTAATTTATCTAAATCAACTTAAAAAAAAAAGATTTTGTGAGATAAATATCTTTTGCATATTTTCGTCTCAATATGAAGAAGCATCAAGTTTAGTCCATAAAAGCCAATTTTTTTTTGTTTGATTTCATCTTCTTACTTACTTATTCTTGATCAGCAATATAAATTTGTCTATATCAACTAAAAAAAAAGGATTTTGTGAGATAAATATCTTTTGCATATTTTCGTCTCAATATGAAGAAGCATCAAGTTTAGTCAATAAAGGCCAAATTTTTTTTGTTTGATTTCATCTTCTTACTTACTTATTCTCGATCAGCAATATAAATTTGTCTATATCAACTAAAAAAAAAGAATTTTGTGAGATAAATATCTTTTGCATATTTCCGTCTCAATATGAAGAATTATCAAGTTTAGCCATTATAAGCCAAATTTTTTTTGTCTGATTTCATCTCCTTACTTACTTATTCTTGATCAGCAATGTTAATTTATCTAAATCAACTTAAAAAAAAAGAATTTTGTGAGATAAATATCTTTTGCATATTTTCGTCTCAATATGAAGAAGCATCAAGTTTAGTCCATAAAAGCCAAAGTTTTTTTGTTTGATTTCATCTTCTTACTTACTTATTCGTGATCAGCAATATAAATTTGTCTATATCAACTAAAAAAAAAGAATTTTGTGAGATAAATATCTTTTGCATATTTTCGTCTCAATATGAAGAAGCATCAAGTTTAGTCCATAAAAGCCAAATTTTTTTTGTTTGATTTCATCTTCTTACTTACTTACTCTTGATCAGCAATATAAATTTGTCTATATCAACAAAAAAAAAAGGATTTTGTGAGATAAATATCTTTTGCATATTTTCGTCTCAATATGAAGAAGCATCAAGTTTAGTCAATAAAGGCCAAATTTTTTTTGTTTGATTTCATCTTCTTACTTACTTATTCTCGATCAGCAATATAAATTTGTCTATATCAACTAAAAAAAAAGAATTTTGTGAGATAAATATCTTTTGCATATTTCCATCTCAATATGAAGAATTATCAAGTTTATCCATTATAAGCCAAATTTTTTTTGTCTGATTTCATCTTCTTACTTACTTATTCTTGATCAGCAATGTTAATTTATCTAAATCAACTTAAAAAAAAAGGATTTTGTGAGATAAATACCTTTTGCATATTTTCGTCTCAATATGAAGAAGCATCAAGTTTAGTCCATAAAAGCCAAATTTTTTTTGTTTGATTTCATCTTCTTACTTACTTATTCTTGATCAGCGAAATAAATTTGTCTATATCAACTAAAAAAAAAGAATTTTGTGAGATAAATATCTTTTGCATATTTCCGTCTCAATATGAAGAACTATCAAGTTTAGTCATTACAAGCCAAATTTTTTTTGTCTGATTTCATCTTCTTACTTACTTATTCTTGATCAGCAATATAAATTTGTCTATATCAACTAAAAAAAAAGAATTTTGTGAGATAAATATTTTTTGCATATTTTCGTCTCAATATGAAGAAGCATCAAGTTTAGTCAATAAAGGCCAAATTTTTTTTGTTTGATTTCATCTTCTTACTTACTTATTCTTGATCAGCAATAAAAATTTGTCTATATCAACTAAAAAAAAAGGATTTTGTGAGATAAATATCTTTTGCATATTTTCGTCTCAATATGAAGAAGCATCAAGTTTAGTCCATAAAAGACAAATTTTTTTTGTTTGATTTCATCTTCTTACTTACTTATTCTTGATCAGCAATATAAATTTGTCTATATCAACTAAAAAAAAAGAATTTTGTGAGATAAATATCTTTTGCATATTTCCGTCTCAATATGAAGAACTATCAAGTTTAGTCATTACAAGCCAAATTTTTTTTGTCTGATTTCATCTTCTTACTTACTAATTCTTGATCAGCAATGTTAATTTATCTAAATCAAGTAAAAAAAAAAGGATTTTGTGAGATAAATATCTTTTGCATATTTTCGTCTCAATATGAAGCAGCATCAAGTTTAGTCAATAAAGGCCAAATTTTTTTTGTTTGATTTCATCTTCTTACTTACTTATTCTTGATCAGCAATATAAATTTGTCTATATCAACTAAAAACAAAGGATTTTGTGAGATAAATATCTTTTGCATATTTTCGTCTCAATATGAAGAAGCATCAAGTTTAGTCAATAAAGGCCAAATTTTTTTTGTTTGATTTCATCTTCTTACTTACTTATTCTTGATCAGCAATGTTAATTTATCTAAATCAACTTAAAAAAAAAGGATTTTGTGAGATAAATATCTTTTGCATATTTTCGTCTCAATATGAAGAAGCATCAAGTTAAGTCCATATAAGCCAAATTTTTTTTGTCTGATTTCATCTTCTTACTTACTTATTCTTGATCAGCAATATAAATTTGTCTATATCAACTAAAAAAAAGAATTTTGTGAGATAAATATCTTTTGCATATTTCCGTCTCAATATGAAGAATTATCAAGTTTAGCCATTATAAGCCAATTTTTTTTTGTCTGATTTCATCTTCTTACTTACTTATTCTTGATCAGCAATGTTAATTTATCTAAATCAACTTAAAAAAAAAGGATTTTGTGAGATAAATATCTTTTGCATATTTTCGTCTCAATATGAAGAAGCATCAAGTTTTGTCCATAAAAAACAAATTTTTTTTGTTTGATTTCATCTTCTTACTTACTTATTCTTGATCAGCAATATAAATTTGTCTATATCAACTAAAAAAAAAGAATTTTGTGAGATAAATATCTTTTGCATATTTCCGTCTCAATATGAAGAACTATCAAGTTTAGTCATTACAAGCCAATTTTTTTTTGTCTGATTTCATCTTCTTACTTACTTATTCTTGATCAGCAATGTTAATTTATCTATATCAAATAAAAAAAAAAGGATTTTGTGAGATAAATATCTTTTGCATATTTTCGTCTCAATATGAAGAAGCATCAAGTTTAGTCAATAAAGGCCAATTTTTTTTTGTTTGATTTCATCTTCTTACTTACTTATTCTTGATCAGCAATATAAATTTGTCTATATCAACTAAAAAAAAAGGATTTTGTGAGATAAATATCTTTTGCATATTTTCGTCTCAATATGAAGAAGCATCAAGTTTAGTCAATAAAGGCCAAATTTTTTTTGTTTGATTTCATCTTCTTACTTACTTATTCTCGATCAGCAATATAAATTTGTCTATATCAACTAAAAAAAAAGAATTTTATGAGATAAATATCTTTTGCATATTTCCATCTCAATATGAAGAATTATCAAGTTTAGCCATTATAAGCCAAATTTTTTTTGTCTGATTTCATCTTCTTACTTACTTATTCTTGATCAGCAATGTTAATTTATCTAAATCAACTTAAAAAAAAGGATTTTGTGAGATAAATATCTTTTGCATATTTTCGTCTCAATATGAAGAAGCATCAAGTTTAGTCCATAAAAGCCAAATTTTTTTTTGTCTGATTTCATCTTCTTACTTACTTATTCTTGATCAGCAATATAAATTTGTCTATATCAACTAAAAAAAAAGAATTTTGTGAGATAAATATCTTTTGCATATTTTCGTCTCAATATGAAGAAGCATCAAGTTTAGTCAATAAAGGCCAAATTTTTTTTGTTTGATTTCATCTTCTTACTTACTTATTCTTGATCAGCAATGTTAATTTATCTAAATCAACTTAAAAAAAAGGATTTTGTGAGATAAATATCTTTTGCATACTTTCGTCTCAATATGAAGAAGCATCAAGTTTAGTCCATAAAAGCCAAATTTTTTTTGTTTGATTTCATCTTCTTACTTACTTATTCTTGATCAGCAATATAAATTTGTCTATATCAACTAAAAAAAAAGAATTTTGTGAGATAAATATCTTTTGCATATTTCCGTCTCAATATGAAGAACTATCAAGTTTAGTCATTACAAGCCAAATTTTTTTTGTCTGATTTCATCTTCTTACTTACTTATTCTTGATCAGCAATATAAATTTGTCTATATCAACTAAAAAAAAGGATTTTGTGAGATAAATATCTTTTGCATATTTTCGTCTCAATATGAAGAAGCATCAAGTTTAGTCAATAAAGGCCAAATTTTTTTTGTTTGATTTCATCTTCTTACTTACTTATTCTTGATCAGCAATATAAATTTGTCTTTATCAACTAAAAAAAAAGAATTTTGTGAGATAAATATCTTTTGCATATTTCCGTCTCAATATGAAGAATTATCAAGTTTAGCCATTATAAGCCAAATTTTTTTTGTTTGATTTCATCTTCTTACTTACTTATTCTTGATCAGCAATGTTAATTTATCTAAATCAACTTAAAAAAAAAGGATTTTGTGAGATAAATATCTTTTGCATATTTTCGTCTCAATATGAAGAAGCATCAAGTTTAGCCATTATAAGCCAAATTTTTTTTGTCTGATTTCATCTTCTTACTTACTTATTCTTGATCAGCAATGTTAATTTATCTAAATCAACTTAAAAAAAAAGGATTTTGTGAGATAAATATCTTTTGCATATTTTCGTCTCAATATGAAGAAGCATCAAGTTTAGTCCATATAAGCCAAATTTTTTTTGTTTGATTTCATCTTCTTACTAACTTATTCTTGATCAGCAATATAAATTTGTCTATATCAACTAAAAAAAAAGAATTTTGTGAGATTAATATCTTTTGCATATTTCCGTCTCAATATGAAGAATTATCAAGTTTAGCCATTATAAGCCAAATTTTTTTTGTCTGATTTCATCTTCTTACTTACTTATTCTTGATCAGCAATGTTAATTTATCTAAATCAACTTAAAAAAAAGGATTTTGTGAGATAAATATCTTTTGCATATTTTCGTCTCAATATGAAGAAGCATCAAGTTTAGTCAATAAAGGCCAAATTTTTTTTGTTTGATTTCATCTTCTTACTTATTTATTCTCGATCAGCAATATAAATTTGTCTATATCAACTAAAAAAAAGAATTTTGTGAGATAAATATCTTTTGCATATTTCCGTCTCAATATGAAGAATTATCAAGTTAAGCCATTATAAGCCAAATTTTTTATGTCTGATTTCATCTCCTTACTTACTTATTCTTGATCAGCAATGTTAATTTATCTAAATCAACTTAAAAAAAAAGGATTTTGTGAGATAAATATCTTTTGCATATTTTCGTCTCAATATGAAGAAGCATCAAGTTTAGCCATTATAAGCCAAATTTTTTTTGTCTGATTTCATCTTCTTACTTACTTATTCTTGATCAGCAATGTTAATTTATCTAAATCAACTTAAAAAAAAAAGGATTTTGTGAGATAAATATCTTTTGCATATTTTCGTCTCAATATGAAGAAGCATCAAGTTTAGTCCATATAAGCCAAATTTTTTTTGTTTGATTTCATCTTCTTACTAACTTATTCTTGATCAGCAATATAAATTTGTCTATATCAACTAAAAAAAAAGAATTTTGTGAGATTAATATCTTTTGCATATTTCCGTCTCAATATGAAGAATTATCAAGTTTAGCCATTATAAGCCAAATTTTTTTTGTCTGATTTCATCTTCTTACTTACTTATTCTTGATCAGCAATATAAATTTGTCTATATCAACTAAAAAAAAAGAATTTTGTGAGATAAATATCTTTTGCATATTTTCGTCTCAATATGAAGAAGCATCAAGTTTAGTCAATAAAGGCCAAATTTTTTTTGTTTGATTTCATCTTCTTACTTACTTATTCTTGATCAGCAATATAAATTTGTCTTTATCAACTAAAAAAAAAGAATTTTGTGACATAAATATCTTTTGCATATTTCCGTCTCAATATGAAGAATTATCAAGTTTAGCCATTATAAGCCAAATTTTTTTTGTTTGATTTCATCTTCTTACTTACTTATTCTTGATCAGCAATGTTAATTTATCTAAATCAACTTAAAAAAAAAGGATTTTGTGTGATAAATATCTTTTGCATATTTTCGTCTCAATATGAAGAAGCATCAAGTTTAGTCCATATAAGCCAAATTTTTTTTGTTTGATTTCATCTTCTTACTTACTTATTCTTGATCAGCAATATAAATTTGTCTATATCAACTAAAAAAAAAGAATTTTGTGAGATAAATATCTTTTGCATATTTCCGTCTCAATATGAAGAATTATCAAGTTTAGCCATTATAAGCCAAATTTTTTTTGTCTGATTTCATCTTCTTACTTACTTATTCTTGATCAGCAATGTTAATTTATCTAAATCAACTTAAAAAAAAAGGATTTTGTGAGATAAATATCTTTTGCATATTTTCGTCTCAATATGAAGAAGCATCAAGTTTAGTCCATAAAAGCCAATTTTTTTTTGTTTGATTTCATCTTCTTACTTACTTATTCGTGATCAGCAATATAAATTTGTCTATATCAACTAAAAAAAAAGAATTTTGTGAGATAAATATCTTTTGCATATTTTCGTCTCAATATGAAGAAGCATCAAGTTTAGTCCATAAAAGCCAAATTTTTTTTGTTTGATTTCATCTTCTTACTTACTTACTCTTGATCAGCAATATAAATTTGTCTATATCAACTAAAAAAAAAGGATTTTGTGAGATAAATATCTTTTGCATATTTTCGTCTCAATATGAAGAAGCATCAAGTTTAGTCAATAAAGGCCAAATTTTTTTTGTTTGATTTCATCTTCTTACTTACTTATTCTCGATCAGCAATATAAATTTGTCTATATCAACTAAAAAAAAAGAATTTTGTGAGATAAATATCTTTTGCATATTTCCATCTCAATATGAAGAATTATCAAGTTTAGCCATTATAAGCCAAATTTTTTTTGTCTGATTTCATCTTCTTACTTACTTATTCTTGATCAGCAATGTTAATTTATCTAAATCAACTTAAAAAAAAAGGATTTTGTGAGATAAATATCTTTTGCATATTTTCGTCTCAATATGAAGAAGCATCAAGTTTAGTCCATAAAAGCCAATTTTTTTTTGTTTGATTTCATCTTCTTACTTACTTATTCTTGATCAGCAATATAAATTTGTCTATATCAACTAAAAAAAAAAGGATTTTGTGAGATAAATATCTTTTGCATATTTTCGTCTCAATATGAAGAAGCATCAAGTTTAGTCAATAAAGGCCAAATTTTTTTTGTTTGATTTCATCTTCTTACTTACTTATTCTCGATCAGCAATGTTAATTTATCTAAATCAACTTAAAAAAAAGGATTTTGTGAGATAAATATCTTTTGCATATTTTCGTCTCAATATGAAGAATTATCAAGTTTAGCCATTATAAGATAATTTTTTTTTGTCTGATTTCATCTTCTTACTTACTTATTCTTGATCAGCAATGTTAATTTATCTAAATCAACTTAAAAAAAAAAGGATTTTGTGAGATAAATATCTTTTGCATATTTTCGTCTCAATATGAAGAAGCATCAAGTTTAGTCCATATAAGCCAAATTTTTTTTGTTTGATTTCATCTTCTTACTTACTTATTCTTGATCAGCAATATAAATTTGTCTATATCAACTAAAAAAAAAGAATTTTGTGAGATAAATACCTTTTGCATATTTCCGTCTCAATATGAAGAATTATCAAGTTTAGCCATTATAAGCCAAATTTTTTTTGTCTGATTTCATCTTCTTACTTACTTATTCTTGATCAGCAATGTTAATTTATCTAAATCAACTTAAAAAAAAAAGATTTTGTGAGATAAATATCTTTTGCATATTTTCGTCTCAATATGAAGAAGCATCAAGTTTAGTCCATAAAAGCCAAATTTTTTTTGTTTGATTTCATCTTCTTACTTACTTATTCTTGATCAGCAATATAAATTTGTCTATATCAACTAAAAAAAAAGGATTTTGTGAGATAAATATCTTTTGCATATTTCCGTCTCAATATGAAGAATTATCAAGTTTAGCCATTATAAGCCAATTTTTTTTTGTCTGATTTCATCTTCTTACTTACTTATTCTTGATCAGCAATGTTAATTTATCTAAATCAACTTAAAAAAAAAGGATTTTTTGAGATAAATATCTTTTGCATATTTTCGTCTCAATATGAAGAAGCATCAAGTTTAGTCCATATAAGCCAAATTTTTTTTGTTTGATTTCATCTTCTTACTAACTTATTCTTGATCAGCAATATAAATTTGTCTATATCAACTAAAAAAAAAGAATTTTGTGAGATTAATATCTTTTGCATATTTTCGTCTCAATATGAAGAAGCATCAAGTTTAGCCATTATAAGCCAAATTTTTTTTGTCTGATTTCATCTTCTTACTTACTTATTCTTGATCAGCAATGTTAATTTATCTAAATCAACTTAAAAAAAAAGGATTTTGTGAGATAAATATCTTTTGCATATTTTCGTCTCAATATGAAGAAGCATCAAGTTTAGTCCATATAAGCCAAATTTTTTTTGTTTGATTTCATCTTCTTACTAACTTATTCTTGATCAGCAATATAAATTTGTCTATATCAACTAAAAAAAAAGAATTTTGTGAGATTAATATCTTTTGCATATTTCCGTCTCAATATGAAGAATTATCAAGTTTAGCCATTATAAGCCAAATTTTTTTTGTCTGATTTCATCTTCTTACTTACTTATTCTTGATCAGCAATGTTAATTTATCTAAATCAACTTAAAAAAAAAGGATTTTGTGAGATAAATATCTTTTGCATATTTTCGTCTCAATATGAAGAAGCATCAAGTTTAGTCCATAAAAGCCAATTTTTTTTTGTTTGATTTCATCTTCTTACTTATTCTTGATCAGCAATATAAATTTGTCTATATCAACTAAAAAAAAAGGATTTTGTGAGATAAATATCTTTTGCATATTTTCGTCTCAATATGAAGAAGCATCAAGTTTAGTCAATAAAGGCCAAATTTTTTTTTTTTTGATTTCATCTTCTTACTTACTTATTCTCGATCAGCAATATAAATTTGTCTATATCAAGTAAAAAAAAAGAATTTTGTGAGATAAATACCTTTTGCATATTTCCGTCTCAATATGAAGAATTATCAAGTTTAGCCATTATAAGCCAAATTTTTTTTGTCTGATTTCATCTTCTTACTTACTTATTCTTGATCAGCAATGTTAATTTATCTAAATCAACTTAAAAAAAAGGATTTTGTGAGATAAATATCTTTTGCATATTTTCGTCTCAATATGAAGAATTATCAAGTTTAGCCATTATAAGCCAATTTTTTTTTGTCTGATTTCATCTTCTTACTTACTTATTCTTGATCAGCAATGTTAATTTATCTAAATCAACTTAAAAAAAAGGATTTTGTGAGATAAATATCTTTTGCATATTTTCGTCTCAATATGAAGAAGCATCAAGTTTAGTCCATATAAGCCAATTTTTTTTTGTTTGATTTCATCTTCTTACTTACTTATTCTTGATCAGCAATATAAATTTGTCTATATCAACTAAAAAAAAAGAATTTTGTGAGATAAATATCTTTTGCATATTTCCGTCTCAATATGAAGAATTATCAAGTTTAGCCATTATAAGCCAAATTTTTTTTGTCTGATTTCATCTTCTTACTTACTTATTCTTGATCAGCAATGTTAATTTATCTAAATCAACTTAAAAAAAAAAGATTTTGTGAGATAAATATCTTTTGCATATTTTCGTCTCAATATGAAGAAGCATCAAGTTTAGTCCATAAAAGCCAATTTTTTTTTGTTTGATTTCATCTTCTTACTTACTTATTCTTGATCAGCAATATAAATTTGTCTATATCAACTAAAAAAAAAGGATTTTGTGAGATAAATATCTTTTGCATATTTTCGTCTCAATATGAAGAAGCATCAAGTTTAGTCAATAAAGGCCAAATTTTTTTTGTTTGATTTCATCTTCTTACTTACTTATTCTTGATCAGCAATATAAATTTGTCTATATCAACTAAAAAAAAAGAATTTTGTGAGATTAATATCTTTTGCATATTTCCGTCTCAATATGAAGAATTATCAAGTTTAGCCATTATAAGCCAAATTTTTTTTGTCTGATTTCATCTTCTTACTTACTTATTCTTGATCAGCAATGTTAATTTATCTAAATCAACTTAAAAAAAAAGGATTTTGTGAGATAAATATCTTTTGCATATTTTCGTCTCAATATGAAGAAGCATCAAGTTTAGTCCATAAAAGCCAATTTTTTTTTGTTTGATTTCATCTTCTTACTTACTTATTCGTGATCAGCAATATAAATTTGTCTATATCAACTAAAAAAAAAGAATTTTGTGAGATAAATATCTTTTGCATATTTTCGTCTCAATATGAAGAAGCATCAAGTTTAGTCCATAAAAGCCAAATTTTTTTTGTTTGATTTCATCTTCTTACTTACTTACTCTTGATCAGCAATATAAATTTGTCTATATCAACTAAAAAAAAAGGATTTTGTGAGATAAATATTTTTGCATATTTTCGTCTCAATATGAAGAAGCATCAAGTTTAGTCAATAAAGGCCAAATTTTTTTTGTTTGATTTCATCTTCTTACTTACTTATTCTCGATCAGCAATATAAATTTGTCTATATCAACTAAAAAAAAAGAATTTTGTGAGATAAATATCTTTTGCATATTTCCATCTCAATATGAAGAATTATCAAGTTTAGCCATTATAAGCCAAATTTTTTTTGTCTGATTTCATCTTCTTACTTACTTATTCTTGATCAGCAATGTTAATTTATCTAAATCAACTTAAAAAAAAAGGATTTTGTGAGATAAATATCTTTTGCATATTTTCGTCTCAATATGAAGAAGCATCAAGTTTAGTCCATAAAAGCCAATTTTTTTTTGTCTGATTTCATCTTCTTACTTACTTATTCTTGATCAGCAATGTTAATTTATCTAAATCAACTTTAAAAAAAAAGGATTTTGTGAGATAAATATCTTTTGCATATTTTCGTCTCAATATGAAGAAGCATCAAGTTTAGTCCATATAAGCCAAATTTTTTTTGTTTGATTTCATCTTCTTACTTACTTATTCTTGATCAGCAATATAAATTTGTCTATATCAACTAAAAAAAAAGAATTTTGTGAGATAAATATCTTTTGCATATTTCCGTCTCAATATGAAGAATTATCAAGTTTAGCCATTATAAGCCAAATTTTTTTTGTCTGATTTCATCTTCTTACTTACTTATTCTTGATCAGCAATGTTAATTTATCTAAATCAACTTTAAAAAAAAGGATTTTGTGAGATAAA
This sequence comes from Odontocerum albicorne, assembly GCA_949825065.1. Lineage (NCBI taxonomy): Eukaryota > Metazoa > Arthropoda > Insecta > Trichoptera > Odontoceridae > Odontocerum > Odontocerum albicorne. The sequence goes on from OX463843.1 coordinate 49,850,452, forward strand.
TATCTTTTGCATATTTTCGTCTCAATATGAAGAAGCATCAAGTTTAGTCCATAAAAGCCAAATTTTTTTTGTTTGATTTCATCTTCTTACTTACTTATTCTTGATCAGCAATATAAATTTGTCTATATCAACTAAAAAAAAAGGATTTTGTGAGATAAATATCTTTTGCATATTTTCGTCTCAATATGAAGAAGCATCAAGTTTAGTCAATAAAGGCCAAATTTTTTTTGTTTGATTTCATCTTCTTACTTACTTATTCTCGATCAGCAATATAAATTTGTCTATATCAACTAAAAAAAAGAATTTTGTGAGATAAATATCTTTTGCATATTTCCGTCTAAATATGAAGAATTATCAAGTTTAGCCATTATAAGCCAAATTTTTTTGTCTGATTTCATCTCCTTACTTACTTATTCTTGATCAGCAATGTTAATTTATCTAAATCAACTTAAAAAAAAGGATTTTGTGAGATAAATATCTTTTGCATATTTTCGTCTCAATATGAAGAAGCATCAAGTTTAGTCAATAAAGGCCAAATTTTTTTTGTTTGATTTCATCTTCTTACTTACTTATTCTTGATCAGCAATATAAATTTGTCTATATCAACTAAAAAAAAAGGATTTTGTGAGATAAATATCTTTTGCATATTTTCGTCTCAATATGAAGAAGCATCAAGTTTAGTCAATAAAGGCCAAATTTTTTTTGTTTGATTTCATCTTCTTACTTACTTATTCTTGATCAGCAATATTAATTTGTCTTTATCAACTAAAAAAAAAGAATTTTGTGAGATAAATATCTTTTGCATATTTCCGTCTCAATATGAAGAATTATCAAGTTTAGCCATTATAAACCAAATTTTTTTTGTCTGATTTCATCTTCTTACTTACTTATTCTTGATCAGCAATGTTAATTTATCTAAATCAACTTAAAAAAAAAGGATTTTGTGAGATAAATATCTTTTGCATATTTTCGTCTCAATATGAAGAAGCATCAAGTTTAGTCCATAAAAGCCAAATTTTTTTTGTTTGATTTCATCTTCTTACTTACTTATTCTTGATCAGCAATATAAATTTGTCTATATCAACTAAAAAAAAAGGATTTTGTGAGATAAATATCTTTTGCATATTTTCGTCTCAATATGAAGAAGCATCAAGTTTAGTCAATAAAGGCCAAATTTTTTTTGTTTGATTTCATCTTCTTACTTATTTATTCTCGATCAGCAATATAAATTTGTCTATATCAACTAAAAAAAAGAATTTTGTGAGATAAATATCTTTTGCATATTTCCGTCTCAATATGAAGAATTATCAAGTTTAGCCATTATAAGCCAAATTTTTTTTGTCTGATTTCATCTCCTTACTTACTTATTCTTGATCAGCAATGTTAATTTATCTAAATCAACTTAAAAAAAAAGGATTTTGTGAGATAAATATCTTTTGCATATTTTCGTCTCAATATGAAGAAGCATCAAGTTTAGTCCATATAAGCCAAATTTTTTTTGTTTGATTTCATCTTCTTACTTACTTATTCTTGATCAGCAATATAAATTTGTCTATATCAACTAAAAAAAAAGAATTTTGTGAGATTAATATCTTTTGCATATTTCCGTCTCAATATGAAGAATTATCAAGTTTAGCCATTATAAGCCAAATTTTTTTTGTCTGATTTCATCTTCTTACTTACTTATTCTTGATCAGCAATGTTAATTTATCTAAATCAACTTAAAAAAAAAGGATTTTGTGAGATAAATATCTTTTGCATATTTTCGTCTCAATATGAAGAAGCATCAAGTTTAGTCCATAAAAGCCAATTTTTTTTTGTTTGATTTCATCTTCTTACTTATTCTTGATCAGCAATATAAATTTGTCTATATCAACTAAAAAAAAAGGATTTTGTGAGATAAATATCTTTTGCATATTTTCGTCTCAATATGAAGAAGCATCAAGTTTAGTCAATAAAGGCCAAATTTTTTTTGTTTGATTTCATCTTCTTACTTACTTATTCTCGATCAGCAATATAAATTTGTCTATATCAAGTAAAAAAAAAGAATTTTGTGAGATAAATACCTTTTGCATATTTCCGTCTCAATATGAAGAATTATCAAGTTTAGCCATTATAAGCCAAATTTTTTTTGTCTGATTTCATCTTCTTACTTACTTATTCTTGATCAGCAATGTTAATTTATCTAAATCAACTTAAAAAAAAGGATTTTGTGAGATAAATATCTTTTGCATATTTTCGTCTCAATATGAAGAATTATCAAGTTTAGCCATTATAAGCCAATTTTTTTTTGTCTGATTTCATCTTCTTACTTACTTATTCTTGATCAGCAATGTTAATTTATCTAAATCAACTTAAAAAAAAGGATTTTGTGAGATAAATATCTTTTGCATATTTTCGTCTCAATATGAAGAAGCATCAAGTTTAGTCCATATAAGCCAAATTTTTTTTGTTTGATTTCATCTTCTTACTTACTTATTCTTGATCAGCAATATAAATTTGTCTATATCAACTAAAAAAAAAGAATTTTGTGAGATAAATATCTTTTGCATATTTCCGTCTCAATATGAAGAATTATCAAGTTTAGCCATTATAAGCCAAATTTTTTTTGTCTGATTTCATCTTCTTACTTACTTATTCTTGATCAGCAATGTTAATTTATCTAAATCAACTTAAAAAAAAAAGATTTTGTGAGATAAATATCTTTTGCATATTTTCGTCTCAATATGAAGAAGCATCAAGTTTAGTCCATAAAAGCCAATTTTTTTTTGTTTGATTTCATCTTCTTACTTACTTATTCTTGATCAGCAATATAAATTTGTCTATATCAACTAAAAAAAAAGGATTTTGTGAGATAAATATCTTTTGCATATTTTCGTCTCAATATGAAGAAGCATCAAGTTTAGTCAATAAAGGCCAAATTTTTTTTGTTTGATTTCATCTTCTTACTTACTTATTCTTGATCAGCAATATAAATTTGTCTATATCAACTAAAAAAAAAGAATTTTGTGAGATTAATATCTTTTGCATATTTCCGTCTCAATATGAAGAATTATCAAGTTTAGCCATTATAAGCCAAATTTTTTTTGTCTGATTTCATCTTCTTACTTACTTATTCTTGATCAGCAATGTTAATTTATCTAAATCAACTTAAAAAAAAAGGATTTTGTGAGATAAATATCTTTTGCATATTTTCGTCTCAATATGAAGAAGCATCAAGTTTAGTCCATAAAAGCCAATTTTTTTTTGTTTGATTTCATCTTCTTACTTATTCTTGATCAGCAATATAAATTTGTCTATATCAACTAAAAAAAAAGGATTTTGTGAGATAAATATCTTTTGCATATTTTCGTCTCAATATGAAGAAGCATCAAGTTTAGTCAATAAAGGCCAAATTTTTTTTGTTTGATTTCATCTTCTTACTTACTTATTCTCGATCAGCAATATAAATTTGTCTATATCAAGTAAAAAAAAAGAATTTTGTGAGATAAATATCTTTTGCATATTTCCGTCTCAATATGAAGAATTATCAAGTTTAGCCATTATAAGCCAAATTTTTTTTGTCTGATTTCATCTTCTTACTTACTTATTCTTGATCAGCAATGTTAATTTATCTAAATCAACTTAAAAAAAAGGATTTTGTGAGATAAATATCTTTTGCATATTTTCGTCTCAATATGAAGAATTATCAAGTTTAGCCATTATAAGCCAATTTTTTTTTGTCTGATTTCATCTTCTTACTTACTTATTCTTGATCAGCAATGTTAATTTATCTAAATCAACTTAAAAAAAAAGGATTTTGTGAGATAAATATCTTTTGCATATTTTCGTCTCAATATGAAGAAGCATCAAGTTTAGTCCATATAAGCCAAATTTTTTTTGTTTGATTTCATCTTCTTACTTACTTATTCTTGATCAGCAATATAAATTTGTCTATATCAACTAAAAAAAAAGAATTTTGTGAGATAAATATCTTTTGCATATTTCCGTCTCAATATGAAGAATTATCAAGTTTAGCCATTATAAACCAAATTTTTTTTGTCTGATTTCATCTTCTTACTTACTTATTCTTGATCAGCAATGTTAATTTATCTAAATCAACTTAAAAAAAAAAGATTTTGTGAGATAAATATCTTTTGCATATTTTCGTCTCAATATGAAGAAGCATCAAGTTTAGTCCATAAAAGCCAATTTTTTTTTGTTTGATTTCATCTTCTTTCTTACTTATTCTTGATCAGCAATATAAATTTGTCTATATCAACTAAAAAAAAAGGATTTTGTGAGATAAATATCTTTTGCATATTTTCGTCTCAATATGAAGAAGCATCAAGTTTAGTCAATAAAGGCCAAATTTTTTTTGTTTGATTTCATCTTCTTACTTACTTATTCTCGATCAGCAATATAAATTTGTCTATATCAACTAAAAAAAAAGAATTTTGTGAGATAAATATCTTTTGCATATTTCCGTCTCAATATGAAGAATTATCAAGTTTAGCCATTATAAGCCAAATTTTTTTTGTCTGATTTCATCTCCTTACTTACTTATTCTTGATCAGCAATGTTAATTTATCTAAATCAACTTAAAAAAAAAGAATTTTGTGAGATAAATATCTTTTGCATATTTTCGTCTCAATATGAAGAAGCATCAAGTTTAGTCCATAAAAGCCAAAGTTTTTTTGTTTGATTTCATCTTCTTACTTACTTATTCGTGATCAGCAATATAAATTTGTCTATATCAACTAAAAAAAAAGAATTTTGTGAGATAAATATCTTTTGCATATTTTCGTCTCAATATGAAGAAGCATCAAGTTTAGTCCATAAAAGCCAAATTTTTTTTGTTTGATTTCATCTTCTTACTTACTTACTCTTGATCAGCAATATAAATTTGTCTATATCAACTAAAAAAAAAGGATTTTGTGAGATAAATATCTTTTGCATATTTTCGTCTCAATATGAAGAAGCATCAAGTTTAGTCAATAAAGGCCAAATTTTTTTTGTTTGATTTCATCTTCTTACTTACTTATTCTCGATCAGCAATATAAATTTGTCTATATCAACTAAAAAAAAAGAATTTTGTGAGATAAATATCTTTTGCATATTTCCATCTCAATATGAAGAATTATCAAGTTTAGCCATTATAAGCCAAATTTTTTTTGTCTGATTTCATCTTCTTACTTACTTATTCTTGATCAGCAATGTTAATTTATCTAAATCAACTTAAAAAAAAAGGATTTTGTGAGATAAATATCTTTTGCATATTTTCGTCTCAATATGAAGAAGCATCAAGTTTAGTCCATAAAAGCCAAATTTTTTTTGTTTGATTTCATCTTCTTACTTACTTATTCTTGATCAGCGAAATAAATTTGTCTATATCAACTAAAAAAAAAGAATTTTGTGAGATAAATATCTTTTGCATATTTCCGTCTCAATATGAAGAACTATCAAGTTTAGTCATTACAAGCCAAATTTTTTTTGTCTGATTTCATCTTCTTACTTACTTATTCTTGATCAGCAATATAAATTTGTCTATATCAACTAAAAAAAAAGAATTTTGTGAGATAAATATTTTTTGCATATTTTCGTCTCAATATGAAGAAGCATCAAGTTTAGTCAATAAAGGCCAAATTTTTTTTGTTTGATTTCATCTTCTTACTTACTTATTCTTGATCAGCAATAAAAATTTGTCTATATCAACTAAAAAAAAAGGATTTTGTGAGATAAATATCTTTTGCATATTTTCGTCTCAATATGAAGAAGCATCAAGTTTAGTCCATAAAAGCCAAATTTTTTTTGTTTGATTTCATCTTCTTACTTACTTATTCTTGATCAGCAATATAAATTTGTCTATATCAACTAAAAAAAAAGAATTTTGTGAGATAAATATCTTTTGCATATTTCCGTCTCAATATGAAGAACTATCAAGTTTAGTCATTACAAGCCAAATTTTTTTTGTCTGATTTCATCTTCTTACTTACTAATTCTTGATCAGCAATGTTAATTTATCTAAATCAAGTAAAAAAAAGGATTTTGTGAGATAAATATCTTTTGCATATTTTCGTCTCAATATGAAGCAGCATCAAGTTTAGTCAATAAAGGCCAAATTTTTTTTGTTTGATTTCATCTTCTTACTTACTTATTCTTGATCAGCAATATAAATTTGTCTATATCAACTAAAAACAAAGGATTTTGTGAGATAAATATCTTTTGCATATTTTCGTCTCAATATGAAGAAGCATCAAGTTTAGTCAATAAAGGCCAAATTTTTTTTGTTTGATTTCATCTTCTTACTTACTTATTCTTGATCAGCAATGTTAATTTATCTAAATCAACTTAAAAAAAAAGGATTTTGTGAGATAAATATCTTTTGCATATTTTCGTCTCAATATGAAGAAGCATCAAGTTTAGTCCATATAAGCCAAATTTTTTTTGTTTGATTTCATCTTCTTACTTACTTATTCTTGATCAGCAATATAAATTTGTCTATATCAACTAAAAAAAAGAATTTTGTGAGATAAATATCTTTTGCATATTTCCGTCTCAATATGAAGAATTATCAAGTTTAGCCATTATAAGCCAATTTTTTTTTGTCTGATTTCATCTTCTTACTTACTTATTCTTGATCAGCAATGTTAATTTATCTAAATCAACTTAAAAAAAAAGGATTTTGTGAGATAAATATCTTTTGCATATTTTCGTCTCAATATGAAGAAGCATCAAGTTTAGTCCATAAAAAACAAATTTTTTTTGTTTGATTTCATCTTCTTACTTACTTATTCGTGATCAGCAATATAAATTTGTCTATATCAACTAAAAAAAAAGAATTTTGTGAGATAAATATCTTTTGCATATTTCCGTCTCAATATGAAGAACTATCAAGTTTAGTCATTACAAGCCGATTTTTATTTGTCTGATTTCATCTTCTTACTTACTTATTCTTGATCAGCAATGTTAATTTATCTATATCAAATAAAAAAAAAAGGATTTTGTGAGATAAATATCTTTTGCATATTTTCGTCTCAATATGAAGAAGCATCAAGTTTAGTCAATAAAGGCCAAATTTTTTTTGTTTGATTTCATCTTCTTACTTACTTATTCTTGATCAGCAATATAAATTTGTCTATATCAACTAAAAAAAAAGGATTTTGTGAGATAAATATCTTTTGCATATTTTCGTCTCAATATGAAGAAGCATCAAGTTTAGTCAATAAAGGCCAAATTTTTTTTGTTTGATTTCATCTTCTTACTTACTTATTCTCGATCAGCAATATAAATTTGTCTATATCAACTAAAAAAAAAGAATTTTATGAGATAAATATCTTTTGCATATTTCCATCTCAATATGAAGAATTATCAAGTTTAGCCATTATAAGCCAAATTTTTTTTGTCTGATTTCATCTTCTTACTTACTTATTCTTGATCAGCAATGTTAATTTATCTAAATCAACTTAAAAAAAAGGATTTTGTGAGATAAATATCTTTTGCATATTTTCGTCTCAATATGAAGAAGCATCAAGTTTAGTCCATAAAAGCCAAATTTTTTTTGTCTGATTTCATCTTCTTACTTACTTATTCTTGATCAGCAATATAAATTTGTCTATATCAACTAAAAAAAAAGAATTTTGTGAGATAAATATCTTTTGCATATTTTCGTCTCAATATGAAGAAGCATCAAGTTTAGTCAATAAAGGCCAAATTTTTTTTGTTTGATTTCATCTTCTTACTTACTTATTCTTGATCAGCAATAAAAATTTGTCTATATCAACTAAAAAAAAAGGATTTTGTGAGATAAATATCTTTTGCATATTTTCGTCTCAATATGAAGAAGCATCAAGTTTAGTCCATAAAAGCCAAATTTTTTTTGTTTGATTTCATCTTCTTACTTACTTATTCTTGATCAGCAATATAAATTTGTCTATATCAACTAAAAAAAAAGAATTTTGTGAGATAAATATCTTTTGCATATTTCCGTCTCAATATGAAGAACTATCAAGTTTAGTCATTACAAGCCAAATTTTTTTTGTCTGATTTCATCTTCTTACTTACTTATTCTTGATCAGCAATATAAATTTGTCTATATCAACTAAAAAAAAAGGATTTTGTGAGATAAATATCTTTTGCATATTTTCGTCTCAATATGAAGAAGCATCAAGTTTAGTCAATAAAGGCCAAATTTTTTTTGTTTGATTTCATCTTCTTACTTACTTATTCTTGATCAGCAATATAAATTTGTCTTTATCAACTAAAAAAAAAGAATTTTGTGAGATAAATATCTTTTGCATATTTCCGTCTCAATATGAAGAATTATCAAGTTTAGCCATTATAAGCCAAATTTTTTTTGTTTGATTTCATCTTCTTACTTACTTATTCTTGATCAGCAATGTTAATTTATCTAAATCAACTTAAAAAAAAAGGATTTTGTGAGATAAATATCTTTTGCATATTTTCGTCTCAATATGAAGAAGCATCAAGTTTAGTCATTATAAGCCAATTTTTTTTTGTCTGATTTCATCTTCTTACTTACTTATTCTTGATCAGCAATGTTAATTTATCTAAATCAACTTTAAAAAAAAAGGATTTTGCGAGATAAATATCTTTTGCATATTTTCGTCTCAATATGAAGAAGCATCAAGTTTAGTCAATATAAGCCAAATTTTTTTTGTTTGATTTCATCTTCTTACTTACTTATTCGTGATCAGCAATATAAATTTGTCTATATCAACTAAAAAAAAAAGAATTTTGTGAGATAAATATCTTTTGCATATTTTCGTCTCAATATGAAGAAGCATCAAGTTTAGTCCATAAAAGCCAATTTTTTTTTGTTTGATTTCATCTTCTTACTTACTTATTCTTGATCAGCAATATAAATTTGTCTATATCAACTAAAAAAAAAGGATTTTGTGAGATAAATATCTTTTGCATATTTTCGTCTCAATATGAAGAAGCATCAAGTTTAGTCAATAAAGGCCAAATTTTTTTTGTTTGATTTCATCTTCTTACATACTTATTCTCGATCAGCAATATAAATTTGTCTATATCAAATAAAAAAAAAGAATTTTGTGAGATAAATATCTTTTGCATATTTCCGTCTCAATATGAAGAATTATCAAGTTTAGCCATTATAAGCCAAATTTTTTTTGTCTGATTTCATCTTCTTACTTACTTATTCTTGATCAGCAATGTTAATTTATCTAAATCAACTTTAAAAAAAAAGGATTTTGCGAGATAAATATCTTTTGCATATTTTCGTCTCAATATGAAGAAGCATCAAGTTTAGTCCATAAAGGCCAAATTTTTTTTGTTTGATTTCATCTTCTTACTTACTTATTCTTGATCAGCAATGTTAATTTGTCTATATCAACTAAAAAAAAAGGATTTTGTGAGATAAATATCTTTTGCATATTTTCATCTCAATATGAAGAAGCATCAAGTTTAGTCAATAAAGGCCAAATTTTTTTTGTCTGATTTCATCTTCTTACTTACTTATTCTTGATCAGCAATATAAATTTGTCTTTATCAACTAAAAAAAAAGAATTTTGTGAGATAAATATCTTTTGCATATTTCCGTCTCAATATGAAGAATTATCAAGTTTAGCCATTATAAGCCAAATTTATTTTGTCTGATTTCATCTTCTTACTTACTTATTCTTGATCAGCAATGTTAATTTATCTAAATCAACTTAAAAAAAAAGGATTTTGTGAGATAAATATCTTTTGCATATTTTCGTCTCAATATGAAGAAGCATCAAGTTTAGTCCATAAAAGCCAAATTTTTTTTGTTTGATTTCATCTTCTTACTTACTTATTCTTGATCAGCAATATAAATTTGTCTATATCAACTAAAAAAAAAGAATTTTGTGAGATAAATATCTTTTGCATATTTCCGTCTCAATATGAAGAATTATCAAGTTTAGCCATTATAAGCCAATTTTTTTTTGTCTGATTTCATCTTCTTACTTACTTATTCTTGATCAGCAATGTAAATTTATCTAAATCAACTTAAAAAAAAAGGATTTTGTGAGATAAATATCTTTTGCATATTTTCGTCTCAATATGAAGAATTATCAAGTTTAGTCCATAAAAAACAAATTTTTTTTGTTTGATTTCATCTTCTTACTTACTTATTCTTGATCAGCAATATAAATTTGTCTATATCAACTAAAAAAAAAGGATTTTGTGAGATAAATATCTTTTGCATATTTTCGTCTCAATATGAAGAAGCATCAAGTTTAGTCAATAAAGGCCAAATTTTTTTTGTTTGCTTTCATCTTCTTACATACTTATTCTCGATCAGCAATATAAATTTGTCTATATCAAATAAAAAAAAAGAATTTTGTGAGATAAATATCTTTTGCATATTTCCGTCTCAATATGAAGAAGCATCAAGTTTAGTCCATAAAAGCCAAATTTTTTTTGTTTGATTTCATCTTCTTACTTACTTATTCGTGATCAGCAATATAAATTTGTCTATATCAACTAAAAAAAAAGAATTTTGTGAGATAAATATCTTTTGCATATTTTCGTCTCAATATGAAGAATTATCAAGTTTAGCCATTATAAGCCAAATTTTTTTTGTTTGATTTCATCTTCTTACTTACTTATTCTTGATCAGCAATATAAATTTGTCTTTATCAACTAAAAAAAAAGAATTTTGTGAGATAAATATCTTTTGCATATTTCCGTCTCAATATGAAGAATTATCAAGTTTAGGCATTATAAGCCAAAATTATTTTGTCTGATTTCATCTTCTTACTTACTTATTCTTGATCAGCAATGTTAATTTATCTAAATCAACTTAAAAAAAAAGGATTTTGTGAGATAAATATCTTTTGCATATTTTCGTCTCAATATGAAGAAGCATCAAGTTTAGTCCATAAAAGCCAAATTTTTTTTGTTTGATTTCATCTTCTTACTTACTTATTCGTGATCAGCAATATAAATTTGTCTATATCAACTAAAAAAAAAGAATTTTGTGAGATAAATATCTTTTGCATATTTTCGTCTCAATATGAAGAATTATCAAGTTTAGCCATTATAAGCCAAATTTTTTTTGTTTGATTTCATCTTCTTACTTACTTATTCTTGATCAGCAATATAAATTTGTCTTTATCAACTAAAAAAAAAGAATTTTGTGAGATAAATATCTTTTGCATATTTCCGTCTCAATATGAAGAATTATCAAGTTTAGGCATTATAAGCCAAAATTATTTTGTCTGATTTCATCTTCTTACTTACTTATTCTTGATCAGCAATGTTAATTTATCTAAATCAACTTAAAAAAAAAGGATTTTGTGAGATAAATATCTTTTGCATATTTTCGTCTCAATATGAAGAAGCATCAAGTTTAGTCCATATAAGCCAATTTTTTTTTGTTTGATTTCATCTTCTTACTTACTTATTCTTGATCAGCAATATAAATTTGTCTATATCAACTAAAAAAAAAGAATTTTGTGAGATAAATATCTTTTGCATATTTCCGTCTCAATATGAAGAATTATCAAGTTTAGCCATTATAAGCCAATTTTTTTTTGTCTGATTTCATCTTCTTACTTACTTATTCTTGATCAGCAATGTTAATTTATCTAAATCAACTTAAAAAAAAAGGATTTTGTGAGATAAATATCTTTTGCATATTTTCGTCTCAATATGAAGAAGCATCAAGTTTAGTCCATAAAAAACAAATTTTTTTTGTTTGATTTCATCTTCTTACTTACTTATTCTTGATCAGCAATATAAATTTGTCTATATCAACTAAAAAAAAAGAATTTTGTGAGATAAATATCTTTTGCATATTTTCGTCTCAATATGAAGAAGCATCAAGTTTAGTCAATAAAGGCCAAATTTTTTTTGTTTGATTTCATCTTCTTACATACTTATTCTCGATCAGCAATATAAATTTGTCTATATCAAATAAAAAAAAAGAATTTTGTGAGATAAATATCTTTTGCATATTTCCGTCTCAATATGAAGAATTATCAAGTTTAGCCATTATAAGCCAAATTTTTTTTGTCTGATTTCATCTCCTTACTTACTGATTCTTGATCAGCAATGTTAATTTATCTAAATCAACTTAAAAAAAAAGGATTTTGTGAGATAAATATCTTTTGCATATTTTCGTCTCAATATGAAGAAGCATCAAGTTTAGTCCATAAAAGCCAAATTTTTTTTGTTTGATTTCATCTTCTTACTTACTTATTCGTGATCAGCAATATAAATTTGTCTATATCAACTAAAAAAAAAGAATTTTGTGAGATAAATATCTTTTGCATATTTTCGTCTCAATATGAAGAATTATCAAGTTTAGCCATTATAAGCCAAATTTTTTTTGTCTGATTTCATCTCCTTACTTATTCTTGATCAGCAATGTTAATTTATCTAAATCAACTTAAAAAAAAAGGATTTTGTGAGATAAATATCTTTTGCATATTTTCGTCTCAATATGAAGAAGCATCAAGTTTAGTCCATAAAAGCCAAATTTTTTTTGTTTGATTTCATCTTCTTACTTACTTATTCGTGATCAGCAATATAAATTTGTCTATATCAACTAAAAAAAAAGAATTTTGTGAGATAAATATCTTTTGCATATTTCCGTCTCAATATGAAGAATTATCAAGTTTAGCCATTATAAGCCAAATTTTTTTTGTCTGATTTCATCTTCTTACTTACTTATTCTTGATCAGCAATGTTAATTTATCTAAATCAACTTTAAAAAAAAAGGATTTTGCGAGACAAATATCTTTTGCATATTTTCGTCTCAATATGAAGAAGCATCAAGTTTAGTCAATATAAGCCAAATTTTTTTTGTTTGATTTCATCTTCTTACTTACTTATTCTTGATCAGCGAAATAAATTTGTCTATATCAACTAAAAAAAAAGAATTTTGTGAGATAAATATCTTTTGCATATTTCCGTCTCAATATGAAGAACTATCAAGTTTAGTCATTACAAGCCAAATTTTTTTTGTCTGATTTCATCTTCTTACTTACTTATTCTTGATCAGCAATATAAATTTGTCTATATCAACTAAAAAAAAAGAATTTTGTGAGATAAATATTTTTTGCATATTTTCGTCTCAATATGAAGAAGCATCAAGTTTAGTCAATAAAGGCCAAATTTTTTTTGTTTGATTTCATCTTCTTACTTACTTATTCTTGATCAGCAATAAAAATTTGTCTATATCAACTAAAAAAAAAGGATTTTGTGAGATAAATATCTTTTGCATATTTTCGTCTCAATATGAAGAAGCATCAAGTTTAGTCCATAAAAGCCAAATTTTTTTTGTTTGATTTCATCTTCTTACTTACTTATTCTTGATCAGCAATATAAATTTGTCTATATCAACTAAAAAAAAAGAATTTTGTGAGATAAATATCTTTTGCATATTTCCGTCTCAATATGAAGAACTATCAAGTTTAGTCATTACAAGCCAAATTTTTTTTGTCTGATTTCATCTTCTTACTTACTTATTCTTGATCAGCAATGTTAATTTATCTAAATCAAGTAAAAAAAAGGATTTTGTGAGATAAATATCTTTTGCATATTTTCGTCTCAATATGAAGAAGCATCAAGTTTAGTCAATAAAGGCAAAAATTTTTTTGTTTGATTTCATCTTCTTACTTACTTATTATTGATCAGCAATATAAATTTGTCTTTATCAACTAAAAAAAAAGAATTTTGTGAGATAAATATCTTTTGCATATTTCCGTCTCAATATGAAGAATTATCAAGTTTAGCCATTATAAGCCAAATTTTTTTTGTCTGATTTCATCTTCTTACTTACTTATTCTTGATCAGCAATATAAATTTGTCTATATCAACTAAAAAAAAAGGATTTTGTGAGATAAATATCTTTTGCATATTTTCGTCTCAATATGAAGAAGCATCAAGTTTAGTCCATAAAAAACAAATTTTTTTTATTTGATTTCATCTTCTTACTAACTTATTCTTGATCAACAATATAAATTTGTCTATATCAACTAAAAAAAAAGAATTTTGTGAGATAAATATCTTTTGCATATTTCCGTCTCAATATGAAGAACTATCAAGTTTAGTCATTACAAGCCAAATTTTTTTTGTCTGATTTCATCTTCTTACTTACTTATTCTTGATCAGCAATGTTAATTTATCTATATCAAGTCAAAAAAAAGATTTTGTGAGATAAATATCTTTTGCATATTTTCGTCTCAATATGAAGAAGCATCAAGTTAAGTCAATAAAGGCCAAATTTTTTTTGTTTGATTTCATCTTCTTACTTACTTATTCTTGATCAGCAATATAAATTTGTCTATATCAACTAAAAAAAAAGGATTTTGTGAGATAAATATCTTTTGCATATTTTCGTCTCAATATGAAGAAGCATCTAGTTTAGTCCATAAAAGCCAAATTTTTTTTGTTTGATTTCATCTTTTTTACTTATTCTTGATCAGCAATATAAATTTGTCTATATCAACTAAAAAAAAAGAATTTTGTGAGATAAATATCTTTTGCATATTTCCGTCTCAATATGAAGAACTATCAAGTTTAGTCATTACAAGCCAAATTTTTTTTGTCTGATTTCATCTTCTTACTTACTTATTCTTGATCAGCAATGTTAATTTATCTAAATCAAGTAAAAAAAAGGATTTTGTGAGATAAATATCTTTTGCATATTTTCGTCTCAATATGAAGAAGCATCAAGTTTAGTCAATAAAGGCCAAATTTTTTTTGTTTGATTTCATCTTCTTACTTACTTATTCTTGATCAGCAATATAAATTTGTCTATATCAACTAAAAAAAAAGGATTTTGTGAGATAAATATCTTTTGCATATTTCCGTCTCAATATGAAGAATTATCAAGTTTAGCCATTACAAGCCAAAATTTTTTTGTCTGATTTCATCTTCTTACTTACTTATTCTTGATCAGCAATGTTAATTTATCTATATCAAGTAAAAAAAAAGGATTTTGTGAGATAAATATCTTTTGCATATTTTCGTCTCAATATGAAGAAGCATCAAGTTTAGTCCATAAAAAACAAATTTTTTTTGTTTGATTTCATCTTCTTACTTACTTATTCTTGATCAGCAATATAAATTTGTCTATATCAACTAAAAAAAAAGAATTTTGTGAGATAAATATCTTTTGCATATTTCCGTCTCAATATGAAGAACTATCAAGTTTAGTCATTACAAGCCAAATTTTTTTTGTCTGATTTCATCTTCTTACTTACTTATTCTTGATCAGCAATGTTAATTTATCTATATCAAGTAAAAAAAAAGGATTTTGTGAGATAAATATGTTTTGCATATTTTCGTCTCAATATGAAGAAGCATCAAGTTTAGTCAATAAAGGCCAATTTTTTTTTGTTTGATTTCATCTTCTTACTTATTTATTCTTGATCAGCAATATAAATTTGTCTATATCAACTAAAAAAAAAGGATTTTGTGAGATAAATATCTTTTGCATATTTTCGTCTCAATATGAAGAAGCATCAAGTTTAGTCCATAAAAGCCAAATTTTTTTTGTTTGATTTCATCTTCTTACTTACTTATTCTTGATCAGCAATATAAATTTGTCTATATCAACTAAAAAAAAAGAATTTTTTGAGATAAATATCTTTTGCATATTTCCGTCTCAATATGAAGAATTATCAAGTTTAGCCATTAAAAGCCAAATTTTTTTTGTCTGATTTCATCTTCTTACTTACTTATTCTTGATCAGCAATGTTAATTTATCTAAATCAAGTAAAAAAAAAGGATTTTGTGAGATAAATATCTTTTGCATATTTTCGTCTCAATATGAAGAAGCATCAAGTTTAGTCAATAAAGGCCAAATTTT
Source organism: Odontocerum albicorne (assembly GCA_949825065.1). Classification (NCBI taxonomy): domain Eukaryota; kingdom Metazoa; phylum Arthropoda; class Insecta; order Trichoptera; family Odontoceridae; genus Odontocerum; species Odontocerum albicorne. The sequence continues at coordinate 49,866,263 of OX463843.1, forward strand.
TTTTGTTTGATTTCATCTTCTTACTTACTTATTCTTGATCAGCAATATAAATTTGTCTATATCAACTAAAAAAAAAGGATTTTGTGAGATAAATATCTTTTGCATATTTTCGTCTCAATATGAAGAAGCATCAAGTTTAGTCCATAAAAGCCAAATTTTTTTTGTTTGATTTCATCTTCTTACTTACTTATTCTTGATCAGCAATATAAATTTGTCTATATCAACTAAAAAAAAAAGAATTTTGCGAGATAAATATCTTTTGCATATTTCCGTCTCAATATGAAGAACTATCAAGTTTAGTCATTACAAGCCAAATTTTTTTTGTCTGATTTCATCTTCTTACTTACTTATTCTTGATCAGCAATGTTTATTTATCTAAATCAAGTAAAAAAAAAGGATTTTGTGAAATAAATATCTTTTGCATATTTTCGTGTCAATATGAAGAAGCATCAAGTTTAGTCAATAAAGGCCAATTTTTTTTTGTTTGATTTCATCTTCTTACTTACTTATTCTTGATCAGCAATATAAATTTGTCTATCTCAACTAAAAAAAAAAGGATTTTGTGAGATAAATATCTTTTGCATATTTTCGTCTCAATATGAAGAAGCATCAAGTTAAGTCCATAAAAGCCAATTTTTTTTTGTTTGATTTCATCTTCTTACTTACTTATTCTTGATCAGCAAAATAAATTTGTCTATATCAACTAAAAAAAAAGAATTTTGTGAGATAAATATCTTTTGCATATTTCCGTCTCAATATGAAGAACTATCAAGTTTAGTCATTACAAGCCAAATTTTTTTTGTCTGATTTCATCTTCTTACTTACTTATTCTTGATCAGCAATGTTAATTTATCTATATCAAGTAAAAAAAAAGGATTTTGTGAGATAAATATCTTTTGCATATTTTCGTCTCAATATGAAGAAGCATCAAGTTTAGTCAATAAAGGCCAAATTTTTTTTGTTTGATTTCATCTTCTTACTTACTTATTCTTGATCAGCAATATAAATTTGTCTATATCAACTAAAAAAAAAGGATTTTGTGAATTAAATATCTTTTGCATATTTTCGTCTCAATATGAAGAAGCATCAAGTTTAGTCCATAAAAGCCAAATTTTTTTTGTTTGATTTCATCTTCTTACTTACTTATTCTTGATCAGCAATATAAATTTGTCTATATCAACTAAAAAAAAAGAATTTTGTGAGATAAATATCTTTTGCATATTTCCGTCTCAATATGAAGAACTATCAAGTTTAGTCATTACAAGCCAAATTTTTTTTGTCTGATTTCATCTTCTTACTTACTTATTCTTGATCAGCAATGTTAATTTATCTAAATCAAGTAAAAAAAAAGGATTTTGTGAGATAAATATCTTTTGCATATTTTCGTCTCAATATGAAGAAGCATCAAGTTTAGTCAATAAAGGCCAAATTTTTTTTGTTTGATTTCATCTTCTTACTTACTTATTCTTGATCAGCAATATAAATTTGTCTATATCAACTAAAAAAAAAGGATTTTGTGAGATAAATATCTTTTGCATATTTTCGTCTCAATATGAAGAAGCATCAAGTTTAGTCAATAAAGGCCAAATTTTTTTTGTTTGATTTCATCTTCTTACACACTTATTCTTGATCAGCAATATAAATTTGTCTTTATCAACTAAAAAAAAAGAATTTTGTGAGATAAATATGTTTTGCATATTTCCGTCTCAATATGAAGAATTATCAAGTTTAGCCATTATAAGCCAAATTTTTTTTGTCTGATTTCATCTTCTTACTTACTTATTCTTGATCAGCAATGTTAATTTATCTAAATCAACTTAAAAAAAAGGATTTTGTGAGATAAATATCTTTTGCATATTTTCGTCTCAATATGAAGAAGCATCAAGTTTAGTCCATAAAAGCCAAATTTTTTTTGTTTGATTTCATCTTCTTACTTACTTATTCTTGATCAGCAATATACATTTGTCTATATCAACTAAAAAAAAAGAATTTTGTGAGATAAATATCTTTTGCATATTTCCGTCTCAATATGAAGAACTATCAAGTTTAGTCATTACAAGCCAAATTTTTTTTGTCTGATTTCATCTTCTTACTTACTTATTCTTGATCAGCAATGTTAATTTATCTAAATCAAGTAAAAAAAAAGGATTTTGTGAGATAAATATCTTTTGCATATTTTCGTCTCAATATGAAGAAGCATCAAGTTTAGTCAATAAAGGCAAAATTTTTTTTGTTTGATTTCATCTTCTTACTTACTTATTCTTGATCAGCAATATAAATTTGTCTATATCAACTAAAAAAAAAGGATTTTGTGAGATAAATATCTTTTGCATATTTTCGTCTCAATATGAGAAGAAGCATCAAGTTTAGTCCATAAAAGCCAAATTTTTTTTGTTTGATTTCATCTTCTTACTTACTTATTCTTGATCAGCAATATAAATTTGTCTATATCAACTAAAAAAAAAGGATTTTGTGAGATAAATATCTTTTGCATATTTTCGTCTCAATATGAAGAAGCATCAAGTTTAGTCAATAAAGGCCAAATTTTTTTTGTTTGATTTCATCTTCTTACTTACTTATTCTTGATCAGCAATATAAATTTGTCTTTATCAACTAAAAAAAAAGAATTTTGTGAGATAAATATCTTTTGCATATTTCCGTCTCAATATGAAGAATTATCAAGTTTAGCCATTATAAGCCAAATTTTTTTTGTTTGATTTCATCTTCTTACTTACTTATTCTTGATCAGCAATGGTAATTTATCTAAATCAACTTAAAAAAAAAGGATTTTGTGAGATAAATATCTTTTGCATATTTTCGTCTCAATATGAAGAAGCATCAAGTTTAGTCCATATAAGCCAAATTTTTTTTGTTTGATTTCATCTTCTTACTTACTTATTCTTGATCAGCAATATAAATTTGTCTATATCAACTAAAAAAAAAGAATTTTGTGAGATAAATATCTTTTGCATATTTCCGTCTCAATATGAAGAATTATCAAGTTTAGCCATTATAAGCCAATTTTTTTTGTCTGATTTCATCTTCTTACTTACTTATTCTTGATCAGCAATGTTAATTTATCTAAATCAAGTAAAAAAAAGGATTTTGTGAGATAAATATCTTTTGCATATTTTCGTCTCAATATGAAGAAGCATCAAGTTTAGTCAATAAAGGCCAAATTTTTTTTGTTTGATTTCATCTTCTTACTTACTTATTATTGATCAGCAATATAAATTTGTCTTTATCAACTAAAAAAAAAGAATTTTGTGAGATAAATATCTTTTGCATATTTCCGTCTCAATATGAAGAATTATCAAGTTTAGCCATTATAAGCCAAATTTTTTTTGTCTGATTTCATCTTCTTACTTACTTATTCTTGATCAGCAATGTTAATTTATCTAAATCAACTTAAAAAAAAAGGATTTGGTGAGATAAATATCTTTTGCATATTTTCGTCTCAATATGAAGAAGCATCAAGTTTAGTCCATAAAAGCCAATTTTTTTTTGTTTGATTTCATCTTCTTACTTACTTATTCGTGATCAGCAATATAAATTTGTCTAAATCAACTAAAAAAAAAGAATTTTGTGAGATAAATATCTTTTGCATATTTTCGTCTCAATATGAAGAAGCATCAAGTTTAGTCCATAAAAGCCAAATTTTTTTTGTTTGATTTCATCTTCTTACTTACTTACTCTTGATCAGCAATATAAATTTGTCTATATCAACTAAAAAAAAAGGATTTTGTGAGATAAATATCTTTTGCATATTTTCGTCTCAATATGAAGAAGCATCAAGTTTAGTCAATAAAGGCCAAATTTTTTTTGTTTGATTTCATCTTCTTACTTACTTATTCTCGATCAGCAATATAAATTTGTCTATATCAACTAAAAAAAAAGAATTTTGTGAGATAAATATCTTTTGCATATTTCCATCTCAATATGAAGAATTATCAAGTTTAGCCATTATAAGCCAAATTTTTTTTGTCTGATTTCATCTTCTTACTTACTTATTCTTGATCAGCAATGTTAATTTATCTAAATCAACTTAAAAAAAAAGGATTTTGTGAGATAAATATCTTTTGCATATTTTCGTCTCAATATGAAGAAGAATCAAGTTTAGTCCATAAAAGCCAATTTTTTTTTGTTTGATTTCATCTTCTTACTTACTTATTCTTGATCAGCAATATAAATTTGTCTATATCAACTAAAAAAAAAAGGATTTTGTGAGATAAATATCTTTTGCATATTTTCGTCTCAATATGAAGAAGCATCAAGTTTAGTCAATAAAGGCCAAATTTTTTTTGTTTGATTTCATCTTCTTACTTACTTATTCTCGATCAGCAATGTTAATTTATCTAAATCAACTTAAAAAAAAGGATTTTGTGAGATAAATATCTTTTGCATATTTTCGTCTCAATATGAAGAAGCATCAAGTTTAGCCATTATAAGATAATTTTTTTTTGTCTGATTTCATCTTCTTACTTACTTATTCTTGATCAGCAATGTTAATTTATCTATATCAAGTAAAAAAAAAGGATTTTGTGAGATAAATATCTTTTGCATATTTTCGTCTCAATATGAAGAAGCATCAAGTTTAGTCAATAAAGGCCAAATTTTTTTTGTTTGATTTCATCTTCTTACTTACTTATTCTTGATCAGCAATATAAATTTGTCTATATCAACTAAAAAAAAAGGATTTTGTGAATTAAATATCTTTTGCATATTTTCGTCTCAATATGAAGAAGCATCAAGTTTAGTCCATAAAAGCCAAATTTTTTTTGTTTGATTTCATCTTCTTACTTACTTATTCTTGATCAGCAATATAAATTTGTCTATATCAACTAAAAAAAAAGAATTTTGTGAGATAAATATCTTTTGCATATTTCCGTCTCAATATGAAGAACTATCAAGTTTAGTCATTACAAGCCAAATTTTTTTTGTCTGATTTCATCTTCTTACTTACTTATTCTTGATCAGCAATGTTAATTTATCTAAATCAAGTAAAAAAAAAGGATTTTGTGAGATAAATATCTTTTGCATATTTTCGTCTCAATATGAAGAAGCATCAAGTTTAGTCAATAAAGGCCAAATTTTTTTTGTTTGATTTCATCTTCTTACTTACTTATTCTTGATCAGCAATATAAATTTGTCTATATCAACTAAAAAAAAAGGATTTTGTGAGATAAATATCTTTTGCATATTTTCGTCTCAATATGAAGAAGCATCAAGTTTAGTCAATAAAGGCCAAATTTTTTTTGTTTGATTTCATCTTCTTACACACTTATTCTTGATCAGCAATATAAATTTGTCTTTATCAACTAAAAAAAAAGAATTTTGTGAGATAAATATGTTTTGCATATTTCCGTCTCAATATGAAGAATTATCAAGTTTAGCCATTATAAGCCAAATTTTTTTTGTCTGATTTCATCTTCTTACTTACTTATTCTTGATCAGCAATGTTAATTTATCTAAATCAACTTAAAAAAAAGGATTTTGTGAGATAAATATCTTTTGCATATTTTCGTCTCAATATGAAGAAGCATCAAGTTTAGTCCATAAAAGCCAAATTTTTTTTGTTTGATTTCATCTTCTTACTTACTTATTCTTGATCAGCAATATACATTTGTCTATATCAACTAAAAAAAAAGAATTTTGTGAGATAAATATCTTTTGCATATTTCCGTCTCAATATGAAGAACTATCAAGTTTAGTCATTACAAGCCAAATTTTTTTTGTCTGATTTCATCTTCTTACTTACTTATTCTTGATCAGCAATGTTAATTTATCTAAATCAACTTAAAAAAAAAAGAATTTTGTGAGATAAATATCTTTTGCATATTTTCGTCTCAATATGAAGAAGCATCAAGTTTAGTCCATATAAGCCAAATTTTTTTTGTTTGATTTCATCTTCTTACTTACTTATTCTTGATCAGCAATATAAATTTGTCTATATCAACTAAAAAAAAAGAATTTTGTGAGATAAATACCTTTTGCATATTTCCGTCTCAATATGAAGAATTATCAAGTTTAGCCATTATAAGCCAAATTTTTTTTGTCTGATTTCATCTTCTTACTTACTTATTCTTGATCAGCAATGTTAATTTATCTAAATCAACTTAAAAAAAAAGGATTTTGTGAGATAAATATCTTTTGCATATTTTCGTCTCAATATGAAGAAGCATCAAGTTTAGTCCATAAAAGCCAAATTTTTTTTGTTTGATTTCATCTTCTTACTTACTTATTCTTGATCAGCAATATAAATTTGTCTATATCAACTAAAAAAAAAGGATTTTGTGAGATAAATATCTTTTGCATATTTTCGTCTCAATATGAAGAAGCATCAAGTTTAGTCAATAAAGGCCAAATTTTTTTTGTTTGATTTCATCTTCTTACTTACTTATTCTCGATCAGCAATATAAATTTGTCTATATCAACTAAAAAAAAGAATTTTGTGAGATAAATATCTTTTGCATATTTCCGTCTAAATATGAAGAATTATCAAGTTTAGCCATTATAAGCCAAATTTTTTTTGTCTGATTTCATCTCCTTACTTACTTATTCTTGATCAGCAATGTTAATTTATCTAAATCAACTTAAAAAAAAGGATTTTGTGAGATAAATATCTTTTGCATATTTTCGTCTCAATATGAAGAAGCATCAAGTTTAGTCAATAAAGGCCAAATTTTTTTTGTTTGATTTCATCTTCTTACTTACTTATTCTTGATCAGCAATATAAATTTGTCTATATCAACTAAAAAAAAAGGATTTTGTGAGATAAATATCTTTTGCATATTTTCGTCTCAATATGAAGAAGCATCAAGTTTAGTCAATAAAGGCCAAATTTTTTTTGTTTGATTTCATCTTCTTACTCACTTATTCTTGATCAGCAATATTAATTTGTCTTTATCAACTAAAAAAAAAGAATTTTGTGAGATAAATATCTTTTGCATATTTCCGTCTCAATATGAAGAATTATCAAGTTTAGCCATTATAAACCAAATTTTTTTTGTCTGATTTCATCTTCTTACTTACTTATTCTTGATCAGCAATGTTAATTTATCTAAATCAACTTAAAAAAAAAGGATTTTGTGAGATAAATATCTTTTGCATATTTTCGTCTCAATATGAAGAAGCATCAAGTTTAGTCCATAAAAGCCAAATTTTTTTTGTTTGATTTCATCTTCTTACTTACTTATTCTTGATCAGCAATATAAATTTGTCTATATCAACTAAAAAAAAAGGATTTTGTGAGATAAATATCTTTTGCATATTTTCGTCTCAATATGAAGAAGCATCAAGTTTAGTCAATAAATGCCAAATTTTTTTTGTTTGATTTCATCTTCTTACTTATTTATTCTCGATCAGCAATATAAATTTGTCTATATCAACTAAAAAAAAGAATTTTGTGAGATAAATATCTTTTGCATATTTCCGTCTCAATATGAAGAATTATCAAGTTTAGCCATTATAAGCCAAATTTTTTTTGTCTGATTTCATCTCCTTACTTACTTATTCTTGATCAGCAATGTTAATTTATCTAAATCAACTTAAAAGAAAAGGATTTTGTGAGATAAATATCTTTTGCATATTTTCGTCTCAATATGAAGAAGCATCAAGTTTAGCCATTATAAGCCAAATTTTTTTTGTCTGATTTCATCTTCTTACTTACTTATTCTTGATCAGCAATGTTAATTTATCTAAATCAACTTAAAAAAAAAGGATTTTGTGAGATAAATATCTTTTGCATATTTTCGTCTCAATATGAAGAAGCATCAAGTTTAGTCCATATAAGCCAAATTTTTTTTGTTTGATTTCATCTTCTTACTTACTTATTCTTGATCAGCAATATAAATTTGTCTATATCAACTAAAAAAAAAGAATTTTGTGAGATTAATATCTTTTGCATATTTCCGTCTCAATATGAAGAATTATCAAGTTTAGCCATTATAAGCCAAATTTTTTTTGTCTGATTTCATCTTCTTACTTACTTATTCTTGATCAGCAATGTTAATTTATCTAAATCAACTTAAAAAAAAAGGATTTTGTGAGATAAATATCTTTTGCATATTTTCGTCTCAATATGAAGAAGCATCAAGTTTAGTCCATAAAAGCCAATTTTTTTTTGTTTGATTTCATCTTCTTACTTATTCTTGATCAGCAATATAAATTTGTCTATATCAACTAAAAAAAAAGGATTTTGTGAGATAAATATCTTTTGCATATTTTCGTCTCAATATGAAGAAGCATCAAGTTTAGTCAATAAAGGCCAAATTTTTTTTGTTTGATTTCATCTTCTTACTTACTTATTCTCGATCAGCAATATAAATTTGTCTATATCAAGTAAAAAAAAAGAATTTTGTGAGATAAATACCTTTTGCATATTTCCGTCTCAATATGAAGAATTATCAAGTTTAGCCATTATAAGCCAAATTTTTTTTGTCTGATTTCATCATCTTACTTACTTATTCTTGATCAGCAATGTTAATTTATCTAAATCAACTTAAAAAAAAGGATTTTGTGAGATAAATATCTTTTGCATATTTTCGTCTCAATATGAAGAATTATCAAGTTTAGCCATTATAAGCCAATTTTTTTTTGTCTGATTTCATCTTCTTACTTACTTATTCTTGATCAGCAATGTTAATTTATCTAAATCAACTTAAAAAAAAGGATTTTGTGAGATAAATATCTTTTGCATATTTTCGTCTCAAGATGAAGAAGCATCAAGTTTAGTCCATATAAGCCAAATTTTTTTTGTTTGATTTCATCTTCTTACTTACTTATTCTTGATCAGCAATATAAATTTGTCTATATCAACTAAAAAAAAAGAATTTTGTGAGATAAATATCTTTTGCATATTTCCGTCTCAATATGAAGAATTATCAAGTTTAGCCATTATAAGCCAAATTTTTTTTGTCTGATTTCATCTTCTTACTTACTTATTCTTGATCAGCAATGTTAATTTATCTAAATCAACTTAAAAAAAAAAGATTTTGTGAGATAAATATCTTTTGCATATTTTCGTCTCAATATGAAGAAGCATCAAGTTTAGTCCATAAAAGCCAATTTTTTTTTGTTTGATTTCATCTTCTTACTTACTTATTCTTGATCAGCAATATAAATTTGTCTATATCAACTAAAAAAAAAGGATTTTGTGAGATAAATATCTTTTGCATATTTTCGTCTCAATATGAAGAAGCATCAAGTTTAGTCAATAAAGGCCAAATTTTTTTTGTTTGATTTCATCTTCTTACTTACTTATTCTTGATCAGCAATATAAATTTGTCTATATCAACTAAAAAAAAAGAATTTTGTGAGATTAATATCTTTTGCATATTTCCGTCTCAATATGAAGAATTATCAAGTTTAGCCATTATAAGCCAAATTTTTTTTGTCTGATTTCATCTTCTTACTTACTTATTCTTGATCAGCAATGTTAATTTATCTAAATCAACTTAAAAAAAAAGGATTTTGTGAGATAAATATCTTTTGCATATTTTCGTCTCAATATGAAGAAGCATCAAGTTTAGTCCATAAAAGCCAATTTTTTTTTGTTTGATTTCATCTTCTTACTTATTCTTGATCAGCAATATAAATTTGTCTATATCAACTAAAAAAAAAGGATTTTGTGAGATAAATATCTTTTGCATATTTTCGTCTCAATATGAAGAAGCATCAAGTTTAGTCAATAAAGGCCAAATTTTTTTTGTTTGATTTCATCTTCTTACTTACTTATTCTCGATCAGCAATATAAATTTGTCTATATCAAGTAAAAAAAAAGAATTTTGTGAGATAAATATCTTTTGCATATTTCCGTCTCAATATGAAGAATTATCAAGTTTAGCCATTATAAGCCAAATTTTTTTTGTCTGATTTCATCTTCTTACTTACTTATTCTTGATCAGCAATGTTAATTTATCTAAATCAACTTAAAAAAAAGGATTTTGTGAGATAAATATCTTTTGCATATTTTCGTCTCAATATGAAGAATTATCAAGTTTAGCCATTATAAGCCAATTTTTTTTTGTCTGATTTCATCTTCTTACTTACTTATTCTTGATCAGCAATGTTAATTTATCTAAATCAACTTAAAAAAAAAGGATTTTGTGAGATAAATATCTTTTGCATATTTTCGTCTCAATATGAAGAAGCATCAAGTTTAGTCCATATAAGCCAAATTTTTTTTGTTTGATTTCATCTTCTTACTTACTTATTCTTGATCAGCAATATAAATTTGTCTATATCAACTAAAAAAAAAGAATTTTGTGAGATAAATATCTTTTGCATATTTCCGTCTCAATATGAAGAATTATCAAGTTAAGCCATTATAAGCCAAATTTTTTTTGTCTGATTTCATCTTCTTACTTACTTATTCTTGATCAGCAATGTTAATTTATCTAAATCAACTTAAAAAAAAAAGATTTTGTGAGATAAATATCTTTTGCATATTTTCGTCTCAATATGAAGAAGCATCAAGTTTAGTCCATAAAAGCCAATTTTTTTTTGTTTGATTTCATCTTCTTACTTACTTATTCTTGATCAGCAATATAAATTTGTCTATATCAACTAAAAAAAAAGGATTTTGTGAGATAAATATCTTTTGCATATTTTCGTCTCAATATGAAGAAGCATCAAGTTTAGTCAATAAAGGCCAAATTTTTTTTGTTTGATTTCATCTTCTTACTTACTTATTCTCGATCAGCAATATAAATTTGTCTATATCAACTAAAAAAAAAGAATTTTGTGAGATAAATATCTTTTGCATATTTCCGTCTCAATATGAAGAATTATCAAGTTTAGCCATTATAAGCCAAATTTTTTTTGTCTGATTTCATCTCCTTACTTACTTATTCTTGATCAGCAATGTTAATTTATCTAAATCAACTTAAAAAAAAAGAATTTTGTGAGATAAATATCTTTTGCATATTTTCGTCTCAATATGAAGAAGCATCAAGTTTAGTCCATAAAAGCCAAAGTTTTTTTGTTTGATTTCATCTTCTTACTTACTTATTCGTGATCAGCAATATAAATTTGTCTATATCAACTAAAAAAAAAGAATTTTGTGAGATAAATATCTTTTGCATATTTTCGTCTCAATATGAAGAAGCATCAAGTTTAGTCCATAAAAGCCAAATTTTTTTTGTTTGATTTCATCTTCTTACTTACTTACTCTTGATCAGCAATATAAATTTGTCTATATCAACAAAAAAAAAAGGATTTTGTGAGATAAATATCTTTTGCATATTTTCGTCTCAATATGAAGAAGCATCAAGTTTAGTCAATAAAGGCCAAATTTTTTTTGTTTGATTTCATCTTCTTACTTACTTATTCTCGATCAGCAATATAAATTTGTCTATATCAACTAAAAAAAAAGAATTTTGTGAGATAAATATCTTTTGCATATTTCCATCTCAATATGAAGAATTATCAAGTTTAGCCATTATAAGCCAAATTTTTTTTGTCTGATTTCATCTTCTTACTTACTTATTCTTGATCAGCAATGTTAATTTATCTAAATCAACTTAAAAAAAAAGGATTTTGTGAGATAAATACCTTTTGCATATTTTCGTCTCAATATGAAGAAGCATCAAGTTTAGTCCATAAAAGCCAAATTTTTTTTGTTTGATTTCATCTTCTTACTTACTTATTCTTGATCAGCGAAATAAATTTGTCTATATCAACTAAAAAAAAAGAATTTTGTGAGATAAATATCTTTTGCATATTTCCGTCTCAATATGAAGAACTATCAAGTTTAGTCATTACAAGCCAAATTTTTTTTGTCTGATTTCATCTTCTTACTTACTTATTCTTGATCAGCAATATAAATTTGTCTATATCAACTAAAAAAAAAGAATTTTGTGAGATAAATATTTTTTGCATATTTTCGTCTCAATATGAAGAAGCATCAAGTTTAGTCAATAAAGGCCAAATTTTTTTTGTTTGATTTCATCTTCTTACTTACTTATTCTTGATCAGCAATAAAAATTTGTCTATATCAACTAAAAAAAAAGGATTTTGTGAGATAAATATCTTTTGCATATTTTCGTCTCAATATGAAGAAGCATCAAGTTTAGTCCATAAAAGACAAATTTTTTTTGTTTGATTTCATCTTCTTACTTACTTATTCTTGATCAGCAATATAAATTTGTCTATATCAACTAAAAAAAAAGAATTTTGTGAGATAAATATCTTTTGCATATTTCCGTCTCAATATGAAGAACTATCAAGTTTAGTCATTACAAGCCAAATTTTTTTTGTCTGATTTCATCTTCTTACTTACTAATTCTTGATCAGCAATGTTAATTTATCTAAATCAAGTAAAAAAAAAGGATTTTGTGAGATAAATATCTTTTGCATATTTTCGTCTCAATATGAAGCAGCATCAAGTTTAGTCAATAAAGGCCAAATTTTTTTTGTTTGATTTCATCTTCTTACTTACTTATTCTTGATCAGCAATATAAATTTGTCTATATCAACTAAAAACAAAGGATTTTGTGAGATAAATATCTTTTGCATATTTTCGTCTCAATATGAAGAAGCATCAAGTTTAGTCAATAAAGGCCAAATTTTTTTTGTTTGATTTCATCTTCTTACTTACTTATTCTTGATCAGCAATGTTAATTTATCTAAATCAACTTAAAAAAAAAGGATTTTGTGAGATAAATATCTTTTGCATATTTTCGTCTCAATATGAAGAAGCATCAAGTTTAGTCCATATAAGCCAAATTTTTTTTGTTTGATTTCATCTTCTTACTTACTTATTCTTGATCAGCAATATAAATTTGTCTATATCAACTAAAAAAAAGAATTTTGTGAGATAAATATCTTTTGCATATTTCCGTCTCAATATGAAGAATTATCAAGTTTAGCCATTATAAGCCAATTTTTTTTTGTCTGATTTCATCTTCTTACTTACTTATTCTTGATCAGCAATGTTAATTTATCTAAATCAACTTAAAAAAAAAGGATTTTGTGAGATAAATATCTTTTGCATATTTTCGTCTCAATATGAAGAAGCATCAAGTTTTGTCCATAAAAAACAAATTTTTTTTGTTTGATTTCATCTTCTTACTTACTTATTCTTGATCAGCAATATAAATTTGTCTATATCAACTAAAAAAAAAGAATTTTGTGAGATAAATATCTTTTGCATATTTCCGTCTCAATATGAAGAACTATCAAGTTTAGTCATTACAAGCCAATTTTTTTTTGTCTGATTTCATCTTCTTACTTACTTATTCTTGATCAGCAATGTTAATTTATCTATATCAAATAAAAAAAAAAGGATTTTGTGAGATAAATATCTTTTGCATATTTTCGTCTCAATATGAAGAAGCATCAAGTTTAGTCAATAAAGGCCAATTTTTTTTTGTTTGATTTCATCTTCTTACTTACTTATTCTTGATCAGCAATATAAATTTGTCTATATCAACTAAAAAAAAAGGATTTTGTGAGATAAATATCTTTTGCATATTTTCGTCTCAATATGAAGAAGCATCAAGTTTAGTCAATAAAGGCCAAATTTTTTTTGTTTGATTTCATCTTCTTACTTACTTATTCTCGATCAGCAATATAAATTTGTCTATATCAACTAAAAAAAAAGAATTTTATGAGATAAATATCTTTTGCATATTTCCATCTCAATATGAAGAATTATCAAGTTTAGCCATTATAAGCCAAATTTTTTTTGTCTGATTTCATCTTCTTACTTACTTATTCTTGATCAGCAATGTTAATTTATCTAAATCAACTTAAAAAAAAGGATTTTGTGAGATAAATATCTTTTGCATATTTTCGTCTCAATATGAAGAAGCATCAAGTTTAGTCCATAAAAGCCAAATTTTTTTTTGTCTGATTTCATCTTCTTACTTACTTATTCTTGATCAGCAATATAAATTTGTCTATATCAACTAAAAAAAAAGAATTTTGTGAGATAAATATCTTTTGCATATTTTCGTCTCAATATGAAGAAGCATCAAGTTGAGTCAATAAAGGCCAAATTTTTTTTGTTTGATTTCATCTTCTTACTTACTTATTCTTGATCAGCAATGTTAATTTATCTAAATCAACTTAAAAAAAAGGATTTTGTGAGATAAATATCTTTTGCATACTTTCGTCTCAATATGAAGAAGCATCAAGTTTAGTCCATAAAAGCCAAATTTTTTTTGTTTGATTTCATCTTCTTACTTACTTATTCTTGATCAGCAATATAAATTTGTCTATATCAACTAAAAAAAAAGAATTTTGTGAGATAAATATCTTTTGCATATTTCCGTCTCAATATGAAGAACTATCAAGTTTAGTCATTACAAGCCAAATTTTTTTTGTCTGATTTCATCTTCTTACTTACTTATTCTTGATCAGCAATATAAATTTGTCTATATCAACTAAAAAAAAAGGATTTTGTGAGATAAATATCTTTTGCATATTTTCGTCTCAATATGAAGAAGCATCAAGTTTAGTCAATAAAGGCCAAATTTTTTTTGTTTGATTTCATCTTCTTACTTACTTATTCTTGATCAGCAATATAAATTTGTCTTTATCAACTAAAAAAAAAGAATTTTGTGAGATAAATATCTTTTGCATATTTCCGTCTCAATATGAAGAATTATCAAGTTTAGCCATTATAAGCCAAATTTTTTTTGTTTGATTTCATCTTCTTACTTACTTATTCTTGATCAGCAATGTTAATTTATCTAAATCAACTTAAAAAAAAAGGATTTTGTGAGATAAATATCTTTTGCATATTTTCGTCTCAATATGAAGAAGCATCAAGTTTAGCCATTATAAGCCAAATTTTTTTTGTCTGATTTCATCTTCTTACTTACTTATTCTTGATCAGCAATGTTAATTTATCTAAATCAACTTAAAAAAAAAGGATTTTGTGAGATAAATATCTTTTGCATATTTTCGTCTCAATATGAAGAAGCATCAAGTTTAGTCCATATAAGCCAAATTTTTTTTGTTTGATTTCATCTTCTTACTAACTTATTCTTGATCAGCAATATAAATTTGTCTATATCAACTAAAAAAAAAGAATTTTGTGAGATTAATATCTTTTGCATATTTCCGTCTCAATATGAAGAATTATCAAGTTTAGCCATTATAAGCCAAATTTTTTTTGTCTGATTTCATCTTCTTACTTACTTATTCTTGATCAGCAATGTTAATTTATCTAAATCAACTTAAAAAAAAGGATTTTGTGAGATAAATATCTTTTGCATATTTTCGTCTCAATATGAAGAAGCATCAAGTTTAGTCAATAAAGGCCAAATTTTTTTTGTTTGATTTCATCTTCTTACTTATTTATTCTCGATCAGCAATATAAATTTGTCTATATCAACTAAAAAAAAGAATTTTGTGAGATAAATATCTTTTGCATATTTCCGTCTCAATATGAAGAATTATCAAGTTAAGCCATTATAAGCCAAATTTTTTATGTCTGATTTCATCTCCTTACTTACTTATTCTTGATCAGCAATGTTAATTTATCTAAATCAACTTAAAAAAAAAGGATTTTGTGAGATAAATATCTTTTGCATATTTTCGTCTCAATATGAAGAAGCATCAAGTTTAGCCATTATAAGCCAAATTTTTTTTGTCTGATTTCATCTTCTTACTTACTTATTCTTGATCAGCAATGTTAATTTATCTAAATCAACTTAAAAAAAAAAGGATTTTGTGAGATAAATATCTTTTGCATATTTTCGTCTCAATATGAAGAAGCATCAAGTTTAGTCCATATAAGCCAAATTTTTTTTGTTTGATTTCATCTTCTTACTAACTTATTCTTGATCAGCAATATAAATTTGTCTATATCAACTAAAAAAAAAGAATTTTGTGAGATTAATATCTTTTGCATATTTCCGTCTCAATATGAAGAATTATCAAGTTTAGCCATTATAAGCCAAATTTTTTTTGTCTGATTTCATCTTCTTACTTACTTATTCTTGATCAGCAATATAAATTTGTCTATATCAACTAAAAAAAAAGAATTTTGTGAGATAAATATCTTTTGCATATTTTCGTCTCAATATGAAGAAGCATCAAGTTTAGTCAATAAAGGCCAAATTTTTTTTGTTTGATTTCATCTTCTTACTTACTTATTCTTGATCAGCAATATAAATTTGTCTTTATCAACTAAAAAAAAAGAATTTTGTGACATAAATATCTTTTGCATATTTCCGTCTCAATATGAAGAATTATCAAGTTTAGCCATTATAAGCCAAATTTTTTTTGTTTGATTTCATCTTCTTACTTACTTATTCTTGATCAGCAATGTTAATTTATCTAAATCAACTTAAAAAAAAAGGATTTTGTGTGATAAATATCTTTTGCATATTTTCGTCTCAATATGAAGAAGCATCAAGTTTAGTCCATATAAGCCAAATTTTTTTTGTTTGATTTCATCTTCTTACTTACTTATTCTTGATCAGCAATATAAATTTGTCTATATCAACTAAAAAAAAAGAATTTTGTGAGATAAATATCTTTTGCATATTTCCGTCTCAATATGAAGAATTATCAAGTTTAGCCATTATAAGCCAAATTTTTTTTGTCTGATTTCATCTTCTTACTTACTTATTCTTGATCAGCAATGTTAATTTATCTAAATCAACTTAAAAAAAAAGGATTTTGTGAGATAAATATCTTTTGCATATTTTCGTCTCAATATGAAGAAGCATCAAGTTTAGTCCATAAAAGCCAATTTTTTTTTGTTTGATTTCATCTTCTTACTTACTTATTCGTGATCAGCAATATAAATTTGTCTATATCAACTAAAAAAAAAGAATTTTGTGAGATAAATATCTTTTGCATATTTTCGTCTCAATATGAAGAAGCATCAAGTTTAGTCCATAAAAGCCAAATTTTTTTTGTTTGATTTCATCTTCTTACTTACTTACTCTTGATCAGCAATATAAATTTGTCTATATCAACTAAAAAAAAAGGATTTTGTGAGATAAATATCTTTTGCATATTTTCGTCTCAATATGAAGAAGCATCAAGTTTAGTCAATAAAGGCCAAATTTTTTTTGTTTGATTTCATCTTCTTACTTACTTATTCTCGATCAGCAATATAAATTTGTCTATATCAACTAAAAAAAAAGAATTTTGTGAGATAAATATCTTTTGCATATTTCCATCTCAATATGAAGAATTATCAAGTTTAGCCATTATAAGCCAAATTTTTTTTGTCTGATTTCATCTTCTTACTTACTTATTCTTGATCAGCAATGTTAATTTATCTAAATCAACTTAAAAAAAAAGGATTTTGTGAGATAAATATCTTTTGCATATTTTCGTCTCAATATGAAGAAGCATCAAGTTTAGTCCATAAAAGCCAATTTTTTTTTGTTTGATTTCATCTTCTTACTTACTTATTCTTGATCAGCAATATAAATTTGTCTATATCAACTAAAAAAAAAAGGATTTTGTGAGATAAATATCTTTTGCATATTTTCGTCTCAATATGAAGAAGCATCAAGTTTAGTCAATAAAGGCCAAATTTTTTTTGTTTGATTTCATCTTCTTACTTACTTATTCTCGATCAGCAATGTTAATTTATCTAAATCAACTTAAAAAAAAGGATTTTGTGAGATAAATATCTTTTGCATATTTTCGTCTCAATATGAAGAATTATCAAGTTTAGCCATTATAAGATAATTTTTTTTTGTCTGATTTCATCTTCTTACTTACTTATTCTTGATCAGCAATGTTAATTTATCTAAATCAACTTAAAAAAAAAAGGATTTTGTGAGATAAATATCTTTTGCATATTTTCGTCTCAATATGAAGAAGCATCAAGTTTAGTCCATATAAGCCAAATTTTTTTTGTTTGATTTCATCTTCTTACTTACTTATTCTTGATCAGCAATATAAATTTGTCTATATCAACTAAAAAAAAAAGAATTTTGTGAGATAAATACCTTTTGCATATTTCCGTCTCAATATGAAGAATTATCAAGTTTAGCCATTATAAGCCAAATTTTTTTTGTCTGATTTCATCTTCTTACTTACTTATTCTTGATCAGCAATGTTAATTTATCTAAATCAACTTAAAAAAAAAAGATTTTGTGAGATAAATATCTTTTGCATATTTTCGTCTCAATATGAAGAAGCATCAAGTTTAGTCCATAAAAGCCAAATTTTTTTTGTTTGATTTCATCTTCTTACTTACTTATTCTTGATCAGCAATATAAATTTGTCTATATCAACTAAAAAAAAAGGATTTTGTGAGATAAATATCTTTTGCATATTTCCGTCTCAATATGAAGAATTATCAAGTTTAGCCATTATAAGCCAATTTTTTTTTGTCTGATTTCATCTTCTTACTTACTTATTCTTGATCAGCAATGTTAATTTATCTAAATCAACTTAAAAAAAAAAGGATTTTGTGAGATAAATATCTTTTGCATATTTTCGTCTCAATATGAAGAAGCATCAAGTTTAGTCCATATAAGCCAAATTTTTTTTGTTTGATTTCATCTTCTTACTAACTTATTCTTGATCAGCAATATAAATTTGTCTATATCAACTAAAAAAAAAGAATTTTGTGAGATTAATATCTTTTGCATATTTTCGTCTCAATATGAAGAAGCATCAAGTTTAGCCATTATAAGCCAAATTTTTTTTGTCTGATTTCATCTTCTTACTTACTTATTCTTGATCAGCAATGTTAATTTATCTAAATCAACTTAAAAAAAAAGGATTTTGTGAGATAAATATCTTTTGCATATTTTCGTCTCAATATGAAGAAGCATCAAGTTTAGTCCATATAAGCCAAATTTTTTTTGTTTGATTTCATCTTCTTACTAACTTATTCTTGATCAGCAATATAAATTTGTCTATATCAACTAAAAAAAAAGAATTTTGTGAGATTAATATCTTTTGCATATTTCCGTCTCAATATGAAGAATTATCAAGTTTAGCCATTATAAGCCAAATTTTTTTTGTCTGATTTCATCTTCTTACTTACTTATTCTTGATCAGCAATGTTAATTTATCTAAATCAACTTAAAAAAAAAGGATTTTGTGAGATAAATATCTTTTGCATATTTTCGTCTCAATATGAAGAAGCATCAAGTTTAGTCCATAAAAGCCAATTTTTTTTTGTTTGATTTCATCTTCTTACTTATTCTTGATCAGCAATATAAATTTGTCTATATCAACTAAAAAAAAAGGATTTTGTGAGATAAATATCTTTTGCATATTTTCGTCTCAATATGAAGAAGCATCAAGTTTAGTCAATAAAGGCCAAATTTTTTTTGTTTGATTTCATCTTCTTACTTACTTATTCTCGATCAGCAATATAAATTTGTCTATATCAAGTAAAAAAAAAGAATTTTGTGAGATAAATACCTTTTGCATATTTCCGTCTCAATATGAAGAATTATCAAGTTTAGCCATTATAAGCCAAATTTTTTTTGTCTGATTTCATCTTCTTACTTACTTATTCTTGATCAGCAATGTTAATTTATCTAAATCAACTTAAAAAAAAGGATTTTGTGAGATAAATATCTTTTGCATATTTTCGTCTCAATATGAAGAATTATCAAGTTTAGCCATTATAAGCCAATTTTTTTTTGTCTGATTTCATCTTCTTACTTACTTATTCTTGATCAGCAATGTTAATTTATCTAAATCAACTTAAAAAAAAGGATTTTGTGAGATAAATATCTTTTGCATATTTTCGTCTCAATATGAAGAAGCATCAAGTTTAGTCCATATAAGCCAATTTTTTTTTGTTTGATTTCATCTTCTTACTTACTTATTCTTGATCAGCAATATAAATTTGTCTATATCAACTAAAAAAAAAGAATTTTGTGAGATAAATATCTTTTGCATATTTCCGTCTCAATATGAAGAATTATCAAGTTTAGCCATTATAAGCCAAATTTTTTTTGTCTGATTTCATCTTCTTACTTACTTATTCTTGATCAGCAATGTTAATTTATCTAAATCAACTTAAAAAAAAAAGATTTTGTGAGATAAATATCTTTTGCATATTTTCGTCTCAATATGAAGAAGCATCAAGTTTAGTCCATAAAAGCCAATTTTTTTTTGTTTGATTTCATCTTCTTACTTACTTATTCGTGATCAGCAATATAAATTTGTCTATATCAACTAAAAAAAAAGAATTTTGTGAGATAAATATCTTTTGCATATTTTCGTCTCAATATGAAGAAGCATCAAGTTTAGTCCATAAAAGCCAAATTTTTTTTGTTTGATTTCATCTTCTTACTTACTTACTCTTGATCAGCAATATAAATTTGTCTATATCAACTAAAAAAAAAGGATTTTGTGAGATAAATATCTTTTGCATATTTTCGTCTCAATATGAAGAAGCATCAAGTTTAGTCAATAAAGGCCAAATTTTTTTTGTTTGATTTCATCTTCTTACTTACTTATTCTCGATCAGCAATATAAATTTGTCTATATCAACTAAAAAAAAAGAATTTTGTGAGATAAATATCTTTTGCATATTTCCATCTCAATATGAAGAATTATCAAGTTTAGCCATTATAAGCCAAATTTTTTTTGTCTGATTTCATCTTCTTACTTACTTATTCTTGATCAGCAATGTTAATTTATCTAAATCAACTTAAAAAAAAAGGATTTTGTGAGATAAATATCTTTTGCATATTTTCGTCTCAATATGAAGAAGCATCAAGTTTAGTCCATAAAAGCCAATTTTTTTTTGTCTGATTTCATCTTCTTACTTACTTATTCTTGATCAGCAATGTTAATTTATCTAAATCAACTTTAAAAAAAAAGGATTTTGTGAGATAAATATCTTTTGCATATTTTCGTCTCAATATGAAGAAGCATCAAGTTTAGTCCATATAAGCCAAATTTTTTTTGTTTGATTTCATCTTCTTACTTACTTATTCTTGATCAGCAATATAAATTTGTCTATATCAACTAAAAAAAAAGAATTTTGTGAGATAAATATCTTTTGCATATTTCCGTCTCAATATGAAGAATTATCAAGTTTAGCCATTATAAGCCAAATTTTTTTTGTCTGATTTCATCTTCTTACTTACTTATTCTTGATCAGCAATGTTAATTTATCTAAATCAACTTAAAAAAAAAGGATTTTGTGAGATAAATATCTTTTGCATATTTTCGTCTCAATATGAAGAAGCATCAAGTTTAGTCCATAAAAGCCAAATTTTTTTTGTTTGATTTCATCTTCTTACTTACTTATTCTTGATCAGCAATATAAATTTGTCTATATCAACTAAAAAAAAAGGATTTTGTGAGATAAATATCTTTTGCATATTTTCGTCTCAATATGAAGAAGCATCAAGTTTAGTCCATAAAAGGCAAATTTTTTTTGTTTGATTTCATCTTCTTACTTACTTATTCTCGATCAGCAATATAAATTTGTCTATATCAACTAAAAAAAAGAATTTTGTGAGATAAATATCTTTTGCATATTTCCGTCTAAATATGAAGAATTATCAAGTTTAGCCATTATAAGCCAAATTTTTTTGTCTGATTTCATCTCCTTACTTACTTATTCTTGATCAGCAATGTTAATTTATCTAAATCAACTTAAAAAAAAGGATTTTGTGAGATAAATATCTTTTGCATATTTTCGTCTCAATATGAAGAAGCATCAAGTTTAGTCAATAAAGGCCAAATTTTTTTTGTTTGATTTCATCTTCTTACTTACTTATTCTTGATCAGCAATATAAATTTGTCTATATCAACTAAAAAAAAAGGATTTTGTGAGATAAATATCTTTTGCATATTTTCGTCTCAATATGAAGAAGCATCAAGTTTAGTCAATAAAGGCCAAATTTTTTTTGTTTGATTTCATCTTCTTACTTACTTATTCTTGATCAGCAATATTAATTTGTCTTTATCAACTAAAAAAAAAGAATTTTGTGAGATAAATATCTTTTGCATATTTCCGTCTCAATATGAAGAATTATCAAGTTTAGCCATTATAAACCAAATTTTTTTTGTCTGATTTCATCTTCTTACTTACTTATTCTTGATCAGCAATGTTAATTTATCTAAATCAACTTAAAAAAAAAGGATTTTGTGAGATAAATATCTTTTGCATATTTTCGTCTCAATATGAAGAAGCATCAAGTTTAGTCCATAAAAGCCAAATTTTTTTTGTTTGATTTCATCTTCTTACTTACTTATTCTTGATCAGCAATATAAATTTGTCTATATCAACTAAAAAAAAAGGATTTTGTGAGATAAATATCTTTTGCATATTTTCGTCTCAATATGAAGAAGCATCAAGTTTAGTCAATAAAGGCCAAATTTTTTTTGTTTGATTTCATCTTCTTACTTATTTATTCTCGATCAGCAATATAAATTTGTCTATATCAACTAAAAAAAAGAATTTTGTGAGATAAATATCTTTTGCATATTTCCGTCTCAATATGAAGAATTATCAAGTTTAGCCATTATAAGCCAAATTTTTTTTGTCTGATTTCATCTCCTTACTTACTTATTCTTGATCAGCAATGTTAATTTATCTAAATCAACTTAAAAAAAAAGGATTTTGTGAGATAAATATCTTTTGCATATTTTCGTCTCAATATGAAGAAGCATCAAGTTTAGTCCATATAAGCCAAATTTTTTTTGTTTGATTTCATCTTCTTACTTACTTATTCTTGATCAGCAATATAAATTTGTCTATATCAACTAAAAAAAAAGAATTTTGTGAGATTAATATCTTTTGCATATTTCCGTCTCAATATGAAGAATTATCAAGTTTAGCCATTATAAGCCAAATTTTTTTTGTCTGATTTCATCTTCTTACTTACTTATTCTTGATCAGCAATGTTAATTTATCTAAATCAACTTAAAAAAAAAGGATTTTGTGAGATAAATATCTTTTGCATATTTTCGTCTCAATATGAAGAAGCATCAAGTTTAGTCCATAAAAGCCAATTTTTTTTTGTTTGATTTCATCTTCTTACTTATTCTTGATCAGCAATATAAATTTGTCTATATCAACTAAAAAAAAAGGATTTTGTGAGATAAATATCTTTTGCATATTTTCGTCTCAATATGAAGAAGCATCAAGTTTAGTCAATAAAGGCCAAATTTTTTTTGTTTGATTTCATCTTCTTACTTACTTATTCTCGATCAGCAATATAAATTTGTCTATATCAAGTAAAAAAAAAGAATTTTGTGAGATAAATACCTTTTGCATATTTCCGTCTCAATATGAAGAATTATCAAGTTTAGCCATTATAAGCCAAATTTTTTTTGTCTGATTTCATCTTCTTACTTACTTATTCTTGATCAGCAATGTTAATTTATCTAAATCAACTTAAAAAAAAGGATTTTGTGAGATAAATATCTTTTGCATATTTTCGTCTCAATATGAAGAATTATCAAGTTTAGCCATTATAAGCCAATTTTTTTTTGTCTGATTTCATCTTCTTACTTACTTATTCTTGATCAGCAATGTTAATTTATCTAAATCAACTTAAAAAAAAGGATTTTGTGAGATAAATATCTTTTGCATATTTTCGTCTCAATATGAAGAAGCATCAAGTTTAGTCCATATAAGCCAAATTTTTTTTGTTTGATTTCATCTTCTTACTTACTTATTCTTGATCAGCAATATAAATTTGTCTATATCAACTAAAAAAAAAGAATTTTGTGAGATAAATATCTTTTGCATATTTCCGTCTCAATATGAAGAATTATCAAGTTTAGCCATTATAAGCCAAATTTTTTTTGTCTGATTTCATCTTCTTACTTACTTATTCTTGATCAGCAATGTTAATTTATCTAAATCAACTTAAAAAAAAAAGATTTTGTGAGATAAATATCTTTTGCATATTTTCGTCTCAATATGAAGAAGCATCAAGTTTAGTCCATAAAAGCCAATTTTTTTTTGTTTGATTTCATCTTCTTACTTACTTATTCTTGATCAGCAATATAAATTTGTCTATATCAACTAAAAAAAAAGGATTTTGTGAGATAAATATCTTTTGCATATTTTCGTCTCAATATGAAGAAGCATCAAGTTTAGTCAATAAAGGCCAAATTTTTTTTGTTTGATTTCATCTTCTTACTTACTTATTCTTGATCAGCAATATAAATTTGTCTATATCAACTAAAAAAAAAGAATTTTGTGAGATTAATATCTTTTGCATATTTCCGTCTCAATATGAAGAATTATCAAGTTTAGCCATTATAAGCCAAATTTTTTTTGTCTGATTTCATCTTCTTACTTACTTATTCTTGATCAGCAATGTTAATTTATCTAAATCAACTTAAAAAAAAAGGATTTTGTGAGATAAATATCTTTTGCATATTTTCGTCTCAATATGAAGAAGCATCAAGTTTAGTCCATAAAAGCCAATTTTTTTTTGTTTGATTTCATCTTCTTACTTATTCTTGATCAGCAATATAAATTTGTCTATATCAACTAAAAAAAAAGGATTTTGTGAGATAAATATCTTTTGCATATTTTCGTCTCAATATGAAGAAGCATCAAGTTTAGTCAATAAAGGCCAAATTTTTTTTGTTTGATTTCATCTTCTTACTTACTTATTCTCGATCAGCAATATAAATTTGTCTATATCAAGTAAAAAAAAAGAATTTTGTGAGATAAATATCTTTTGCATATTTCCGTCTCAATATGAAGAATTATCAAGTTTAGCCATTATAAGCCAAATTTTTTTTGTCTGATTTCATCTTCTTACTTACTTATTCTTGATCAGCAATGTTAATTTATCTAAATCAACTTAAAAAAAAGGATTTTGTGAGATAAATATCTTTTGCATATTTTCGTCTCAATATGAAGAATTATCAAGTTTAGCCATTATAAGCCAATTTTTTTTTGTCTGATTTCATCTTCTTACTTACTTATTCTTGATCAGCAATGTTAATTTATCTAAATCAACTTAAAAAAAAAGGATTTTGTGAGATAAATATCTTTTGCATATTTTCGTCTCAATATGAAGAAGCATCAAGTTTAGTCCATATAAGCCAAATTTTTTTTGTTTGATTTCATCTTCTTACTTACTTATTCTTGATCAGCAATATAAATTTGTCTATATCAACTAAAAAAAAAGAATTTTGTGAGATAAATATCTTTTGCATATTTCCGTCTCAATATGAAGAATTATCAAGTTTAGCCATTATAAACCAATTTTTTTTTGTCTGATTTCATCTTCTTACTTACTTATTCTTGATCAGCAATGTTAATTTATCTAAATCAACTTAAAAAAAAAAGATTTTGTGAGATAAATATCTTTTGCATATTTTCGTCTCAATATGAAGAAGCATCAAGTTTAGTCCATAAAAGCCAATTTTTTTTTGTTTGATTTCATCTTCTTTCTTACTTATTCTTGATCAGCAATATAAATTTGTCTATATCAACTAAAAAAAAAGGATTTTGTGAGATAAATATCTTTTGCATATTTTCGTCTCAATATGAAGAAGCATCAAGTTTAGTCAATAAAGGCCAAATTTTTTTTGTTTGATTTCATCTTCTTACTTACTTATTCTCGATCAGCAATATAAATTTGTCTATATCAACTAAAAAAAAAGAATTTTGTGAGATAAATATCTTTTGCATATTTCCGTCTCAATATGAAGAATTATCAAGTTTAGCCATTATAAGCCAAATTTTTTTTGTCTGATTTCATCTCCTTACTTACTTATTCTTGATCAGCAATGTTAATTTATCTAAATCAACTTAAAAAAAAAGAATTTTGTGAGATAAATATCTTTTGCATATTTTCGTCTCAATATGAAGAAGCATCAAGTTTAGTCCATAAAAGCCAAAGTTTTTTTGTTTGATTTCATCTTCTTACTTACTTATTCGTGATCAGCAATATAAATTTGTCTATATCAACTAAAAAAAAAGAATTTTGTGAGATAAATATCTTTTGCATATTTTCGTCTCAATATGAAGAAGCATCAAGTTTAGTCCATAAAAGCCAAATTTTTTTTGTTTGATTTCATCTTCTTACTTACTTACTCTTGATCAGCAATATAAATTTGTCTATATCAACTAAAAAAAAAGGATTTTGTGAGATAAATATCTTTTGCATATTTTCGTCTCAATATGAAGAAGCATCAAGTTTAGTCAATAAAGGCCAAATTTTTTTTGTTTGATTTCATCTTCTTACTTACTTATTCTCGATCAGCAATATAAATTTGTCTATATCAACTAAAAAAAAAGAATTTTGTGAGATAAATATCTTTTGCATATTTCCATCTCAATATGAAGAATTATCAAGTTTAGCCATTATAAGCCAAATTTTTTTTGTCTGATTTCATCTTCTTACTTACTTATTCTTGATCAGCAATGTTAATTTATCTAAATCAACTTAAAAAAAAAGGATTTTGTGAGATAAATATCTTTTGCATATTTTCGTCTCAATATGAAGAAGCATCAAGTTTAGTCCATAAAAGCCAAATTTTTTTTGTTTGATTTCATCTTCTTACTTACTTATTCTTGATCAGCGAAATAAATTTGTCTATATCAACTAAAAAAAAAGAATTTTGTGAGATAAATATCTTTTGCATATTTCCGTCTCAATATGAAGAACTATCAAGTTTAGTCATTACAAGCCAAATTTTTTTTGTCTGATTTCATCTTCTTACTTACTTATTCTTGATCAGCAATATAAATTTGTCTATATCAACTAAAAAAAAAGAATTTTGTGAGATAAATATTTTTTGCATATTTTCGTCTCAATATGAAGAAGCATCAAGTTTAGTCAATAAAGGCCAAATTTTTTTTGTTTGATTTCATCTTCTTACTTACTTATTCTTGATCAGCAATAAAAATTTGTCTATATCAACTAAAAAAAAAGGATTTTGTGAGATAAATATCTTTTGCATATTTTCGTCTCAATATGAAGAAGCATCAAGTTTAGTCCATAAAAGCCAAATTTTTTTTGTTTGATTTCATCTTCTTACTTACTTATTCTTGATCAGCAATATAAATTTGTCTATATCAACTAAAAAAAAAGAATTTTGTGAGATAAATATCTTTTGCATATTTCCGTCTCAATATGAAGAACTATCAAGTTTAGTCATTACAAGCCAAATTTTTTTTGTCTGATTTCATCTTCTTACTTACTAATTCTTGATCAGCAATGTTAATTTATCTAAATCAAGTAAAAAAAAGGATTTTGTGAGATAAATATCTTTTGCATATTTTCGTCTCAATATGAAGCAGCATCAAGTTTAGTCAATAAAGGCCAAATTTTTTTTGTTTGATTTCATCTTCTTACTTACTTATTCTTGATCAGCAATATAAATTTGTCTATATCAACTAAAAACAAAGGATTTTGTGAGATAAATATCTTTTGCATATTTTCGTCTCAATATGAAGAAGCATCAAGTTTAGTCAATAAAGGCCAAATTTTTTTTGTTTGATTTCATCTTCTTACTTACTTATTCTTGATCAGCAATGTTAATTTATCTAAATCAACTTAAAAAAAAAGGATTTTGTGAGATAAATATCTTTTGCATATTTTCGTCTCAATATGAAGAAGCATCAAGTTTAGTCCATATAAGCCAAATTTTTTTTGTTTGATTTCATCTTCTTACTTACTTATTCTTGATCAGCAATATAAATTTGTCTATATCAACTAAAAAAAAGAATTTTGTGAGATAAATATCTTTTGCATATTTCCGTCTCAATATGAAGAATTATCAAGTTTAGCCATTATAAGCCAATTTTTTTTTGTCTGATTTCATCTTCTTACTTACTTATTCTTGATCAGCAATGTTAATTTATCTAAATCAACTTAAAAAAAAAGGATTTTGTGAGATAAATATCTTTTGCATATTTTCGTCTCAATATGAAGAAGCATCAAGTTTAGTCCATAAAAAACAAATTTTTTTTGTTTGATTTCATCTTCTTACTTACTTATTCTTGATCAGCAATATAAATTTGTCTATATCAACTAAAAAAAAAGAATTTTGTGAGATAAATATCTTTTGCATATTTCCGTCTCAATATGAAGAACTATCAAGTTTAGTCATTACAAGCCGATTTTTATTTGTCTGATTTCATCTTCTTACTTACTTATTCTTGATCAGCAATGTTAATTTATCTATATCAAATAAAAAAAAAAGGATTTTGTGAGATAAATATCTTTTGCATATTTTCGTCTCAATATGAAGAAGCATCAAGTTTAGTCAATAAAGGCCAAATTTTTTTTGTTTGATTTCATCTTCTTACTTACTTATTCTTGATCAGCAATATAAATTTGTCTATATCAACTAAAAAAAAAGGATTTTGTGAGATAAATATCTTTTGCATATTTTCGTCTCAATATGAAGAAGCATCAAGTTTAGTCAATAAAGGCCAAATTTTTTTTGTTTGATTTCATCTTCTTACTTACTTATTCTCGATCAGCAATATAAATTTGTCTATATCAACTAAAAAAAAAGAATTTTATGAGATAAATATCTTTTGCATATTTCCATCTCAATATGAAGAATTATCAAGTTTAGCCATTATAAGCCAAATTTTTTTTGTCTGATTTCATCTTCTTACTTACTTATTCTTGATCAGCAATGTTAATTTATCTAAATCAACTTAAAAAAAAGGATTTTGTGAGATAAATATCTTTTGCATATTTTCGTCTCAATATGAAGAAGCATCAAGTTTAGTCCATAAAAGCCAAATTTTTTTTGTCTGATTTCATCTTCTTACTTACTTATTCTTGATCAGCAATATAAATTTGTCTATATCAACTAAAAAAAAAGAATTTTGTGAGATAAATATCTTTTGCATATTTTCGTCTCAATATGAAGAAGCATCAAGTTTAGTCAATAAAGGCCAAATTTTTTTTGTTTGATTTCATCTTCTTACTTACTTATTCTTGATCAGCAATAAAAATTTGTCTATATCAACTAAAAAAAAAGGATTTTGTGAGATAAATATCTTTTGCATATTTTCGTCTCAATATGAAGAAGCATCAAGTTTAGTCCATAAAAGCCAAATTTTTTTTGTTTGATTTCATCTTCTTACTTACTTATTCTTGATCAGCAATATAAATTTGTCTATATCAACTAAAAAAAAAGAATTTTGTGAGATAAATATCTTTTGCATATTTCCGTCTCAATATGAAGAACTATCAAGTTTAGTCATTACAAGCCAAATTTTTTTTGTCTGATTTCATCTTCTTACTTACTTATTCTTGATCAGCAATATAAATTTGTCTATATCAACTAAAAAAAAAGGATTTTGTGAGATAAATATCTTTTGCATATTTTCGTCTCAATATGAAGAAGCATCAAGTTTAGTCAATAAAGGCCAAATTTTTTTTGTTTGATTTCATCTTCTTACTTACTTATTCTTGATCAGCAATATAAATTTGTCTTTATCAACTAAAAAAAAAGAATTTTGTGAGATAAATATCTTTTGCATATTTCCGTCTCAATATGAAGAATTATCAAGTTTAGCCATTATAAGCCAAATTTTTTTTGTTTGATTTCATCTTCTTACTTACTTATTCTTGATCAGCAATGTTAATTTATCTAAATCAACTTAAAAAAAAAGGATTTTGTGAGATAAATATCTTTTGCATATTTTCGTCTCAATATGAAGAAGCATCAAGTTTAGTCATTATAAGCCAAATTTTTTTTGTCTGATTTCATCTTCTTACTTACTTATTCTTGATCAGCAATGTTAATTTATCTAAATCAACTTTAAAAAAAAAGGATTTTGCGAGATAAATATCTTTTGCATATTTTCGTCTCAATATGAAGAAGCATCAAGTTTAGTCAATATAAGCCAAATTTTTTTTGTTTGATTTCATCTTCTTACTTACTTATTCGTGATCAGCAATATAAATTTGTCTATATCAACTAAAAAAAAAAGAATTTTGTGAGATAAATATCTTTTGCATATTTTCGTCTCAATATGAAGAAGCATCAAGTTTAGTCCATAAAAGCCAATTTTTTTTTGTTTGATTTCATCTTCTTACTTACTTATTCTTGATCAGCAATATAAATTTGTCTATATCAACTAAAAAAAAAGGATTTTGTGAGATAAATATCTTTTGCATATTTTCGTCTCAATATGAAGAAGCATCAAGTTTAGTCAATAAAGGCCAAATTTTTTTTGTTTGATTTCATCTTCTTACATACTTATTCTCGATCAGCAATATAAATTTGTCTATATCAAATAAAAAAAAAGAATTTTGTGAGATAAATATCTTTTGCATATTTCCGTCTCAATATGAAGAATTATCAAGTTTAGCCATTATAAGCCAAATTTTTTTTGTCTGATTTCATCTTCTTACTTACTTATTCTTGATCAGCAATGTTAATTTATCTAAATCAACTTTAAAAAAAAAGGATTTTGCGAGATAAATATCTTTTGCATATTTTCGTCTCAATATGAAGAAGCATCAAGTTTAGTCCATAAAGGCCAAATTTTTTTTGTTTGATTTCATCTTCTTACTTACTTATTCTTGATCAGCAATGTTAATTTGTCTATATCAACTAAAAAAAAAGGATTTTGTGAGATAAATATCTTTTGCATATTTTCATCTCAATATGAAGAAGCATCAAGTTTAGTCAATAAAGGCCAAATTTTTTTTGTCTGATTTCATCTTCTTACTTACTTATTCTTGATCAGCAATATAAATTTGTCTTTATCAACTAAAAAAAAAGAATTTTGTGAGATAAATATCTTTTGCATATTTCCGTCTCAATATGAAGAATTATCAAGTTTAGCCATTATAAGCCAAATTTATTTTGTCTGATTTCATCTTCTTACTTACTTATTCTTGATCAGCAATGTTAATTTATCTAAATCAACTTAAAAAAAAAGGATTTTGTGAGATAAATATCTTTTGCATATTTTCGTCTCAATATGAAGAAGCATCAAGTTTAGTCCATAAAAGCCAAATTTTTTTTGTTTGATTTCATCTTCTTACTTACTTATTCTTGATCAGCAATATAAATTTGTCTATATCAACTAAAAAAAAAGAATTTTGTGAGATAAATATCTTTTGCATATTTCCGTCTCAATATGAAGAATTATCAAGTTTAGCCATTATAAGCCAATTTTTTTTTGTCTGATTTCATCTTCTTACTTACTTATTCTTGATCAGCAATGTAAATTTATCTAAATCAACTTAAAAAAAAAGGATTTTGTGAGATAAATATCTTTTGCATATTTTCGTCTCAATATGAAGAATTATCAAGTTTAGTCCATAAAAAACAAATTTTTTTTGTTTGATTTCATCTTCTTACTTACTTATTCTTGATCAGCAATATAAATTTGTCTATATCAACTAAAAAAAAAGGATTTTGTGAGATAAATATCTTTTGCATATTTTCGTCTCAATATGAAGAAGCATCAAGTTTAGTCAATAAAGGCCAAATTTTTTTTGTTTGCTTTCATCTTCTTACATACTTATTCTCGATCAGCAATATAAATTTGTCTATATCAAATAAAAAAAAAGAATTTTGTGAGATAAATATCTTTTGCATATTTCCGTCTCAATATGAAGAAGCATCAAGTTTAGTCCATAAAAGCCAAATTTTTTTTGTTTGATTTCATCTTCTTACTTACTTATTCGTGATCAGCAATATAAATTTGTCTATATCAACTAAAAAAAAAGAATTTTGTGAGATAAATATCTTTTGCATATTTTCGTCTCAATATGAAGAATTATCAAGTTTAGCCATTATAAGCCAAATTTTTTTTGTTTGATTTCATCTTCTTACTTACTTATTCTTGATCAGCAATATAAATTTGTCTTTATCAACTAAAAAAAAAGAATTTTGTGAGATAAATATCTTTTGCATATTTCCGTCTCAATATGAAGAATTATCAAGTTTAGGCATTATAAGCCAAAATTATTTTGTCTGATTTCATCTTCTTACTTACTTATTCTTGATCAGCAATGTTAATTTATCTAAATCAACTTAAAAAAAAAGGATTTTGTGAGATAAATATCTTTTGCATATTTTCGTCTCAATATGAAGAAGCATCAAGTTTAGTCCATAAAAGCCAAATTTTTTTTGTTTGATTTCATCTTCTTACTTACTTATTCGTGATCAGCAATATAAATTTGTCTATATCAACTAAAAAAAAAGAATTTTGTGAGATAAATATCTTTTGCATATTTTCGTCTCAATATGAAGAATTATCAAGTTTAGCCATTATAAGCCAAATTTTTTTTGTTTGATTTCATCTTCTTACTTACTTATTCTTGATCAGCAATATAAATTTGTCTTTATCAACTAAAAAAAAAGAATTTTGTGAGATAAATATCTTTTGCATATTTCCGTCTCAATATGAAGAATTATCAAGTTTAGGCATTATAAGCCAAAATTATTTTGTCTGATTTCATCTTCTTACTTACTTATTCTTGATCAGCAATGTTAATTTATCTAAATCAACTTAAAAAAAAAGGATTTTGTGAGATAAATATCTTTTGCATATTTTCGTCTCAATATGAAGAAGCATCAAGTTTAGTCCATATAAGCCAATTTTTTTTTGTTTGATTTCATCTTCTTACTTACTTATTCTTGATCAGCAATATAAATTTGTCTATATCAACTAAAAAAAAAGAATTTTGTGAGATAAATATCTTTTGCATATTTCCGTCTCAATATGAAGAATTATCAAGTTTAGCCATTATAAGCCAATTTTTTTTTGTCTGATTTCATCTTCTTACTTACTTATTCTTGATCAGCAATGTTAATTTATCTAAATCAACTTAAAAAAAAAGGATTTTGTGAGATAAATATCTTTTGCATATTTTCGTCTCAATATGAAGAAGCATCAAGTTTAGTCCATAAAAAACAAATTTTTTTTGTTTGATTTCATCTTCTTACTTACTTATTCTTGATCAGCAATATAAATTTGTCTATATCAACTAAAAAAAAAGAATTTTGTGAGATAAATATCTTTTGCATATTTTCGTCTCAATATGAAGAAGCATCAAGTTTAGTCAATAAAGGCCAAATTTTTTTTGTTTGATTTCATCTTCTTACATACTTATTCTCGATCAGCAATATAAATTTGTCTATATCAAATAAAAAAAAAGAATTTTGTGAGATAAATATCTTTTGCATATTTCCGTCTCAATATGAAGAATTATCAAGTTTAGCCATTATAAGCCAAATTTTTTTTGTCTGATTTCATCTCCTTACTTACTGATTCTTGATCAGCAATGTTAATTTATCTAAATCAACTTAAAAAAAAAGGATTTTGTGAGATAAATATCTTTTGCATATTTTCGTCTCAATATGAAGAAGCATCAAGTTTAGTCCATAAAAGCCAAATTTTTTTTGTTTGATTTCATCTTCTTACTTACTTATTCGTGATCAGCAATATAAATTTGTCTATATCAACTAAAAAAAAAGAATTTTGTGAGATAAATATCTTTTGCATATTTTCGTCTCAATATAAAGAATTATCAAGTTTAGCCATTATAAGCCAAATTTTTTTTGTCTGATTTCATCTCCTTACTTATTCTTGATCAGCAATGTTAATTTATCTAAATCAACTTAAAAAAAAAGGATTTTGTGAGATAAATATCTTTTGCATATTTTCGTCTCAATATGAAGAAGCATCAAGTTTAGTCCATAAAAGCCAAATTTTTTTTGTTTGATTTCATCTTCTTACTTACTTATTCGTGATCAGCAATATAAATTTGTCTATATCAACTAAAAAAAAAGAATTTTGTGAGATAAATATCTTTTGCATATTTCCGTCTCAATATGAAGAATTATCAAGTTTAGCCATTATAAGCCAAATTTTTTTTGTCTGATTTCATCTTCTTACTTACTTATTCTTGATCAGCAATGTTAATTTATCTAAATCAACTTTAAAAAAAAAGGATTTTGCGAGATAAATATCTTTTGCATATTTTCGTCTCAATATGAAGAAGCATCAAGTTTAGTCAATATAAGCCAAATTTTTTTTGTTTGATTTCATCTTCTTACTTACTTATTCTTGATCAGCAATATAAATTTGTCTATATCAACTAAAAAAAAAAGAATTTTGTGAGATAAATATCTTTTGCATATTTCCGTCTCAATATGAAGAATTATCAAGTTTAGCCATTATAAGCCAATTTTTTTTTGTCTGATTTCATCTTCTTACTTACTTATTCTTGATCAGCAATGTTAATTTATCTAAATCAACTTAAAAAAAAAGGATTTGGTGAGATAAATATCTTTTGCATATTTTCGTCTCAATATGAAGAAGCATCAAGTTTAGTCAATAAAGGCCAAATTTTTTTTGTTTGATTTCATCTTCTTACTTACTTATTCTTGATCAGCAATGTTAATTTGTCTATATCAACTAAAAAAAAAGGATTTTGTGAGATAAATATCTTTTGCATATTTTCATCTCAATATGTAGAAGCATCAAGTTTAGTCAATAAAGGCCAAATTTTTTTTGTTTGATTTCATCTTCTCACTTACTTATTCTCGATCGCAATATAAATTTGTCTATATCAACTAAAAAAAAATAATTTTGTGAGATAAATATCTTTTGCATATTTTCGTCTCAATATGAAGAAGCATCAAGTTTAGTCAATAAAGGCCAAATTTTTTTTGTCTGATTTCATCTTCTTACTTACTTATTCTTGATCAGCAATATAAATTTGTCTATATCAACTAAAAAAAAAGAATTTTGTGAGATAAATATCTTTTGCATATTTTCGTCTCAATATGAAGAAGCATCAAGTTTAGTCAATAAAGGCCAAATTTTTTTTGTTTGATTTCATCTTCTTACTTACTTATTTTTGATCAGCAATAAAAATTTGTCTATATCAACTAAAAAAAAAGGATTTTGTGAGATAAATATCTTTTGCATATTTTCGTCTCAATATGAAGAAGCATCAAGTTTAGTCCATAAAAGCCAAATTTTTTTTGTTTGATTTCATCTTCTTACTTACTTATTCTTGATCAGCAATATAAATTTGTCTATATCAACTAAAAAAAAAGAATTTTGTGAGATAAATATGTTTTGCATATTTCCGTCTCAATATGAAGAACTATCAAGTTTAGTCATTACAAGCCAAATTTTTTTTGTCTGATTTCATCTTCTTACTTACTTATTCTTGATCAGCAATGTTAATTTATCTAAATCAAGTAAAAAAAAAGGATTTTGTGAGATAAATATCTTTTGCATATTTTCGTCTCAATATGAAGAAGCATCAAGTTTAGTCAATAAAGGCCAAATTTTTTTTGTTTGATTTCATCTTCTTACTTACTTATTCTTGATCAGCAATATAAATTTGTCTATATCAACTAAAAAAAAAGGATTTTGTGAGATAAATATCTTTTGCATATTTTCGTCTCAATATGAAGAAGCATCAAGTTTAGTCAATAAAGGCCAAATTTTTTTTGTTTGATTTCATCTTCTTACTTACTTATTCTTGATCAGCAATATAAATTTGTCTTTATCAACTAAAAAAAAAGAATTTTGTGAGATAAATATCTTTTGCATATTTCCGTCTCAATATGAAGAATTATCAAGTTTAGCCATTATAAGCCAAATTTTTTTTGTCTGATTTCATCTTCTTACTTACTTATTCTTGATCAGCAATGTTAATTTATCTAAATCAACTTAAAAAAAAAGGATTTTGTGAGATAAATATCTTTTGCATATTTTCGTCTCAATATGAAGAAGCATCAAGTTTAGTCCATATAAGCCAAATTTTTTTTGTTTGATTTCATCTTCTTACTTACTTATTCTTGATCAGCAATATAAATTTGTCTATATCAACTAAAAAAAAAGGATTTTGTGAGATAAATATCTTTTGCATATTTTCGTCTCAATATGAAGAAGCATCAAGTTTAGTCAATAAAGGCCAAATTTTTTTTGTTTGATTTCATCTTCTTACTTACTTATTCTCGATCAGCAATATAAATTTGTCTATATCAACTAAAAAAAAAGAATTTTATGAGATAAATATCTTTTGCATATTTCCATCTCAATATGAAGAATTATCAAGTTTAGCCATTATAAGCCAAATTTTTTTTGTCTGATTTCATCTTCTTACTTACTTATTCTTGATCAGCAATGTTAATTTATCTAAATCAACTTAAAAAAAAGGATTTTGTGAGATAAATATCTTTTGCATATTTTCGTCTCAATATGAAGAAGCATCAAGTTTAGTCCATAAAAGCCAAATTTTTTTTGTCTGATTTCATCTTCTTACTTACTTATTCTCGATCAGCAATATAAATTTGTCTATATCAACTAAAAAAAAAGAATTTTGTGAGATAAATATCTTTTGCATATTTCCGTTTCAATATGAAGAATAATCAAGTTTAGCCATTATAAGCCAAATTTTTTTTGTCTGATTTCATCTTCTTACTTACTTATTCTTGATCAGCAATGTTAATTTATCTAAATCAACTTTAAAAAAAAGGATTTTGTGAGATAAATATCTTTTGCATATTTTCGTCTCAATATGAAGAAGCATCAAGTTTAGTCCATAAAAGCCAAATTTTTTTTGTTTGATTTCATCTTCTTACTTACTTAAACTTGATCAGCAAAATAAATTTGTCTATATCAACTAAAAAAAAAGGATTTTGTGAGATAAATATCTTTTGCATATTTCCGTCTCAATATGAAGAACTATCAAGTTTAGTCATTACAAGCCAAATTTTTTTTGTCTGATTTCATCTTCTTACTTACTTATTCTTGATCAGCAATGTTAATTTATCTATATCAAGTAAAAAAAAAGGATTTTGTGAGATAAATATCTTTTGCATATTTTCGTCTCAATATGAAGAAGCATCAAGTTTAATCAATAAAGGCCAAATTTTTTTTGTTTGATTTCATCTTCTTACTTACTTATTCTTGATCAGTAATATAAATTTGTCTATATCAACTAAAAAAAAAGGATTTTGTGAGATAAATATCTTTTGCATATTTTCGTCTCAATATGAAGAAGCATCAAGTTTAGTCCATAAAAGCCAAATTTTTTTTGTTTGATTTCATCTTCTTACTTACTTTTTCTTGATCAGCAATGTTAATTTATCTATATCAAGTAAAAAAAAAGGATTTTGTGAGATAAATATCTTTTGCATATTTTCGTCTCAATATGAAGAAGCATCAAGTTTAGTCAATAAAGGCCAAATTTTTTTTGTTTGATTTCATCTTCTTACTTACTTATTCTTGATCAGCAATATAAATTTGTCTATATCAACTTAAAAAAAAAAGGATTTTGTGAGATAAATATCTTTTGCATATTTCCGTCTCAATATGAAGAATTATCAAGTTTAGCCATTATAAGCCAATTTTTTTTTGTCTGATTTCATCTTCTTACTTACTTATTCTTGATCAGCAATGTTAATTTATCTAAATCAACTTTAAAAAAAAGGATTTGGTGAGATAAATATCTTTTGCATATTTTCGTCTCAATATAGAAGCATCAAGTTTAGTCCATAAAAGCCAATTTTTTTTTGTTTGATTTCATCTTCTTACTTACTTATTCTTGATCAGCAATATAAATTTGTCTATATCAACTAAAAAAAAAGATTTTGTGAGATAAATATCTTTTACATATTTTCGTCTCAATATGAAGAAGCATCAAGTTTAGTCCATAAAAGCCAAATTTTTTTTGTTTGATTACATCTTCTTACTTACTTATTCTTGATCAGCAATATAAATTTGTCTATATCAACTAAAAAAAAAGAATTTTGTGAGATAAATATCTTTTGCATATTTCCGTCTCAATATGAAGAATTATCAAGTTTAGTCATTACAAGCCAAATTTTTTTTGTCTGATTTCATCTTCTTACTTACTTATTCTTGATCAGCAATGTTAATTTATCTATATCAAGTAAAAAAAAAGGATTTTGTGAGATAAATATCTTTTGCATATTTTCGTCTCAATATGAAGAAGCATCAAGTTTAATCAATAAAGGCCAAATTTTTTTTGTTTGATTTCATCTTCTTACTTACTTATTCTTGATCAGTAATATAAATTTGTCTATATCAACTAAAAAAAAAGGATTTTGTGAGATAAATATCTTTTGCATATTTTCGTCTCAATATGAAGAAGCATCAAGTTTAGTCCATAAAAGCCAAATTTTTTTTGTTTGATTTCATCTTCTTACTTACTTATTCTTGATCAGCAATGTTAATTTATCTAAATCAACTTTAAAAAAAAGGATTTTGTGAGATAAATATCTTTTGCATATTTTCGTCTCAATATGAAGAAGCATCAAGTTTAGTCCATATAAGCCAAATTTTTTTTGTTTGATTTCATCTTCTTACTTACTTATTCTTGATCAGCAATATAAATTTGTCTATATCAACTAAAAAAAAAGAATTTTGTGAGATAAATATCTTTTGCATATTTCCGTCTCAATATGAAGAATTATCAAGTTTAGCCATTATAAGCCAAATTTTTTTTGTCTGATTTCATCTTCTTACTTACTTATTCTTGATCAGCAATGTTAATTTATCTAAATCAACTTAAAAAAAAAGGATTTGGTGAGATAAATATCTTTTGCATATTTTCGTCTCAATATGAAGAAGCATCAAGTTTAGTCAATAAAGGCCAAATTTTTTTTGTTTGATTTCATCTTCTTACTAACTTATTCTTGATCAGCAATATAAATTTGTCTATATCAACTAAAAAAAAAGGATTTTGTGAGATAAATATATTTTGCATATTTTCGTCTCAATATGAAGAAGCATCAAGTTTAGTCAATAAAGGCCAAATTTTTTTTGTTTGATTTCATCTTCTTACTTACTTATTCTTGATCAGCAATATAAATTTGTCTTTATCAACTAAAAAAAAAGAATTTTGTGAGATAAATATCTTTTGCATATTTCCGTCTCAATATGAAGAATTATCAAGTTTAGCCATTATAAGCCAAATTTTTTTTGTCTGATTTCATCTTCTTACTTACTTATTCTTGATCAGCAATGTTAATTTATCTAAATCAACTTAAAAAAAAAGGATTTTGTGAGATAAATATCTTTTGCATATTTTCGTCTCAATATGAAGAAGCATCAAGTTTAGTCCATATAAGCCAATTTTTTTTTGTTTGATTTCATCTTCTTACTTACTTATTCTTGATCAGCAATATAAATTTGTCTATATCAACTAAAAAAAAAGAATTTTGTGAGATAAATATCTTTTGCATATTTCCGTCTCAATATGAAGAATTATCAAGTTTAGCCATTATAAGCCAATTTTTTTTTGTCTGATTTCATCTTCTTACTTACTTATTCTTGATCAGCAATGTAAATTTATCTAAATCAACTTAAAAAAAAAGGATTTTGTGAGATAAATGTCTTTTGCATATTTTCGTCTCAATATGAAGAAGCATCAAGTTTAGTCAATAAAGGCCAAATTTTTTTTGTTTGATTTCATCTTCTTACTTACTTATTCTTGATCAGCAATATAAATTTGTCTATATCAACTAAAAAAAAAGGATTTTGTGAGATAAATATCTTTTGCATATTTTCGTCTCAATATGAAGAAGCATCAAGTTTAGTCCATAAAAGCCAAATTTTTTTTGTTTGATTTCATCTTCTTACTTACTTATTCTTGATCAGCAATATAAATTTGTCTATATCAACTAAAAAAAAAGAATTTGGTGAGATAAATATCTTTTGCATATTTCCGTCTCAATATGAAGAATTATCAAGTTTAGCCATTATAAGCCAAATTTTTTTTGTCTGATTTCATCTTCTTACTTACTTATTCTTGATCAGCAATGTTAATTTATCTAAATCAACTTTAAAAAAAAGGATTTTGTGAGATAAATATCTTTTGCATATTTTCGTCTCAATATGAAGAAGCATCAAGTTTAGTCCATAAAGGCCAATTTTTTTTGTTTGATTTCATCTTCTTACTTACTGATCAGCAATATAAATTTGTCTATATCAACTAAAAAAAAAGAATTTTGTGAGATAAATATCTTTTGCATATTTCCGTCTCAATATGAAGAACTATCAAGTTTAGTCATTACAAGCCAAATTTTTTTTGTCTGATTTCATCTTCTTACTTACTTATTCTTGATCAGCAATGTTAATTTATCTATATCAAGTAAAAAAAAAGGATTTTGTGAGATAAATATCTTTTGCATATTTTCGTCTCAATATGAAGAAGCATCAAGTTTAGTCAATAAAGGCCAAATTTTTTTTGTTTGATTTCATCTTCTTACTAACTTATTCTTGATCAGCAATATAAATTTGTCTATATCAACTAAAAAAAAAGGATTTTGTGAGATAAATATCTTTTGCATATTTTTGTCTCAATATGAAGAAGCATCAAGTTTAGTCAATAAAGGCCAAATTTTTTTTGTTTGATTTCATCTTCTTACTTACTTATTCTTGATCAGCAATATAAATTTGTCTTTATCAACTAAAAAAAAAGAATTTTGTGAGATAAATATCTTTTGCATATTTCCGTCTCAATATGAAGAATTATCAAGTTTAGCCATTATAAGCCAAATTTTTTTTGTCTGATTTCATCTTCTTACTAACTTATTCTTGATCAGCAATGTTAATTTATCTAAATCAACTTAAAAAAAAAGGATTTTGTGAGATAAATATCTTTTGCATATTTTCGTCTCAATATGAAGAAGCATCAAGTTTAGTCCATATAAGCCAATTTTTTTTTGTTTGATTTCATCTTCTTACTTACTTATTCTTGATCAGCAATATAAATTTGTCTATATCAACTAAAAAAAAAGAATTTTGTGAGATAAATATCTTTTGCATATTTCCGTCTCAATATGAAGAATTATCAAGTTTAGCCATTATAAGCCAATTTTTTTTTGTCTGATTTCATCTTCTTACTTACTTATTCTTGATCAGCAATGTAAATTTATCTAAATCAACTTAAAAAAAAAGGATTTTGTGAGATAAATATCTTTTGCATATTTTCGTCTCAATATGAAGAAGCATCAAGTTTAGTCAATAAAGGCCAAATTTTTTTTGTTTGATTTCATCTTCTTACTTACTTATTCTTGATCAGCAATATAAATTTGTCTATATCAACTAAAAAAAAAGGATTTTGTGAGATAAATATCTTTTGCATATTTTCGTCTCAATATGAAGAAGCATCAAGTTTAGTCCATAAAAGCCAAATTTTTTTTGTTTGATTTCATCTTCTTACTTACTTATTCTTGATCAGCAATATAAATTTGTCTATATCAACTAAAAAAAAAGAATTTTGTGAGATAAATATCTTTTGCATATTTCCGTCTCAATATGAAGAATTATCAAGTTTAGCCATTATAAGCCAAATTTTTTTTGTCTGATTTCATCTTCTTACTTACTTATTCTTGATCAGCAATGTTAATTTATCTAAATCAACTTAAAAAAAAAGGATTTTGTGAGATAAATATCTTTTGCATATTTTCGTCTCAATATGAAGAAGCATCAAGTTTAGTCCATAAAGGCCAATTTTTTTTGTTTGATTTCATCTTCTTACTTACTGATCAGCAATATAAATTTGTCTATATCAACTAAAAAAAAAGAATTTTGTGAGATAAATATCTTTTGCATATTTCCGTCTCAATATGAAGAATTATCAAGTTTAGCCATTATAAGCCAAATTTTTTTTGTCTGATTTCATCTTCTTACTTACTTATTCTTGATCAGCAATGTTAATTTATCTAAATCAACTTAAAAAAAAAGGATTTTGTGAGATAAATATCTTTTGCATATTTTCGTCTCAATATGAAGAAGCATCAAGTTTAGTCCATAAAGGCCAATTTTTTTTGTTTGATTTCATCTTCTTACTTACTGATCAGCAATATAAATTTGTCTATATCAACTAAAAAAAAAGAATTTTGTGAGATAAATATCTTTTGCATATTTCCGTCTCAATATGAAGAATTATCAAGTTTAGCCATTATAAGCCAAATTTTTTTTGTCTGATTTCATCTTCTTACTTACTTATTCTTGATCAGCAATGTTAATTTATCTAAATCAACTTTAAAAAAAAGGATTTTGTGAGATAAATATCTTTTGCATATTTTCGTCTCAATATGAAGAAGCATCAAGTTTAGTCCATAAAAGCCAAATTTTTTTTGTTTGATTTCATCTTCTTACTTACTTATTCGTGATCAGCAATATAAATTTGTCTATATCAACTAAAAAAAAAGAATTTTGTGAGATAAATATCTTTTGCATATTTCCGTCTCAATATGAAGAATTATCAAGTTTAGCCATTATAAGCCAAATTTTTTTTGTCTGATTTCATCTTCTTACTTACTTATTCTTGATCAGCAATGTTAATTTATCTAAATCAACTTTAAAAAAAAGGATTTTGCGAGATAAATATCTTTTGCATATTTTCGTCTCAATATGAAGAAGCATCAAGTTTAGTCAATATAAGCCAAATTTTTTTTGTTTGATTTCATCTTCTTACTTACTTATTCTTGATCAGCAATATAAATTTGTCTATATCAACTAAAAAAAAAGGATTTTGTGAGATAAATATCTTTTGCATATTTTCGTCTCAATATGAAGAAGCATCAAGTTTAGTCAATAAAGGCCAAATTTTTTTTGTTTGATTTCATCTTCTTACTTACTTATTCTTGATCAGCAATATAAATTTGTCTTTATCAACTAAAAAAAAAGAATTTTGTGAGATAAATATCTTTTGCATATTTCCGTCTCAATATGAAGAATTATCAAGTTTAGCCATTATAAGCCAAATTTTTTTTGTCTGATTTCAACTTCTTACTTACTTATTCTTGATCAGCAATGTTAATTTATCTAAATCAACTTAAAAAAAAAGGATTTTGTGAGATAAATATCTTTTGCATATTTTCGTCTCAATATGAAGAAGCATCAAGTTTAGTGCATATAAGCCAAATTTTTTTTTGTTTGATTTCATCTTCTTACTTACTTATTCTTGATCAGCAATATAAATTTGTCTATATCAACTAAAAAAAAAGAATTTTGTGAGATAAATATCTTTTGCATATTTCCGTCTCAATATGAAGAATTATCAAGTTTAGCCATTATAAGCCAAATTTGTTTTGTCTGATTTCATCTTCTTTCTAACTTATTCTTGATCAGCAATGTTAATTTATCTAAATCAACTTAAAAAAAAAGGATTTTGTGAGATAAATATCTTTTGCATATTTTCGTCTCAATATGAAGAAGCATCAAGTTTAGTCCATAAAAGCCAATTTTTTTTGTTTGATTTCATCTTCTTACTTACTTATTCTTGATCAGCAATATAAATTTGTCTATATCAACTAATAAAAAAGGGATTTTGTGAGATAAATATCTTTTGCATATTTTCGTCTCAATATGAAGAAGCATCAAGTTTAGTCAATAAAGGCCAAATTTTTTTTGTTTGATTTCATCTTCTTACATACTTATTCTCGATCAGCAATATAAATTTGTCTATATCAAATAAAAAAAAAGAATTTTGTGAGATAAATATCTTTTGCATATTTCCGTCTCAATATGAAGAATTATCAAGTTTAGCCATTATAAGCCAAATTTTTTTTGTCTGATTTCATCTCCTTACTTACTTATTCTTGATCAGCAATGTTAATTTATCTAAATCAACTTAAAAAAAAAGGATTTTGTGAGATAAATATCTTTTGCATATTTTCGTCTCAATATGAAGAAGCATCAAGTTTAGTCCATAAAAGCCAAATTTTTTTTGTTTGATTTCATCTTCTTACTTACTTATTCGTGATCAGCAATATAAATTTGTCTATATCAAATAAAAAAAAAGAATTTTGTGAGATAAATATCTTTTGCATATTTCCGTCTCAATATGAAGAATTATCAAGTTTAGCCATTATAAGCCAAATTTTTTTGTCTGATTTCATCTCCTTACTTACTTATTCTTGATCAGCAATGTTAATTTATCTAAATCAACTTAAAAAAAAAGGATTTTGTGAGATAAATAT
The DNA here is from genome assembly GCA_949825065.1 of Odontocerum albicorne. Classification (NCBI taxonomy): domain Eukaryota; kingdom Metazoa; phylum Arthropoda; class Insecta; order Trichoptera; family Odontoceridae; genus Odontocerum; species Odontocerum albicorne. Next base: position 49,910,117 of record OX463843.1, read on the forward strand.
CTTTTGCATATTTTCGTCTCATTATGAAGAAGCATCAAGTTTAGTCCATAAAAGCCAAATTTTTTTTGTTTGATTTCATCTTCTTACTTACTTATTCGTGATCAGCAATATAAATTTGTCTATATCAACTAAAAAAAAAGAATTTTGTGAGATAAATATCTTTTGCATATTTCCGTCTCAATATGAAGAATTATCAAGTTTAGCCATTATAAGCCAAATTTTTTTCGTCTGATTTCATCTTCTTACTAACTTATTCTTGATCAGCAATGTTAATTTATCTAAATCAACTTTAAAAAAAAGGATTTTGCGAGATAAATATCTTTTGCATATTTTCGTCTCAATATGAAGAAGCATCAAGTTTAGTCAATATAAGCCAAATTTTTTTTGTTTGATTTCATCTTCTTACTTACTTATTCTTGATCAGCAATATAAATTTGTCTATATCAACTAAAAAAAAAAGAATTTTGTGAGATAAATATCTTTTGCATATTGCCGTCTCAATATGAAGAATTATCAAGTTTAGCCATTATAAGCCAATTTTTTTTTGTCTGATTTCATCTTCTTACTTACTTATTCTTGATCAGCAATGTTAATTTATCTAAATCAACTTAAAAAAAAGGATGTGGTGAGATAAATATCTTTTGCATATTTTCGTCTCAATATGAAGAAGCATCAAGTTTAGTCAATAAAGGCCAAATTTTTTTTGTTTGATTTCATCTTCTTACTTACTTATTCTTGATCAGCAATGTTAATTTGTCTATATCAACTAAAAAAAAAGGATTTTGTGAGATAAATATCTTTTGCATATTTTCATCTCAATATGAAGAAGCATCAAGTTTAGTCAATAAAGGCCAAATTTTTTTTGTTTGATTTCATCTTCTTACTTACTTATTCTCGATCAGCAATATAAATTTGTCTATATCAACTAAAAAAAAAGAATTTTGTGAGATAAATATCTTTTGCATATTTCCGTTTCAATATGAAGAATTATCAAGTTTAGCCATTATAAGCCAAATTTTTTTTGTCTGATTTCATCTTCTTACTTACTTATTCTTGATCAGCAATGTTAATTTATCTAAATCAACTTTAAAAAAAAGGATTTTGTGAGATAAATATCTTTTGCATATTTTCGTCTCAATATGAAGAAGCATCAAGTTTAGTCCATAAAAGCCAAATTTTTTTTGTTTGATTTCATCTTCTTACTTACTTAAACTTGATCAGCAAAATAAATTTGTCTATATCAACTAAAAAAAAAGGATTTTGTGAGATAAATATCTTTTGCATATTTCCGTCTCAATATGAAGAACTATCAAGTTTAGTCATTACAAGCCAAATTTTTTTTGTCTGATTTCATCTTCTTACTTACTTATTCTTGATCAGCAATGTTAATTTATCTATATCAAGTAAAAAAAAAGGATTTTGTGAGATAAATATCTTTTGCATATTTTCGTCTCAATATGAAGAAGCATCAAGTTTAATCAATAAAGGCCAAATTTTTTTTGTTTGATTTCATCTTCTTACTTACTTATTCTTGATCAGTAATATAAATTTGTCTATATCAACTAAAAAAAAAGGATTTTGTGAGATAAATATCTTTTGCATATTTTCGTCTCAATATGAAGAAGCATCAAGTTTAGTCCATAAAAGCCAAATTTTTTTTGTTTGATTTCATCTTCTTACTTACTTATTCTTGATCAGCAATGTTAATTTATCTATATCAAGTAAAAAAAAAGGATTTTGTGAGATAAATATCTTTTGCATATTTTCGTCTCAATATGAAGAAGCATCAAGTTTAGTCAATAAAGGCCAAATTTTTTTTGTTTGATTTCATCTTCTTACTTACTTATTCTTGATCAGCAATATAAATTTGTCTATATCAACTAAAAAAAAAAAGGATTTTGTGAGATAAATATCTTTTGCATATTTCCGTCTCAATATGAAGAATTATCAAGTTTAGCCATTATAAGCCAATTTTTTTTTGTCTGATTTCATCTTCTTACTTACTTATTCTTGATCAGCAATGTTAATTTATCTAAATCAACTTTAAAAAAAAGGATTTGGTGAGATAAATATCTTTTGCATATTTTCGTCTCAATATAGAAGCATCAAGTTTAGTCCATAAAAGCCAAATTTTTTTTGTTTGATTTCATCTTCTTACTTACTTATTCTTGATCAGCAATATAAATTTGTCTATATCAACTAAAAAAAAAGAATTTTGTGAGATAAATATCTTTTGCATATTTCCGTCTCAAAATGAAGAATTATCAAGTTTAGCCATTATAAGCCAAATTTTTTTTGTCTGATTTCATCTTCTTACTTACTTATTCTTGATCAGCAATGTTAATTTATCTAAATCAACTTAAAAAAAAAGGATTTTGTGAGATAAATATCTTTTGCATATTTTCGTCTCAATATGAAGAAGCATCAAGTTAAGTCCATAAAAAACAATTTTTTTTTGTTTGATTTCATCTTCTTACTTACTTATTCTTGATCAGCAATATAAATTTGTCTATATCAACTAAAAAAAAAGAATTTTGTGAGATAAATATCTTTTGCATATTTCCGTCTCAATATGAAGAACTATCAAGTTTAGTCATTGCAAGCCAAATTTTTTTTGTCTGATTTCATCTTCTTACTTACTTATTCTTGATCAGCAATGTTAATTTATCTATATCAAGTAAAAAAAAAGGATTTTGTGAGATAAATATCTTTTGCATATTTTCGTCTCAATATGAAGAAGCATCAAGTTTAGTCAATAAAGGCCAAATTTTTTTTGTTTGATTTCATCTTCTTACTTACTTATTCTTGATCAGCAATATAAATTTGTCTATATCAACTAAAAAAAAAGGATTTTTTGAGATAAATATCTTTTGCATATTTTCGTCTCAATATGAAGAAGCATCAAGTTTAGTCAATAAAGGCCAAATTTTTTTTGTTTGATTTCATCTTCTTACTTACTTATTCTTGATCAGCAATATAAATTTGTCTTTATCAACTAAAAAAAAAGAATTTTGTGAGATAAATATCTTTTGCATATTTCCGTCTCAATATGAAGAATTATCAAGTTTAGCCATTATAAGCCAAATTTTTTTGTCTGATTTCATCTCCTTACTTACTTATTCTTGATCAGCAATGTTAATTTATCTAAATCAACTTAAAAAAAAAGGATTTTGTGAGATAAATATCTTTTGCATATTTTCGTCTCATTATGAAGAAGCATCAAGTTTAGTCCATAAAAGCCAAATTTTTTTTGTTTGATTTCATCTTCTTACTTACTTATTCGTGATCAGCAATATAAATTTGTCTATATCAACTAAAAAAAAAGAATTTTGTGAGATAAATATCTTTTGCATATTTCCGTCTCAATATGAAGAATTATCAAGTTTAGCCATTATAAGCCAAATTTTTTTCGTCTGATTTCATCTTCTTACTAACTTATTCTTGATCAGCAATGTTAATTTATCTAAATCAACTTTAAAAAAAAGGATTTTGCGAGATAAATATCTTTTGCATATTTTCGTCTCAATATGAAGAAGCATCAAGTTTAGTCAATATAAGCCAAATTTTTTTTGTTTGATTTCATCTTCTTACTTACTTATTCTTGATCAGCAATATAAATTTGTCTATATCAACTAAAAAAAAAAGAATTTTGTGAGATAAATATCTTTTGCATATTTCCGTCTCAATATGAAGAATTATCAAGTTTAGCCATTATAAGCCAATTTTTTTTTGTCTGATTTCATCTTCTTACTTACTTATTCTTGATCAGCAATGTTAATTTATCTAAATCAACTTAAAAAAAAGGATTTGGTGAGATAAATATCTTTTGCATATTTTCGTCTCAATATGAAGAAGCATCAAGTTTAGTCAATAAAGGCCAAATTTTTTTTGTTTGATTTCATCTTCTTACTTACTTATTCTTGATCAGCAATGTTAATTTGTCTATATCAACTAAAAAAAAAGGATTTTGTGAGATAAATATCTTTTGCATATTTTCATCTCAATATGAAGAAGCATCAAGTTTAGTCAATAAAGGCCAATTTTTTTTTGTTTGATTTCATCTTCTTACTTACTTATTCTCGATCAGCAATATAAATTTGTCTATATCAACTAAAAAAAAAGAATTTTGTGAGATAAATATCTTTTGCATATTTCCGTTTCAATATGAAGAATTATCAAGTTTAGCCATTATAAGCCAAATTTTTTTTGTCTGATTTCATCTTCTTACTTACTTATTCTTGATCAGCAATGTTAATTTATCTAAATCAACTTTAAAAAAAAGGATTTTGTGAGATAAATATCTTTTGCATATTTTCGTCTCAATATGAAGAAGCATCAAGTTTAGTCCATAAAAGCCAAATTTTTTTTGTTTGATTTCATCTTCTTACTTACTTAAACTTGATCAGCAAAATAAATTTGTCTATATCAACTAAAAAAAAAGGATTTTGTGAGATAAATATCTTTTGCATATTTCCGTCTCAATATGAAGAACTATCAAGTTTAGTCATTACAAGCCAAATTTTTTTTGTCTGATTTCATCTTCTTACTTACTTATTCTTGATCAGCAATGTTAATTTATCTATATCAAGTAAAAAAAAAGGATTTTGTGAGATAAATATCTTTTGCATATTTTCGTCTCAATATGAAGAAGCATCAAGTTTAATCAATAAAGGCCAAATTTTTTTTGTTTGATTTCATCTTCTTACTTACTTATTCTTGATCAGTAATATAAATTTGTCTATATCAACTAAAAAAAAAGGATTTTGTGAGATAAATATCTTTTGCATATTTTCGTCTCAATATGAAGAAGCATCAAGTTTAGTCCATAAAAGCCAAATTTTTTTTGTTTGATTTCATCTTCTTACTTACTTATTCTTGATCAGCAATGTTAATTTATCTATATCAAGTAAAAAAAAAGGATTTTGTGAGATAAATATCTTTTGCATATTTTCGTCTCAATATGAAGAAGCATCAAGTTTAGTCAATAAAGGCCAAATTTTTTTTGTTTGATTTCATCTTCTTACTTACTTATTCTTGATCAGCAATATAAATTTGTCTATATCAACTAAAAAAAAAAAGGATTTTGTGAGATAAATATCTTTTGCATATTTCCGTCTCAATATGAAGAATTATCAAGTTTAGCCATTATAAGCCAATTTTTTTTTGTCTGATTTCATCTTCTTACTTACTTATTCTTGATCAGCAATGTTAATTTATCTAAATCAACTTTAAAAAAAAGGATTTGGTGAGATAAATATCTTTTGCATATTTTCGTCTCAATATAGAAGCATCAAGTTTAGTCCATAAAAGCCAAATTTTTTTTGTTTGATTTCATCTTCTTACTTACTTATTCTTGATCAGCAATATAAATTTGTCTATATCAACTAAAAAAAAAGAATTTTGTGAGATAAATATCTTTTGCATATTTCCGTCTCAATATGAAGAATTATCAAGTTTAGCCATTATAAGCCAAATTTTTTTTGTCTGATTTCATCTTCTTACTTACTTATTCTTGATCAGCAATGTTAATTTATCTAAATCAACTTAAAAAAAAAGGATTTTGTGAGATAAATATCTTTTGCATATTTTCGTCTCAATATGAAGAAGCATCAAGTTAAGTCCATAAAAAACAATTTTTTTTTGTTTGATTTCATCTTCTTACTTACTTATTCTTGATCAGCAATATAAATTTGTCTATATCAACTAAAAAAAAAGAATTTTGTGAGATAAATATCTTTTGCATATTTCCGTCTCAATATGAAGAACTATCAAGTTTAGTCATTGCAAGCCAAATTTTTTTTGTCTGATTTCATCTTCTTACTTACTTATTCTTGATCAGCAATGTTAATTTATCTATATCAAGTAAAAAAAAAGGATTTTGTGAGATAAATATCTTTTGCATATTTTCGTCTCAATATGAAGAAGCATCAAGTTTAGTCCATAAAAAACAATTTTTTTTTGTTTGATTTCATCTTCTTACTTACTTATTCTTGATCAGCAATATAAATTTGTCTATATCAACTAAAAAAAAAGGATTTTGTGAGATAAATATCTTTTGCATATTTTCGTCTCAATATGAAGAAGCATCAAGTTTAGTCAATAAAGGCCAAATTTTTTTTGTTTGATTTCATCTTCTTACTTACTTATTCTTGATCAGCAATATAAATTTGTCTTTATCAACTAAAAAAAAAGAATTTTGTGAGATAAATATCTTTCGCATATTTCCGTCTCAATATGAAGAATTATCAAGTTTAGCCATTATAAGCCAAATTTTTTTTGTCTGATTTCATCTTCTTACTTACTTATTCTTGATCAGCAATGTTAATTTATCTAAATCAACTTAAAAAAAAAGGATTTTGTGAGATAAATATCTTTTGCATATTTTCGTCTCAATATGAAGAAGCATCAAGTTTAGTCCATATAAGCCAAATTTTTTTTGTTTGATTTCATCTTCTTACTTACTTATTCTTGATCAGCAATATAAATTTGTCTATATCAACTAAAAAAAAAGAATTTTGTGAGATAAATATCTTTTGCATATTTCCGTCTCAATATGAAGAATTATCAAGTTTAGCCATTATAAGCCAATTTTTTTTTGTCTGATTTCATCTTCTTACTTACTTATTCTTGATCAGCAATGTTAATTTATCTAAATCAACTTAAAAAAAAAGGATTTTGTGAGATAAATATCTTTTGCATATTTTCGTCTCAATATGAAGAAGCATCAAGTTTAGTCCATAAAAAACAAATTTTTTTTGTTTGATTTCATCTTCTTACTTACTTATTCTTGATCAGCAATATAAATTTGTCTATATCAACTAAAAAAAAAGAATTTTGTGAGATAAATATCTTTTGCATATTTCCGTCTCAATATGAAGAACTATCAAGTTTAGTCATTACAAGCCAAATTTTTTTTGTCTGATTTCATCTTCTTACTTACTTATTCTTGATCAGCAATGTTAATTTATCTATATCAAGTAAAAAAAAAGGATTTTGTGATATAAATATCTTTTGCATATTTTCGTCTCAATATGAAGAAGCATCAAGTTTAGTCAATAAAGGCCAAATTTTTTTTGTTTGATTTCATCTTCTTACTTACTTATTCTTGATCAGCAATATAAATTTGTCTTTATCAACTAAAAAAAAAGAATTTTGTGAGATAAATATCTTTTGCATATTTCCGTCTCAATATGAAGAATTATCAAGTTTAGCCATTATAAGCCAAATTTTTTTTGTCTGATTTCATCTTCTTACTTACTTATTCTTGATCAGCAATGTTAATTTATCTAAATCAACTTAAAAAAAAAGGATTTTGTGAGATAAATATCTTTTGCATATTTTCGTCTCAATATGAAGAAGCATCAAGTTTAGTCCATATAAGCCAAATTTTTTTGTTTGATTTCATCTTCTTACTTACTTATTCTTGATCAGCAATATAAATTTGTCTATATCAACTAAAAAAAAAGAATTTTCTGAGATAAATATCTTTTGCATATTTCCGTCTCAATATGAAGAATTATCAAGTTTAGCCATTATAAGCCAAATTTTTTTTGTCTGATTTCATCTTCTTACTTACTTATTCTTGATCAGCAATGTTAATTTATCTAAATCAACTTAAAAAAAAAGGATTTTGTGAGATAAATATCTTTTGCATATTTTCGTCTCAATTTGAAGAAACATCAAGTTTAGTCCATATAAGCTAAATTTTTTTTGTTTGATTTCATCTTCTTACTTACTTATTCTTGATCAGCAATATAAATTTGTCTATATCAACTAAAAAAAAAGAATTTTCTGAGATAAATATCTTTTGCATATTTCCGTCTCAATATGAAGAATTATCAAGTTTAGCCATTATAAGCCAAATTTTTTTTGTCTGATTTCATCTCCTTACTTACTTATTCTTGATCAGCAATGTTAATTTATCTAAATCAACTTAAAAAAAAAGGATTTTGTGAGATAAATATCTTTTGCATATTTTCGTCTCAATATGAAGAAGCATCAAGTTTAGTCCATAAAAGCCAAATTTTTTTTGTTTGATTTCATCTTCTTACTTACTTATTCGTGATCAGCAATATAAATTTGTCTATATCAACTAAAAAAAAAGAATTTTGTGAGATAAATATCTTTTGCATATTTCCGTCTCAATATGAAGAATTATCAAGTTTAGCCATTATAAGCCAAATTTTTTTTGTCTGATTTCATCTTCTTACTTACTTATTCTTGATCAGCAATGTTAATTTATCTAAATCAACTTTAAAAAAAGGATTTTGCGAGATAAATATCTTTTGCATATTTTCGTCTCAATATGAAGAAGCATCAAGTTTAGTCAATATAAGCCAAATTTTTTTTGTTTGATTTCATCTTCTTACTTACTTATTCTTGATCAGCAATATAAATTTGTCTATATCAACTAAAAAAAAAGAATTTTGTGAGATAAATATCTTTTGCATATTTCCGTCTCAATATGAAGAATTATCAAGTTAAGCCATTATAAGCCAAATTTTTTTTGTCTGATTTCATCTTCTTACTTACTTATTCTTGATCAGCAATGTTAATTTATCTAAATCAACTTTAAAAAAAAGGATTTTGCGAGATAAATATCTTTTGCATATTTCCGTCTCAATATGAAGAACTATCAAGTTTAGTCATTACAAGCCAAATTTTTTTTGTCTGATTTCATCTTCTTACTTACTTATTCTTGATCAGCAATGTTAATTTATCTATATCAAGTAAAAAAAAAGGATTTTGTGAGATAAATATCTTTTGCATATTTTCGTCTCAATATGAAGAAGCATCAAGTTTAGTCAATAAAGGCCAAATTTTTTTTGTTTGATTTCATCTTCTTACTTACTTATTCTTGATCAGCAATATAAATTTGTCTATATCAACTAAAAAAAAAGAATTTTCTGAGATAAATATCTTTTGCATATTTCCGTCTCAATATGAAGAATTATCAAGTTTAGCCATTATAAGCCAAATTTTTTTTGTCTGATTTCATCTCCTTACTTACTTATTCTTGATCAGCAATGTTAATTTATCTAAATCAACTTAAAAAAAAAGGATTTTGTGAGATAAATATCTTTTGCATATTTTCGTCTCAATATGAAGAAGCATCAAGTTTAGTCCATAAAAGCCAATTTTTTTTTGTTTGATTTCATCTTCTTACTTACTTATTCGTGATCAGCAATATAAATTTGTCTATATCAACTAAAAAAAAAGAATTTTGTGAGATAAATATCTTTTGCATATTTCCGTCTCAATATGAAGAATTATCAAGTTTAGCCATTATAAGCCAAATTTTTTTTGTCTGATTTCATCTTCTTACTTACTTATTCTTGATCAGCAATGTTAATTTATCTAAATCAACTTAAAAAAAAAGGATTTTGTGAGATAAATATCTTTTGCATATTTTCGTCTCAATATGAAGAAGCATCAAGTTTAGTCCATAAAAGCCAAATTTTTTTTGTTTGATTTCATCTTCTTACTTACTTATTCGTGATCAGCAATATAAATTTGTCTATATCAAGTAAAAAAAAGAATTTTGTGAGATAAATATCTTTTGCATATTTCCGTCTCAATATGAAGAATTATCAAGTTTAGCCATTATAAGCCAAATTTTTTTTGTCTGATTTCATCTTCTTACTTACTTATTCTTGATCAGCAATGTTAATTTATCTAAATCAACTTTAAAAAAAGGATTTTGCGAGATAAATATCTTTTGCATATTTTCGTCTCAATATGAAGAAGCATCAAGTTTAGTCAATATAAGCCAAATTTTTTTTGTTTGATTTCATCTTCTTACTTACTTATTCTTGATCAGCAATATAAATTTGTCTATATCAACTAAAAAAAAAAGAATTTTGTGAGATAAATATCTTTTGCATATTTCCGTCTCAATATGAAGAATTATCAAGTTTAGCCATTATAAGCCAATTTTTTTTTGTCTGATTTCATCTTCTTACTTTGTTATTCTTGATCAGCAATGTTAATTTATCTAAATCAACTTAAAAAAAAAGGATTTGGTGAGATAAATATCTTTTGCATATTTTCGTCTCAATATGAAGAAGCATCAAGTTTAGTCAATAAAGGCCAAATTTTTTTTGTTTGATTTCATCTTCTTACTTACTTATTCTTGATCAGCAATATAAATTTGTCTATATCAACTAAAAAAAAAGAATTTTGTGAGATAAATATCTTTTGCATATTTCCGTCTCAATATGAAGAATTATCAAGTTTAGCCATTATAAGCCAATTTTTTTTTGTCTGATTTCATCTTCTTACTAACTTATTCTTGATCAGCAATGTTAATTTATCTAAATCAACTTTAAAAAAAAGGATTTTGCGAGATAAATATCTTTTGCATATTTCCGTCTCAATATGAAGAATTATCAAGTTTAGCCATTATAAGCCAAATTTTTTTTGTCTGATTTCATCTTCTTACTTACTTATTCTTGATCAGCAATGTTAATTTATCTAAATCAACTTAAAAAAAAAGGATTTTGTGAGATAAATATCTTTTGCATATTTTCGTCTCAATTTGAAGAAGCATCAAGTTTAGTCCATATAAGCCAAATTTTTTTTGTTTGATTTCATCTTCTTACTTACTTATTCTTGATCAGCAATATAAATTTGTCTATATCAACTAAAAAAAAAGAATTTTCTGAGATAAATATCTTTTGCATATTTCCGTCTCAATATGAAGAATTATCAAGTTTAGCCATTATAAGCCAAATTTTTTTTGTCTGATTTCATCTCCTTACTTACTTATTCTTGATCAGCAATGTTAATTTATCTAAATCAACTTAAAAAAAAAGGATTTTGTGAGATAAATATCTTTTGCATATTTTCGTCTCAATATGAAGAAGCATCAAGTTTAGTCCATAAAAGCCAATTTTTTTTTGTTTGATTTCATCTTCTTACTTACTTATTCGTGATCAGCAATATAAATTTGTCTATATCAACTAAAAAAAAAGAATTTTGTGAGATAAATATCTTTTGCATATTTCCGTCTCAATATGAAGAATTATCAAGTTTAGCCATTATAAGCCAAATTTTTTTTGTCTGATTTCATCTTCTTACTTACTTATTCTTGATCAGCAATGTTAATTTATCTAAATCAACTTTAAAAAAAGGATTTTGCGAGATAAATATCTTTTGCATATTTTCGTCTCAATATGAAGAATTATCAAGTTTAGCCATTATAAGCCAAATTTTTTTTGTCTGATTTCATCTTCTTACTTACTTATTCTTGATCAGCAATGTTAATTTATCTAAATCAACTTAAAAAAAAAGGATTTTGTGAGATAAATATCTTTTGCATATTTTCGTCTCAATATGAAGAAGCATCAAGTTTAGTCCATATAAGCCAATTTTTTTTTGTTTGATTTCATCTTCTTACTTACTTATTCTTGATCAGCAATATAAATTTGTCTATATCAACTAAAAAAAAAAGAATTTTGTGAGATAAATATCTTTTGCATATTTCCGTCTCAATATGAAGAATTATCAAGTTTAGCCATTATAAGCCAATTTTTTTTTGTCTGATTTCATCTTCTTACTTACTTATTCTTGATCAGCAATGTAAATTTATCTAAATCAACTTAAAAAAAAAGGATTTTGTGAGATAAATGTCTTTTGCATATTTTCGTCTCAATATGAAGAAGCATCAAGTTTAGTCAATAAAGGCCAAATTTTTTTTGTTTGATTTCATCTTCTTACTTACTTATTCTTGATCAGCAATATAAATTTGTCTATATCAACTAAAAAAAAAGGATTTTGTGAGATAAATATCTTTTGCATATTTTCGTCTCAATATGAAGAAGCATCAAGTTTAGTCCATAAAAGCCAAATTTTTTTTGTTTGATTTCATCTTCTTACTTACTTATTCTTGATCAGCAATATAAATTTGTCTATATCAACTAAAAAAAAAGAATTTTGTGAGATAAATATCTTTTGCATATTTCCGTCTCAATATGAAGAATTATCAAGTTTAGCCATTATAAGCCAAATTATTTTTGTCTGATTTCATCTTCTTACTTACTTATTCTTGATCAGCAATGTTAATTTATCTAAATCAACTTAAAAAAAAAGGATTTTGTGAGATAAATATCTTTTGCATATTTTCGTCTCAATATGAAGAAGCATCAAGTTTAGTCCATAAAGGCCAATTTTTTTTGTTTGATTTCATCTTCTTACTTACTGATCAGCAATATAAATTTGTCTATATCAACTAAAAAAAAGAATTTTGTGAGATAAATATCTTTTGCATATTTCCGTCTCAATATGAAGAACTATCAAGTTTAGTCATTACAAGCCAAATTTTTTTTGTCTGATTTCATCTTCTTACTTACTTATTCTTGATCAGCAATGTTAATTTATCTATATCAAGTAAAAAAAAAGGATTTTGTGAGATAAATATCTTTTGCATATTTTCGTCTCAATATGAAGAAGCATCAAGTTAAGTCAATAAAGGCCAATTTTTTTTTGTTTGATTTCATCTTCTTACTTACTTATTCTTGATCAGCAATATAAATTTGTCTATATCAACTAAAAAAAAAGAATTTTGTGAGATAAATATCTTTTGCATATTTCCGTCTCAATATGAAGAATTATCAAGTTTAGCCATTATAAGCCAAATTTTTTTTGTCTGATTTCATCTTCTTACTTACTTATTCTTGATCAGCAATGTTAATTTATCTAAATCAACTTAAAAAAAAAGGATTTTGTGAGATAAATATCTTTTGCATATTTTCGTCTCAATATGAAGAAGCATCAAGTTTAGTCCATAAAAAACAAATTTTTTTTGTTTGATTTCATCTTCTTACTTACTTATTCTTGATCAGCAATATAAATTTGTCTATATCAACTAAAAAAAAAGAATTTTGTGAGATAAATATCTTTTGCATATTTCCGTCTCAATATGAAGAACTATCAAGTTTAGTCATTACAAGCCAAATTTTTTTTGTCTGATTTCATCTTCTTACTTACTTATTCTTGATCAGCAATGTTAATTTATCTATATCAAGTAAAAAAAAAGGATTTTGTGAGATAAATATCTTTTGCATATTTTCGTCTCAATATGAAGAAGCATCAAGTTTAGTCAATAAAGGCCAAATTTTTTTTGTTTGATTTCATCTTCTTACTAACTTATTCTTGATCAGCAATATAAATTTGTCTATATCAACTAAAAAAAAAGGATTTTGTGAGATAAATATCTTTTGCATATTTTTGTCTCAATATGAAGAAGCATCAAGTTTAGTCAATAAAGGCCAAATTTTTTTTGTTTGATTTCATCTTCTTACTTACTTATTCTTGATCAGCAATATAAATTTGTCTTTATCAACTAAAAAAAAAGAATTTTGTGAGATAAATATCTTTTGCATATTTCCGTCTCAATATGAAGAATTATCAAGTTTAGCCATTATAAGCCAAATTTTTTTTGTCTGATTTCATCTTCTTACTTACTTATTCTTGATCAGCAATGTAAATTTATCTAAATCAACTTAAAAAAAAAGGATTTTGTGAGATAAATATATTTTGCATATTTTCGTCTCAATATGAAGAAGCATCAAGTTTAGTCAATAAAGGCCAAATTTTTTTTGTTTGATTTCATCTTCTTACTTACTTATTCTTGATCAGCAATATAAATTTGTCTATATCAACTAAAAAAAAAGGATTTTGTGAGATAAATATCTTTTGCATATTTTCGTCTCAATATGAAGAAGCATCAAGTTTAGTCCATAAAAAACAAATTTTTTTTGTTTGATTTCATCTTCTTACTTACTTATTCTTGATCAGCAATATAAATTTGTCTATATCAACTAAAAAAAAAGAATTTTGTGAGATAAATATCTTTTGCATATTTCCGTCTCAATATGAAGAACTATCAAGTTTAGTCATTACAAGCCAAATTTTTTTTGTCTGATTTCATCTTCTTACTTACTTATTCTTGATCAGCAATGTTAATTTATCTATATCAAGTAAAAAAAAAGGATTTTGTGAGATAAATATCTTTTGCATATTTTCGTCTCAATATGAAGAAGCATCAAGTTTAGTCAATAAAGGCCAAATTTTTTTTGTTTGATTTCATCTTCTTACTAACTTATTCTTGATCAGCAATATAAATTTGTCTATATCAACTAAAAAAAAGGATTTTGTGAGATAAATATCTTTTGCATATTTTTGTCTCAATATGAAGAAGCATCAAGTTTAGTCAATAAAGGCCAAATTTTTTTTGTTTGATTTCATCTTCTTACTTACTTATTCTTGATCAGCAATATAAATTTGTCTTTATCAACTAAAAAAAAAGAATTTTGTGAGATAAATATCTTTTGCATATTTCCGTCTCAATATGAAGAATTATCAAGTTTAGCCATTATAAGCCAAATTTTTTTTGTCTGATTTCATCTTCTTACTTACTTATTCTTGATCAGCAATGTAAATTTATCTAAATCAACTTAAAAAAAAAGGATTTTGTGAGATAAATATATTTTGCATATTTTCGTCTCAATATGAAGAAGCATCAAGTTTAGTCAATAAAGGCCAAATTTTTTTTGTTTGATTTCATCTTCTTACTTACTTATTCTTGATCAGCAATATAAATTTGTCTATATCAACTAAAAAAAAAGGATTTTGTGAGATAAATATCTTTTGCATATTTTCGTCTCAATATGAAGAAGCATCAAGTTTAGTCCATAAAGGCCAATTTTTTTTGTTTGATTTCATCTTCTTACTTACTGATCAGCAATATAAATTTGTCTATATCAACTAAAAAAAAGAATTTTGTGAGATAAATATCTTTTGCATATTTCCGTCTCAATATGAAGAACTATCAAGTTTAGTCATTACAAGCCAAATTTTTTTTGTCTGATTTCATCTTCTTACTTACTTATTCTTGATCAGCAATGTTAATTTATCTATATCAAGTAAAAAAAAAGGATTTTGTGAGATAAATATCTTTTGCATATTTTCGTCTCAATATGAAGAAGCATCAAGTTAAGTCAATAAAGGCCAATTTTTTTTTGTTTGATTTCATCTTCTTACGTACTTATTCTTGATCAGCAATATAAATTTGTCTATATCAACTAAAAAAAAAGAATTTTGTGCGATAAATATCTTTTGCATATTTCCGTCTCAATATGAAGAATTATCAAGTTTAGCCATTATAAGCCAAATTTTTTTTGTCTGATTTCATCTTCTTACT
Source organism: Odontocerum albicorne (assembly GCA_949825065.1). Classification (NCBI taxonomy): domain Eukaryota; kingdom Metazoa; phylum Arthropoda; class Insecta; order Trichoptera; family Odontoceridae; genus Odontocerum; species Odontocerum albicorne. The sequence continues at coordinate 49,925,319 of OX463843.1, forward strand.
TACTTATTCTTGATCAGCAATGTTAATTTATCTAAATCAACTTAAAAAAAAAGGATTTTGTGAGATAAATATCTTTTGCATATTTTCGTCTCAATATGAAGAAGCATCAAGTTTAGTCCATAAAAAACAAATTTTTTTTGTTTGATTTCATCTTCTTACTTACTTATTCTTGATCAGCAATATAAATTTGTCTATATCAACTAAAAAAAAAGAATTTTGTGAGATAAATATCTTTTGCATATTTCCGTCTCAATATGAAGAACTATCAAGTTTAGTCATTACAAGCCAAATTTTTTTTGTCTGATTTCATCTTCTTACTTACTTATTCTTGATCAGCAATGTTAATTTATCTATATCAAGTAAAAAAAAAGGATTTTGTGAGATAAATATCTTTTGCATATTTTCGTCTCAATATGAAGAAGCATCAAGTTTAGTCAATAAAGGCCAAATTTTTTTTGTTTGATTTCATCTTCTTACTAACTTATTCTTGATCAGCAATATAAATTTGTCTATATCAACTAAAAAAAAAGGATTTTGTGAGATAAATATCTTTTGCATATTTTTGTCTCAATATGAAGAAGCATCAAGTTTAGTCAATAAAGGCCAAATTTTTTTTGTTTGATTTCATCTTCTTACTTACTTATTCTTGATCAGCAATATAAATTTGTCTTTATCAACTAAAAAAAAAAGAATTTTGTGAGATAAATATCTTTTGCATATTTCCGTCTCAATATGAAGAATTATCAAGTTTAGCCATTATAAGCCAAATTTTTTTTGTCTGATTTCATCTTCTTACTTACTTATTCTTGATCAGCAATGTTAATTTATCTAAATCAACTTAAAAAAAAAGGATTTTGTGAGATAAATATCTTTTGCATATTTTCGTCTCAATATGAAGAAGCATTAAGTTTAGTCCATATAAGCCAAATTTTTTTTGTTTGATTTCATCTTCTTACTTACTTATTCTTGATCAGCAATATAAATTTGTCTATATCAACTTAAAAAAAAGAATTTTGTGAGATAAATATCTTTTGCATATTTCCGTCTCAATATGAAGAATTATCAAGTTTAGCCATTATAAGCCAATTTTTTTTTTGTCTGATTTCATCTTCTTACTTACTTATTCTTGATCAGCAATGTTAATTTATATAAATCAACTTAAAAAAAAAGGATTTTGTGAGATAAATATCTTTTGCATATTTTCGTCTCAATATGAAGAAGCATCAAGTTTAGTCCATAAAAAACAAATTTTTTTTGTTTGATTTCATCTTCTTACTTACTTATTCTTGATCAGCAATATAAATTTGTCTATATCAACTAAAAAAAAAGAATTTTGTGAGATAAATATCTTTTGCATATTTCCGTCTCAATATGAAGAACTATCAAGTTTAGTCATTACAAGCCAATTTTTTTTTGTCTGATTTCATCTTCTTACTTACTTATTCTTGATCAGCAATGTTAATTTATCTATATCAAGTAAAAAAAGAGGATTTTGTGAGATAAATATCTTTTGCATATTTTCGTCTCAATATGAAGAAGCATCAAGTTTAGTCAATAAAGGCCAAATTTTTTTTGTTTGATTTCATCTTCTTACTTACTAATTCTTGATCAGCAATATAAATTTGTCTATATCAACTAAAAAAAAAGGATTTTGTGAGATAAATATCTTTTGCATATTTTCGTCTCAATATGAAGAAGCATCAAGTTTAGTCAATAAAGGCCAAATTTTTTTTGTTTGATTTCATCTTCTTACTTACTTATTCTTGATCAGCAATATAAATTTGTCTTTATCAACTAAAAAAAAAGAATTTTGTGAGATAAATATCTTTTGCATATTTCCGTCTCAATATGAAGAATTATCAAGTTTAGCCATTATAAGCCAAATTTTTTTTGTCTGATTTCATCTTCTTACTTACTTATTCTTGATCAGCAATGTTAATTTATCTAAATCAACTTAAAAAAAAAGGATTTTGTGAGATAAATATCTTTTGCATATTTTCGTCTCAATATGAAGAAGCATCAAGTTTAGTCCATATAAGCCAAATTTTTTTTGTTTGATTTCATCTTCTTACTTACTTATTCTTGATCAGCAATATAAATTTGTCTATATCAACTAAAAAAAAAAGAATTTTGTGAGATAAATATCTTTTGCATATTTCCGTCTCAATATGAAGAATTATCAAGTTTAGCCATTATAAGCCAATTTTTTTTTGTCTGATTTCATCTTCTTACTTACTTATTCTTGATCAGCAATGTAAATTTATCTAAATCAACTTAAAAAAAAAGGATTTTGTGAGATAAATGTCTTTTGCATATTTTCGTCTCAATATGAAGAAGCATCAAGTTTAGTCAATAAAGGCCAAATTTTTTTTGTTTGATTTCATCTTCTTACTTACTTATTCTTGATCAGCAATATAAATTTGTCTATATCAACTAAAAAAAAAGGATTTTGTGAGATAAATATCTTTTGCATATTTTCGTCTCAATATGAAGAAGCATCAAGTTTAGTCCATAAAAGCCAAATTTTTTTTGTTTGATTTCATCTTCTTACTTACTTATTCTTGATCAGCAATATAAATTTGTCTATATCAACTAAAAAAAAAGAATTTTGTGAGATAAATATCTTTTGCATATTTCCGTCTCAATATGAAGAATTATCAAGTTTAGCCATTATAAGCCAAATTATTTTTGTCTGATTTCATCTTCTTACTTACTTATTCTTGATCAGCAATGTTAATTTATCTAAATCAACTTAAAAAAAAAGGATTTTGTGAGATAAATATCTTTTGCATATTTTCGTCTCAATATGAAGAAGCATCAAGTTTAGTCCATAAAGGCCAATTTTTTTTGTTTGATTTCATCTTCTTACTTACTGATCAGCAATATAAATTTGTCTATATCAACTAAAAAAAAGAATTTTGTGAGATAAATATCTTTTGCATATTTCCGTCTCAATATGAAGAACTATCAAGTTTAGTCATTACAAGCCAAATTTTTTTTGTCTGATTTCATCTTCTTACTTACTTATTCTTGATCAGCAATGTTAATTTATCTATATCAAGTAAAAAAAAAGGATTTTGTGAGATAAATATCTTTTGCATATTTTCGTCTCAATATGAAGAAGCATCAAGTTAAGTCAATAAAGGCCAATTTTTTTTTGTTTGATTTCATCTTCTTACTTACTTATTCTTGATCAGCAATATAAATTTGTCTATATCAACTAAAAAAAAAGAATTTTGTGAGATAAATATCTTTTGCATATTTCCGTCTCAATATGAAGAATTATCAAGTTTAGCCATTATAAGCCAAATTTTTTTTGTCTGATTTCATCTTCTTACTTACTTATTCTTGATCAGCAATGTTAATTTATCTAAATCAACTTAAAAAAAAAGGATTTTGTGAGATAAATATCTTTTGCATATTTTCGTCTCAATATGAAGAAGCATCAAGTTTAGTCCATAAAAAACAAATTTTTTTTGTTTGATTTCATCTTCTTACTTACTTATTCTTGATCAGCAATATAAATTTGTCTATATCAACTAAAAAAAAAGAATTTTGTGAGATAAATATCTTTTGCATATTTCCGTCTCAATATGAAGAACTATCAAGTTTAGTCATTACAAGCCAAATTTTTTTTGTCTGATTTCATCTTCTTACTTACTTATTCTTGATCAGCAATGTTAATTTATCTATATCAAGTAAAAAAAAAGGATTTTGTGAGATAAATATATTTTGCATATTTTCGTCTCAATATGAAGAAGCATCAAGTTTAGTCAATAAAGGCCAAATTTTTTTTGTTTGATTTCATCTTCTTACTTACTTATTCTTGATCAGCAATATAAATTTGTCTATATCAACTAAAAAAAAAGGATTTTGTGAGATAAATATCTTTTGCATATTTTCGTCTCAATATGAAGAAGCATCAAGTTTAGTCCATAAAAAACAAATTTTTTTTGTTTGATTTCATCTTCTTACTTACTTATTCTTGATCAGCAATATAAATTTGTCTATATCAACTAAAAAAAAAGAATTTTGTGAGATAAATATCTTTTGCATATTTCCGTCTCAATATGAAGAACTATCAAGTTTAGTCATTACAAGCCAAATTTTTTTTGTCTGATTTCATCTTCTTACTTACTTATTCTTGATCAGCAATGTTAATTTATCTATATCAAGTAAAAAAAAAGGATTTTGTGAGATAAATATCTTTTGCATATTTTCGTCTCAATATGAAGAAGCATCAAGTTTAGTCAATAAAGGCCAAATTTTTTTTGTTTGATTTCATCTTCTTACTAACTTATTCTTGATCAGCAATATAAATTTGTCTATATCAACTAAAAAAAAGGATTTTGTGAGATAAATATCTTTTGCATATTTTTGTCTCAATATGAAGAAGCATCAAGTTTAGTCAATAAAGGCCAAATTTTTTTTGTTTGATTTCATCTTCTTACTTACTTATTCTTGATCAGCAATATAAATTTGTCTTTATCAACTAAAAAAAAAGAATTTTGTGAGATAAATATCTTTTGCATATTTCCGTCTCAATATGAAGAATTATCAAGTTTAGCCATTATAAGCCAAATTTTTTTTGTCTGATTTCATCTTCTTACTTACTTATTCTTGATCAGCAATGTAAATTTATCTAAATCAACTTAAAAAAAAAGGATTTTGTGAGATAAATATATTTTGCATATTTTCGTCTCAATATGAAGAAGCATCAAGTTTAGTCAATAAAGGCCAAATTTTTTTTGTTTGATTTCATCTTCTTACTTACTTATTCTTGATCAGCAATATAAATTTGTCTATATCAACTAAAAAAAAAGGATTTTGTGAGATAAATATCTTTTGCATATTTTCGTCTCAATATGAAGAAGCATCAAGTTTAGTCCATAAAGGCCAATTTTTTTTGTTTGATTTCATCTTCTTACTTACTGATCAGCAATATAAATTTGTCTATATCAACTAAAAAAAAGAATTTTGTGAGATAAATATCTTTTGCATATTTCCGTCTCAATATGAAGAACTATCAAGTTTAGTCATTACAAGCCAAATTTTTTTTGTCTGATTTCATCTTCTTACTTACTTATTCTTGATCAGCAATGTTAATTTATCTATATCAAGTAAAAAAAAAGGATTTTGTGAGATAAATATCTTTTGCATATTTTCGTCTCAATATGAAGAAGCATCAAGTTAAGTCAATAAAGGCCAATTTTTTTTTGTTTGATTTCATCTTCTTACGTACTTATTCTTGATCAGCAATATAAATTTGTCTATATCAACTAAAAAAAAAGAATTTTGTGCGATAAATATCTTTTGCATATTTCCGTCTCAATATGAAGAATTATCAAGTTTAGCCATTATAAGCCAAATTTTTTTTGTCTGATTTCATCTTCTTACTTACTTATTCTTGATCAGCAATGTTAATTTATCTAAATCAACTTAAAAAAAAAGGATTTTGTGAGATAAATATCTTTTGCATATTTTCGTCTCAATATGAAGAAGCATCAAGTTTAGTCCATAAAAAACAAATTTTTTTTGTTTGATTTCATCTTCTTACTTACTTATTCTTGATCAGCAATATAAATTTGTCTATATCAACTAAAAAAAAAGAATTTTGTGAGATAAATATCTTTTGCATATTTCCGTCTCAATATGAAGAACTATCAAGTTTAGTCATTACAAGCCAAATTTTTTTTGTCTGATTTCATCTTCTTACTTACTTATTCTTGATCAGCAATGTTAATTTATCTATATCAAGTAAAAAAAAAGGATTTTGTGAGATAAATATCTTTTGCATATTTTCGTCTCAATATGAAGAAGCATCAAGTTTAGTCAATAAAGGCCAAATTTTTTTTGTTTGATTTCATCTTCTTACTAACTTATTCTTGATCAGCAATATAAATTTGTCTATATCAACTAAAAAAAAAGGATTTTGTGAGATAAATATCTTTTGCATATTTTTGTCTCAATATGAAGAAGCATCAAGTTTAGTCAATAAAGGCCAAATTTTTTTTGTTTGATTTCATCTTCTTACTTACTTATTCTTGATCAGCAATATAAATTTGTCTTTATCAACTAAAAAAAAAAGAATTTTGTGAGATAAATATCTTTTGCATATTTCCGTCTCAATATGAAGAATTATCAAGTTTAGCCATTATAAGCCAAATTTTTTTTGTCTGATTTCATCTTCTTACTTACTTATTCTTGATCAGCAATGTTAATTTATCTAAATCAACTTAAAAAAAAAGGATTTTGTGAGATAAATATCTTTTGCATATTTTCGTCTCAATATGAAGAAGCATTAAGTTTAGTCCATATAAGCCAAATTTTTTTTGTTTGATTTCATCTTCTTACTTACTTATTCTTGATCAGCAATATAAATTTGTCTATATCAACTTAAAAAAAAGAATTTTGTGAGATAAATATCTTTTGCATATTTCCGTCTCAATATGAAGAATTATCAAGTTTAGCCATTATAAGCCAATTTTTTTTTTGTCTGATTTCATCTTCTTACTTACTTATTCTTGATCAGCAATGTTAATTTATATAAATCAACTTAAAAAAAAAGGATTTTGTGAGATAAATATCTTTTGCATATTTTCGTCTCAATATGAAGAAGCATCAAGTTTAGTCCATAAAAAACAAATTTTTTTTGTTTGATTTCATCTTCTTACTTACTTATTCTTGATCAGCAATATAAATTTGTCTATATCAACTAAAAAAAAAGAATTTTGTGAGATAAATATCTTTTGCATATTTCCGTCTCAATATGAAGAACTATCAAGTTTAGTCATTACAAGCCAATTTTTTTTTGTCTGATTTCATCTTCTTACTTACTTATTCTTGATCAGCAATGTTAATTTATCTATATCAAGTAAAAAAAGAGGATTTTGTGAGATAAATATCTTTTGCATATTTTCGTCTCAATATGAAGAAGCATCAAGTTTAGTCAATAAAGGCCAAATTTTTTTTGTTTGATTTCATCTTCTTACTAACTTATTCTTGATCAGCAATATAAATTTGTCTATATCAACTAAAAAAAAAGGATTTTGTGAGATAAATATATTTTGCATATTTTCGTCTCAATATGAAGAAGCATCAAGTTTAGTCAATAAAGGCCAAATTTTTTTTGTTTGATTTCATCTTCTTACTTACTTATTCTTGATCAGCAATATAAATTTGTCTTTATCAACTAAAAAAAAAGAATTTTGTGAGATAAATATCTTTTGCATATTTCCGTCTCAATATGAAGAATTATCAAGTTTAGCCATTATAAGCCAAATTTTTTTTGTCTGATTTCATCTTCTTACTTACTTATTCTTGATCAGCAATGTTAATTTATCTAAATCAACTTAAAAAAAAAGGATTTTGTGAGATAAATATCTTTTGCATATTTTCGTCTCAATATGAAGAAGCATCAAGTTTAGTCCATATAAGCCAATTTTTTTTTGTTTGATTTCATCTTCTTACTTACTTATTCTTGATCAGCAATATAAATTTGTCTATATCAACTAAAAAAAAAAGAATTTTGTGAGATAAATATCTTTTGCATATTTCCGTCTCAATATGAAGAATTATCAAGTTTAGCCATTATAAGCCAATTTTTTTTGTCTGATTTCATCTTCTTACTTACTTATTCTTGATCAGCAATGTAAATTTATCTAAATCAACTTAAAAAAAAAGGATTTTGTGAGATAAATGTCTTTTGCATATTTTCGTCTCAATATGAAGAAGCATCAAGTTTAGTCAATAAAGGCCAAATTTTTTTTGTTTGATTTCATCTTCTTACTTACTTATTCTTGATCAGCAATATAAATTTGTCTATATCAACTAAAAAAAAAGGATTTTGTGAGATAAATATCTTTTGCATATTTTCGTCTCAATATGAAGAAGCATCAAGTTTAGTCCATAAAAGCCAAATTTTTTTTGTTTGATTTCATCTTCTTACTTACTTATTCTTGATCAGCAATATAAATTTGTCTATATCAACTAAAAAAAAAGAATTTTGTGAGATAAATATCTTTTGCATATTTCCGTCTCAATATGAAGAATTATCAAGTTTAGCCATTATAAGCCAAATTATTTTTGTCTGATTTCATCTTCTTACTTACTTATTCTTGATCAGCAATGTTAATTTATCTAAATCAACTTAAAAAAAAAGGATTTTGTGAGATAAATATCTTTTGCATATTTTCGTCTCAATATGAAGAAGCATCAAGTTTAGTCCATAAAGGCCAATTTTTTTTGTTTGATTTCATCTTCTTACTTACTGATCAGCAATATAAATTTGTCTATATCAACTAAAAAAAAGAATTTTGTGAGATAAATATCTTTTGCATATTTCCGTCTCAATATGAAGAACTATCAAGTTTAGTCATTACAAGCCAAATTTTTTTTGTCTGATTTCATCTTCTTACTTACTTATTCTTGATCAGCAATGTTAATTTATCTATATCAAGTAAAAAAAAAGGATTTTGTGAGATAAATATCTTTTGCATATTTTCGTCTCAATATGAAGAAGCATCAAGTTAAGTCAATAAAGGCCAATTTTTTTTTGTTTGATTTCATCTTCTTACTTACTTATTCTTGATCAGCAATATAAATTTGTCTATATCAACTAAAAAAAAAGAATTTTGTGAGATAAATATCTTTTGCATATTTCCGTCTCAATATGAAGAATTATCAAGTTTAGCCATTATAAGCCAAATTTTTTTTGTCTGATTTCATCTTCTTACTTACTTATTCTTGATCAGCAATGTTAATTTATCTAAATCAACTTAAAAAAAAAGGATTTTGTGAGATAAATATCTTTTGCATATTTTCGTCTCAATATGAAGAAGCATCAAGTTTAGTCCATAAAAAACAAATTTTTTTTGTTTGATTTCATCTTCTTACTTACTTATTCTTGATCAGCAATATAAATTTGTCTATATCAACTAAAAAAAAAGAATTTTGTGAGATAAATATCTTTTGCATATTTCCGTCTCAATATGAAGAACTATCAAGTTTAGTCATTACAAGCCAAATTTTTTTTGTCTGATTTCATCTTCTTACTTACTTATTCTTGATCAGCAATGTTAATTTATCTATATCAAGTAAAAAAAAAGGATTTTGTGAGATAAATATCTTTTGCATATTTTCGTCTCAATATGAAGAAGCATCAAGTTTAGTCAATAAAGGCCAAATTTTTTTTGTTTGATTTCATCTTCTTACTAACTTATTCTTGATCAGCAATATAAATTTGTCTATATCAACTAAAAAAAAAGGATTTTGTGAGATAAATATCTTTTGCATATTTTTGTCTCAATATGAAGAAGCATCAAGTTTAGTCAATAAAGGCCAAATTTTTTTTGTTTGATTTCATCTTCTTACTTACTTATTCTTGATCAGCAATATAAATTTGTCTTTATCAACTAAAAAAAAAGAATTTTGTGAGATAAATATCTTTTGCATATTTCCGTCTCAATATGAAGAATTATCAAGTTTAGCCATTATAAGCCAAATTTTTTTTGTCTGATTTCATCTTCTTACTTACTTATTCTTGATCAGCAATGTAAATTTATCTAAATCAACTTAAAAAAAAAGGATTTTGTGAGATAAATATATTTTGCATATTTTCGTCTCAATATGAAGAAGCATCAAGTTTAGTCAATAAAGGCCAAATTTTTTTTGTTTGATTTCATCTTCTTACTTACTTATTCTTGATCAGCAATATAAATTTGTCTATATCAACTAAAAAAAAAGGATTTTGTGAGATAAATATCTTTTGCATATTTTCGTCTCAATATGAAGAAGCATCAAGTTTAGTCCATAAAAAACAAATTTTTTTTGTTTGATTTCATCTTCTTACTTACTTATTCTTGATCAGCAATATAAATTTGTCTATATCAACTAAAAAAAAAGAATTTTGTGAGATAAATATCTTTTGCATATTTCCGTCTCAATATGAAGAACTATCAAGTTTAGTCATTACAAGCCAATTTTTTTTTGTCTGATTTCATCTTCTTACTTACTTATTCTTGATCAGCAATGTTAATTTATCTATATCAAGTAAAAAAAAAGGATTTTGTGAGATAAATATCTTTTGCATATTTTCGTCTCAATATGAAGAAGCATCAAGTTTAGTCAATAAAGGCCAAATTTTTTTTGTTTGATTTCATCTTCTTACTAACTTATTCTTGATCAGCAATATAAATTTGTCTATATCAACTAAAAAAAAGGATTTTGTGAGATAAATATCTTTTGCATATTTTTGTCTCAATATGAAGAAGCATCAAGTTTAGTCAATAAAGGCCAAATTTTTTTTGTTTGATTTCATCTTCTTACTTACTTATTCTTGATCAGCAATATAAATTTGTCTTTATCAACTAAAAAAAAAGAATTTTGTGAGATAAATATCTTTTGCATATTTCCGTCTCAATATGAAGAATTATCAAGTTTAGCCATTATAAGCCAAATTTTTTTTGTCTGATTTCATCTTCTTACTTACTTATTCTTGATCAGCAATGTAAATTTATCTAAATCAACTTAAAAAAAAAGGATTTTGTGAGATAAATATATTTTGCATATTTTCGTCTCAATATGAAGAAGCATCAAGTTTAGTCAATAAAGGCCAAATTTTTTTTGTTTGATTTCATCTTCTTACTTACTTATTCTTGATCAGCAATATAAATTTGTCTATATCAACTAAAAAAAAAGGATTTTGTGAGATAAATATCTTTTGCATATTTTCGTCTCAATATGAAGAAGCATCAAGTTTAGTCCATAAAGGCCAATTTTTTTTGTTTGATTTCATCTTCTTACTTACTGATCAGCAATATAAATTTGTCTATATCAACTAAAAAAAAGAATTTTGTGAGATAAATATCTTTTGCATATTTCCGTCTCAATATGAAGAACTATCAAGTTTAGTCATTACAAGCCAAATTTTTTTTGTCTGATTTCATCTTCTTACTTACTTATTCTTGATCAGCAATGTTAATTTATCTATATCAAGTAAAAAAAAAGGATTTTGTGAGATAAATATCTTTTGCATATTTTCGTCTCAATATGAAGAAGCATCAAGTTAAGTCAATAAAGGCCAATTTTTTTTTGTTTGATTTCATCTTCTTACGTACTTATTCTTGATCAGCAATATAAATTTGTCTATATCAACTAAAAAAAAAGAATTTTGTGCGATAAATATCTTTTGCATATTTCCGTCTCAATATGAAGAATTATCAAGTTTAGCCATTATAAGCCAAATTTTTTTTGTCTGATTTCATCTTCTTACTTACTTATTCTTGATCAGCAATGTTAATTTATCTAAATCAACTTAAAAAAAAAGGATTTTGTGAGATAAATATCTTTTGCATATTTTCGTCTCAATATGAAGAAGCATCAAGTTTAGTCCATAAAAAACAAATTTTTTTTGTTTGATTTCATCTTCTTACTTACTTATTCTTGATCAGCAATATAAATTTGTCTATATCAACTAAAAAAAAAGAATTTTGTGAGATAAATATCTTTTGCATATTTCCGTCTCAATATGAAGAACTATCAAGTTTAGTCATTACAAGCCAAATTTTTTTTGTCTGATTTCATCTTCTTACTTACTTATTCTTGATCAGCAATGTTAATTTATCTATATCAAGTAAAAAAAAAGGATTTTGTGAGATAAATATCTTTTGCATATTTTCGTCTCAATATGAAGAAGCATCAAGTTTAGTCAATAAAGGCCAAATTTTTTTTGTTTGATTTCATCTTCTTACTAACTTATTCTTGATCAGCAATATAAATTTGTCTATATCAACTAAAAAAAAAGGATTTTGTGAGATAAATATCTTTTGCATATTTTTGTCTCAATATGAAGAAGCATCAAGTTTAGTCAATAAAGGCCAAATTTTTTTTGTTTGATTTCATCTTCTTACTTACTTATTCTTGATCAGCAATATAAATTTGTCTTTATCAACTAAAAAAAAAAGAATTTTGTGAGATAAATATCTTTTGCATATTTCCGTCTCAATATGAAGAATTATCAAGTTTAGCCATTATAAGCCAAATTTTTTTTGTCTGATTTCATCTTCTTACTTACTTATTCTTGATCAGCAATGTTAATTTATCTAAATCAACTTAAAAAAAAAGGATTTTGTGAGATAAATATCTTTTGCATATTTTCGTCTCAATATGAAGAAGCATTAAGTTTAGTCCATATAAGCCAAATTTTTTTTGTTTGATTTCATCTTCTTACTTACTTATTCTTGATCAGCAATATAAATTTGTCTATATCAACTTAAAAAAAAGAATTTTGTGAGATAAATATCTTTTGCATATTTCCGTCTCAATATGAAGAATTATCAAGTTTAGCCATTATAAGCCAATTTTTTTTTTGTCTGATTTCATCTTCTTACTTACTTATTCTTGATCAGCAATGTTAATTTATATAAATCAACTTAAAAAAAAAGGATTTTGTGAGATAAATATCTTTTGCATATTTTCGTCTCAATATGAAGAAGCATCAAGTTTAGTCCATAAAAAACAAATTTTTTTTGTTTGATTTCATCTTCTTACTTACTTATTCTTGATCAGCAATATAAATTTGTCTATATCAACTAAAAAAAAAGAATTTTGTGAGATAAATATCTTTTGCATATTTCCGTCTCAATATGAAGAACTATCAAGTTTAGTCATTACAAGCCAATTTTTTTTTGTCTGATTTCATCTTCTTACTTACTTATTCTTGATCAGCAATGTTAATTTATCTATATCAAGTAAAAAAAGAGGATTTTGTGAGATAAATATCTTTTGCATATTTTCGTCTCAATATGAAGAAGCATCAAGTTTAGTCAATAAAGGCCAAATTTTTTTTGTTTGATTTCATCTTCTTACTTACTAATTCTTGATCAGCAATATAAATTTGTCTATATCAACTAAAAAAAAAGGATTTTGTGAGATAAATATCTTTTGCATATTTTCGTCTCAATATGAAGAAGCATCAAGTTTAGTCAATAAAGGCCAAATTTTTTTTGTTTGATTTCATCTTCTTACTTACTTATTCTTGATCAGCAATATAAATTTGTCTTTATCAACTAAAAAAAAAGAATTTTGTGAGATAAATATCTTTTGCATATTTCCGTCTCAATATGAAGAATTATCAAGTTTAGCCATTATAAGCCAAATTTTTTTTGTCTGATTTCATCTTCTTACTTACTTATTCTTGATCAGCAATGTTAATTTATCTAAATCAACTTAAAAAAAAAGGATTTTGTGAGATAAATATCTTTTGCATATTTTCGTCTCAATATGAAGAAGCATCAAGTTTAGTCCATATAAGCCAAATTTTTTTTGTTTGATTTCATCTTCTTACTTACTTATTCTTGATCAGCAATATAAATTTGTCTATATCAACTAAAAAAAAAGAATTTTGTGAGATAAATATCTTTTGCATATTTCCGTCTCAATATGAAGAATTATCAAGTTTAGCCATTATAAGCCAATTTTTTTTTGTCTGATTTCATCTTCTTACTAACTTATTCTTGATCAGCAATGTTAATTTATCTAAATCAACTTAAAAAAAAAGGATTTTGTGAGATAAATATCTTTTGCATATTTTCGTCTCAATATGAAGAAGCATCAAGTTTAGTCCATAAAAGCCAATTTTTTTTTGTTTGATTTCATCTTCTTACTTACTTATTCTTGATCAGCAATATAAATTTGTCTATATCAACTAAAAAAAAAGGATTTTGTGAGATAAATATCTTTTGCATATTTTCGTCTCAATATGAAGAAGCATCAAGTTTAGTCAATAAAGGCCAAATTTTTTTTGTTTGATTTCATCTTATTACATACTTATTCTCGATCAGCAATATAAATTTGTCTATATCAAATAAAAAAAAAGAATTTTGTGAGATAAATATCTTTTGCATATTTCCGTCTCAATATGAAGAATTATCAAGTTTAGCCATTATAAGCCAAATTTTTTTTGTCTGATTTCATCTCCTTATTTACTTATTCTTGATCAGCAATGTTAATTTATCTATATCAAGTAAAAAAAAAGGATTTTGTGAGATAAATATCTTTTGCATATTTCCGTCTCAATATGAAGAATTATCAAGTTTAGCCATTATAAGCCAAATTTTTTTTGTCTGATTTCATCTTCTTACTTACTTATTCTTGATCAGCAATGTTAATTTATCTAAATCAACTTAAAAAAAAAGGATTTTGTGAGATAAATATCTTTTGCATATTTTCGTCTCAATATGAAGAAGCATTAAGTTTAGTCCATATAAGCCAAATTTTTTTTGTTTGATTTCATCTTCTTACTTACTTATTCTTGATCAGCAATATAAATTTGTCTATATCAACTTAAAAAAAAGAATTTTGTGAGATAAATATCTTTTGCATATTTCCGTCTCAATATGAAGAATTATCAAGTTTAGCCATTATAAGCCAATTTTTTTTTTGTCTGATTTCATCTTCTTACTTACTTATTCTTGATCAGCAATGTTAATTTATATAAATCAACTTAAAAAAAAAGGATTTTGTGAGATAAATATCTTTTGCATATTTTCGTCTCAATATGAAGAAGCATCAAGTTTAGTCCATAAAAAACAAATTTTTTTTGTTTGATTTCATCTTCTTACTTACTTATTCTTGATCAGCAATATAAATTTGTCTATATCAACTAAAAAAAAAGAATTTTGTGAGATAAATATCTTTTGCATATTTCCGTCTCAATATGAAGAACTATCAAGTTTAGTCATTACAAGCCAATTTTTTTTTGTCTGATTTCATCTTCTTACTTACTTATTCTTGATCAGCAATGTTAATTTATCTATATCAAGTAAAAAAAAAGGATTTTGTGAGATAAATATCTTTTGCATATTTTCGTCTCAATATGAAGAAGCATCAAGTTTAGTCAATAAAGGCCAAATTTTTTTTGTTTGATTTCATCTTCTTACTTACTAATTCTTGATTAGCAATATAAATTTGTCTATATCAACTAAAAAAAAAGGATTTTGTGAGATAAATATCTTTTGCATATTTTCGTCTCAATATGAAGAAGCATCAAGTTTAGTCAATAAAGGCCAAATTTTTTTTGTTTGATTTCATCTTCTTACTTACTTATTCTTGATCAGCAATATAAATTTGTCTTTATCAACTAAAAAAAAAGAATTTTGTGAGATGAATATCTTTTGCATATTTCCGTCTCAATATGAAGAATTATCAAGTTTAGCCATTATACGCCAAATTTTTTTTGTCTGATTTCATCTTCTTACTTACTTATTCTTGATCAGCAATGTTAATTTATCTAAATCAACTTAAAAAAAAAGGATTTTGTGAGATAAATATCTTTTGCATATTTTCGTCTCAATATGAAGAAGCATCAAGTTTAGTCCATATAAGCCAAATTTTTTTTGTTTGATTTCATCTTCTTACTTACTTATTCTTGATCAGCAATATAAATTTGTCTATATCAACTAAAAAAAAAGAATTTTGTGAGATAAATATCTTTTGCATATTTCCGTCTCAATATGAAGAATTATCAAGTTTAGCCATTATAAGCCAAATTTTTTTTGTCTGATTTCATCTTCTTACTAACTTATTCTTGATCAGCAATGTTAATTTATCTAAATCAACTTAAAAAAAAAGGATTTTGTGAGATAAATATCTTTTGCATATTTTCGTCTCAATATGAAGAAGCATCAAATTTAGTCCATAAAAGCCAATTTTTTTTTGTTTGATTTCATCTTCTTACTTACTTATTCTTGATCAGCAATATAAATTTGTCTATATCAACTAAAAAAAAAGGATTTTGTGAGATAAATATCTTTTGCATATTTTCGTCTCAATATGAAGAAGCATCAAGTTTAGTCAATAAAGGCCAAATTTTTTTTGTTTGATTTCATCTTATTACATACTTATTCTCGATCAGCAATATAAATTTGTCTATATCAAATAAAAAAAAAGAATTTTGTGAGATAAATATCTTTTGCATATTTCCGTCTCAATATGAAGAATTATCAAGTTTAGCCATTATAAGCCAAATTTTTTTTGTCTGATTTCATCTTCTTACTAACTTATTCTTGATCAGCAATGTTAATTTATCTAAGTCAACTTAAAAAAAAAGGATTTTGTGAGATAAATATCTTTTGCATATTTTCGTCTCAATATGAAGAAGCATCAAGTTTAGTCCATATAAGCCAAATTTTTTTTGTTTGATTTCATCTTCTTACTTACTTATTCTTGATCAGCAATATAAATTTGTCTATATCAACTAAAAAAAAGAATTTTGTGAGATAAATATCTTTTGCATATTTCCGTCTCAATATGAAGAATTATCAAGTTTAGCCATTATAAGCCAAATTTTTTTTGTCTGATTTCATCTTCTTACTAACTTATTCTTGATCAGCAATGTTAATTTATCTAAATCAACTTAAAAAAAAAGGATTTTGTGAGATAAATATCTTTTGCATATTTTCGTCTCAATATGAAGAAGCATCAAGTTTAGTCCATAAAAGCCAATTTTTTTTTGTTTGATTTCATCTTCTTACTAACTTATTCTTGATCAGCAATATAAATTTGTCTATATCAACTAAAAAAAAAGGATTTTGTGAGATAAATATCTTTTGCATATTTTTGTCTCAATATGAAGAAGCATCAAGTTTAGTCAATAAAGGCCAAATTTTTTTTGTTTGATTTCATCTTCTTACTTACTTATTCTTGATCAGCAATATAAATTTGTCTATATCAACTAAAAAAAAAGGATTTTGTGAGATAAATATCTTTTGCATATTTTCGTCTCAATATGAAGAAGCATCAAGTTTAGTCCATAAAAGCCAAATTTTTTTTGTTTGATTTCATCTTCTTACTTACTTATTCTTGATCAGCAATATAAATTTGTCTATATCAACTAAAAAAAAAGAATTTTGTGAGATAAATATCTTTTGCATATTTCCGTCTCAATATGAAGAACTATCAAGTTTAGTCATTACAAGCCAAATTTTTTTTGTCTGATTTCATCTTCTTACTTACTTATTCTTGATCAGCAATATAAATTTGTCTATATCAACTAAAAAAAAAGGATTTTGTGAGATAAATATCTTTTGCATATTTTCGTCTCAATATGAAGAAGCATCAAGTTTAGTCAATAAAGGCCAAATTTTTTTTGTTTGATTTCATCTTCTTACTTACTTATTCTTGATCAGCAATATAAATTTGTCTATATCAACTAAAAAAAAAAGGATTTTGTGAGATAAATATCTTTTGCATATTTCCGTCTCAATATGAAGAATTATCAAGTTTAGCCATTATAAGCCAATTTTTTTTGTCTGATTTCATCTTCTTACTTACTTATTCTTGATCAGCAATGTTAATTTATCTAAATCAACTTAAAAAAAAAGGATTTGGTGAGATAAATATCTTTTGCATATTTTCGTCTCAATATAGAAGCATCAAGTTTAGTCCATAAAAGCCAATTTTTTTTTGTTTGATTTCATCTTGTTACTTACTTATTCTTGATCAGCAATATAAATTTGTCTATATCAACTAAAAAAAAAGGATTTTGTGAGATAAATATCTTTTGCATATTTTCGTCTCAATATGAAGAAGCATCAAGTTTAGTCAATAAAGGCCAAATTTTTTTTGTTTGATTTCATCTTCTTACTAACTTATTCTTGATCAGCAAAATAAATTTGTCTATATCAACTAAAAAAAAAGAATTTTGTGAGATAAATATCTTTTGCATATTTCCGTCTCAATATGAAGAACTATCAAGTTTAGTCATTACAAGCCAAATTTTTTTTTGTCTGATTTCATCTTCTTACTTACTTATTCTTGATCAGCAATGTTAATTTATCTATATCAAGTAAAAAAAAAGGATTTTGTGAGATAAATATCTTTTGCATATTTTCGTCTCAATATGAAGAAGCATCAAGTTTAGTCCATAAAAGCCAAATTTTTTTTGTTTGATTACATCTTCTTACTTACTTATTCTTGATCAGCAATATAAATTTGTCTATATCAACTAAAAAAAAAGAATTTTGTGAGATAAATATCTTTTGCATATTTCCGTCTCAATATGAAGAACTATCAAGTTTAGTCATTACAAGCCAAATTTTTTTTGTCTGATTTCATCTTCTTACTTACTTATTCTTGATCAGCAATGTTAATTTATCTATATCAAGTAAAAAAAAGGATTTTGTGAGATAAATATCTTTTGCATATTTTCGTCTCAATATGAAGAAGCATCAAGTTTAGTCAATAAAGGCCAAATTTTTTTTGTTTGATTTCATCTTCTTACTTACTTATTCTTGATCAGCAATATAAATTTGTCTATATCAACTAAAAAAAAAGGATTTTGTGAGATAAATATCTTTTGCATATTTTCGTCTCAATATGAAGAAGCATCAAGTTTAGTCAATAAAGGCCAAATTTTTTTTGTTTGATTTCATCTTCTTACTTACTTATTCTTGATCAGCAATATAAATTTGTCTTTATCAACTAAAAAAAAAGAATTTTGTGAGATAAATATCTTTTGCATATTTCCGTCTCAATATGAAGAATTATCAAGTTTAGCCATTATAAGCCAAATTTTTTTTGTCTGATTTCATCTTCTTACTTACTTATTCTTGATCAGCAATGTTAATTTATCTAAATCAACTTTAAAAAAAAGGATTTTGTGAGATAAATATCTTTTGCATATTTTCGTCTCAATATGAAGAAGCATCAAGTTTAGTCAATAAAGGCCAAATTTTTTTTGTTTGATTTCATCTTCTTACTTACTTATTCTTGATCAGCAATATAAATTTGACTTTATCAACTAAAAAAAAAGAATTTTGTGAGATAAATATCTTTTGCATATTTCCGTCTCAATATGAAGAACTATCAAGTTTAGTCATTACAAGCCAAATTTTTTTTGTCTGATTTCATCTTCTTACTTACTTATTCTTGATCAGCAATGTTAATTTATCTAAATCAACTTAAAAAAAAAGGATTTTGTGAGATAAATATCTTTTGCATATTTTCGTCTCAATATGAAGAAGCATCAAGTTTAGTCCATAAAGGCCAATTTTTTTTTGTTTGATTTCATCTTCTTACTTACTGATCAGCAATATAAATTTGTCTATTCAACTAAAAAAAAGAATTTTGTGAGATAAATATCTTTTGCATATTTCCGTCTCAATATGAAGAACTATCAAGTTTAGTCATTACAAGCCAAATTTTTTTTGTCTGATTTCATCTTCTTACTTACTTATTCTTGATCAGCAATGTTAATTTATCTATATCAAGTAAAAAAAAAGGATTTTGTGAGATAAATATCTTTTGCATATTTTCGTCTCAATATGAAGAAGCATCAAGTTTAGTCAATAAAAGCCAATTTTTTTTTGTTTGATTTCATCTTCTTTTTTACTTATTCTTGATCAGCAATATAAATTTGTCTATATCAACTAAAAAAAAAGAATTTTGTGAGATAAATATCTTTTGCATATTTCCGTCTCAATATGAAGAATTATCAAGTTTAGCCATTATAAGCCAATTTTTTTTTGTCTGATTTTATCTTCTTACTTACTTATTCTTGATCAGCAATGTAAATTTATCCAAATCAACTTAAAAAAAAAGGATTTTGTGAGATAAATGTCTTTTGCATATTTTCGTCTCAATATGAAGAAGCATCAAGTTTAGTCAATAAAGGCCAAATTTTTTTTGTTTGATTTCATCTTCTTACTTACTTATTCTTGATCTGCAATATAAATTTGTCTATATCAACTAAAAAAAAAGGATTTTGTGAGATAAATATCTTTTGCATATTTTCGTCTCAATATGAAGAAGCATCAAGTTTAGTCCATAAAAGCCAAATTTTTTTTGTTTGATTTCATCTTCTTACTTACTTATTCTTGATCAGCAATATAAATTTGTCTATATCAACTAAAAAAAAAGAATTTTGTGAGATAAATATCTTTTGCATATTTCCGTCTCAATATGAAGAATTATCAAGTTTAGCCATTATAAGCCAAATTTTTTTTTGTCTGATTTCATCTTCTTACTTACTTATTCTTGATCAGCAATGTTAATTTATCTAAATCAACTTAAAAAAAAAGGATTTTGTGAGATAAATATCTTTTGCATATTTTCGTCTCAATATGAAGAAGCATCAAGTTTAGTCCATAAAGGCCAACTTTTTTTTGTTTGATTTCATCTTCTTACTTACTGATCAGCAATATAAATTTGTCTATATCAACTAAAAAAAAGAATTTTGTGAGATAAATATCTTTTGCATATTTCCGTCTCAATATGAAGAACTATCAAGTTTAGTCATTACAAGCCAAATTTTTTTTGTCTGATTTCATCTTCTTACTTACTTATTCTTGATCAGCAATGTTAATTTATCTATATCAAGTAAAAAAAAAAGGATTTTGTGAGATAAATATCTTTTGCATATTTTCGTCTCAATATGAAGAAGCATCAAGTTAAGTCAATAAAGGCCAATTTTTTTTTGTTTGATTTCATCTTCTTACTTACTTATTCTTGATCAGCAATATAAATTTGTCTATATCAACTAAAAAAAAAGAATTTTGTGAGATAAATATCTTTTGCATATTTCCGTCTCAATATGAAGAATTATCAAGTTTAGCCATTATAAGCCAAATTTTTTTTGTCTGATTTCATCTTCTTACTTACTTATTCTTGATCAGCAATGTTAATTTATCTAAATCAACTTAAAAAAAAAGGATTTTGTGAGATAAATATCTTTTGCATATTTTCGTCTCAATATGAAGAAGCATCAAGTTTAGTCCATAAAAAACAAATTTTTTTTGTTTGATTTCATCTTCTTACTTACTTATTCTTGATCAGCAATATAAATTTGTCTATATCAACTAAAAAAAAAGAATTTTGTGAGATAAATATCTTTTGCATATTTCCGTCTCAATATGAAGAACTATCAAGTTTAGTCATTACAAGCCAAATTTTTTTTGTCTGATTTCATCTTCTTACTTACTTATTCTTGATCAGCAATGTTAATTTATCTATATCAAGTAAAAAAAAAGGATTTTGTGAGATAAATATCTTTTGCATATTTTCGTCTCAATATGAAGAAGCATCAAGTTTAGTCAATAAAGGCCAAATTTTTTTTGTTTGATTTCATCTTCTTACTAACTTATTCTTGATCAGCAATATAAATTTGTCTATATCAACTAAAAAAAAAGGATTTTGTGAGATAAATATCTTTTGCATATTTTTGTCTCAATATGAAGAAGCATCAAGTTTAGTCAATAAAGGCCAAATTTTTTTTGTTTGATTTCATCTTCTTACTTACTTATTCTTGATCAGCAATATAAATTTGTCTTTATCAACTAAAAAAAAAGAATTTTGTGAGATAAATATCTTTTGCATATTTCCGTCTCAATATGAAGAATTATCAAGTTTAGCCATTATAAGCCAATTTTTTTTTGTCTGATTTCATCTTCTTACTTACTTATTCTTGATCAGCAATGTTAATTTATCTAAATCAACTTAAAAAAAAAGGATTTTGTGAGATAAATATCTTTTGCATATTTTCGTCTCAATATGAAGAAGCATTAAGTTTAGTCCATATAAGCCAAATTTTTTTTGTTTGATTTCATCTTCTTACTTACTTATTCTTGATCAGCAATATAAATTTGTCTATATCAACTTAAAAAAAAGAATTTTGTGAGATAAATATCTTTTGCATATTTCCGTCTCAATATGAAGAATTATCAAGTTTAGCCATTATAAGCCAATTTTTTTTTGTCTGATTTCATCTTCTTACTTACTTATTCTTGATCAGCAATGTTAATTTATCTAAATCAACTTAAAAAAAAAGGATTTTGTGAGATAAATATCTTTTGCATATTTTCGTCTCAATATGAAGAAGCATCAAGTTTAGTCCATAAAAAACAAATTTTTTTTGTTTGATTTCATCTTCTTACTTACTTATTCTTGATCAGCAATAGAAATTTGTCTAAATCAACTAAAAAAAAAGAATTTTGTGAGATAAATATCTTTTGCATATTTCCGTCTCAATATGAAGAACTATCAAGTTTAGTCATTACAAGCCAAATTTTTTTTGTCTGATTTCATCTTCTTACTTACTTATTCTTGATCAGCAATGTTAATTTATCTATATCAAGTAAAAAAAAAGGATTTTGTGAGATAAATATCTTTTGCATATTTTCGTCTCAATATGAAGAAGCATCAAGTTTAGTCAATAAAGGCCAAATTTTTTTTGCTTGATTTCATCTTCTTACTTACTTATTCTTGATCAGCAATATAAATTTGTCTATATCAACTAAAAAAAAAAGGATTTTGTGAGATAAATATCTTTTGCATATTTTCGTCTCAATATGAAGAAGCATCAAGTTTAGTCAATAAAGGCCAAATTTTTTTTGTTAGATTTCATCTTCTTACTTACTTATTCTTGATCAGCAATATAAATTTGTCTTTATCAACTAAAAAAAAAAGAATTTTGTGAGATAAATATCTTTTGCATATTTCCGTCTCAATATGAAGAATTATCAAGTTTAGCCATTATAAGCCAAATTTTTTTTGTCTGATTTCATCTTCTTACTTACTTATTCTTGATCAGCAATGTTAATTTATCTAAATCAACTTAAAAAAAAAGGATTTGGTGAGATAAATATCTTTTGCATATTTTCGTCTCAATATAGAAGCATCAAGTTAAGTCCATAAAAGCCAAATTTTTTTTGTTTGATTTCATCTTGTTACTTACTTATTCTTGATCAGCAATATAAATTTGTCTATATCAACTAAAAAAAAAGGATTTTGTGAGATAAATATCTTTTGCATATTTTCGTCTCAATATGAAGAAGCATCAAGTTTAGTCAATAAAGGCCAAATTTTTTTTGCTTGATTTCATCTTCTTACTTACTTATTCTTGATCAGCAAAATAAATTTGTCTATATCAACTAAAAAAAAAGAATTTTGTGAGATAAATATCTTTTGCATATTTCCGTCTCAATATGAAGAACTATCAAGTTTAGTCATTACAAGCCAATTTTTTTTTGTCTGATTTCATCTTCTTACTTACTTATTCTTGATCAGCAATGTTAATTTATCTATATCAAGTAAAAAAAAAGGATTTTGTGAGATAAATATCTTTTGCATATTTTCGTCTCAATATGAAGAAGCATCAAGTTTAGTCAATAAAGGCCAAATTTTTTTTGTTTGATTTCATCTTCTTACTTACTTATTCTTGATCAGCAATATAAATTTGTCTATATCAACTAAAAAAAAGGATTTTGTGAGATAAATATCTTTTGCATATTTTCGTCTCAATATGAAGAAGCATCAAGTTTAGTCCATAAAAGCCAAATTTTTTTTGTTTGATTACATCTTCTTACTTACTTATTCTTGATCAGCAATATAAATTTGTCTATATCAACTAAAAAAAAAGAATTTTGTGAGATAAATATCTTTTGCATATTTCCGTCTCAATATGAAGAACTATCAAGTTTAGTCATTACAAGCCAAATTTTTTTTGTCTGATTTCATCTTCTTACTTACTTATTCTTGATCAGCAATGTTAATTTATCTATATCAAGTAAAAAAAAAGGATTTTGTGAGATAAATATCTTTTGCATATTTTCGTCTCAATATGAAGAAGCATCAAGTTTAGCCATTATAAGCCAAATTTTTTTTGTTTGATTTCATCTTCTTACTTACTTATTCTTGATCAGCAATATAAATTTGTCTATATCAAAAAAAAAAAAAGGATTTTGTGAGATAAATATCTTTTGCATATTTTCGTCTCAATATGAAGAAGCATCAAGTTTAGTCAATAAAGGCCAAATTTTTTTTGTTTGATTTCATCTTCTTACTTACTTATTCTTGATCAGCAATATAAATTTGTCTTTATCAACTAAAAAAAAAGAATTTTGTGAGATAAATATCTTTTGCATATTTCCGTCTCAATATGAAGAATTATCAAGTTTAGCCATTATAAGCCAAATTTTTTTTGTCTGATTTCATCTTCTTACTTACTTATTCTTGATCAGCAATGTTAATTTATCTAAATCAACTTAAAAAAAAAGGATTTTGTGAGATAAATATCTTTTGCATATTTTCGTCTCAATATGAAGAAGCATCAAGTTTAGTCCATAAAAAACAAATTTTTTTTGTTTGATTTCATCTTCTTACTTACTTATTCTTGATCAGCAATATAAATTTGTCTATATCAACTAAAAAAAAAGAATTTTGTGAGATAAATATCTTTTGCATATTTCCGTCTCAATATGAAGAACTATCAAGTTTAGTCATTACAAGCCAAATTTTTTTTGTCTGATTTCATCTTCTTACTTACTTATTCTTGATCAGCAATGTTAATTTATCTATATCAAGTAAAAAAAAAGGATTTTGTGAGATAAATATCTTTTGCATATTTTCGTCTCAATATGAAGAAGCATCAAGTTTAGTCAATAAAGGCCAAATTTTTTTTGCTTGATTTCATCTTCTTACTTACTTATTCTTGATCAGCAATATAAATTTGTCTATATCAACTAAAAAAAAAGGATTTTGTGAGATAAATATCTTTTGCATATTTTCGTCTCAATATGAAGAAGCATCAAGTTTAGTCAATAAAGGCCAAATTTTTTTTGTTTGATTTCATCTTCTTACTTACTTATTCTTGATCAGCAATATAAATTTGTCTTTATCAACTAAAAAAAAAGAATTTTGTGAGATAAATATCTTTTGCATATTTCCGTCTCAATATGAAGAATTATCAAGTTTAGCCATTATAAGCCAAATTTTTTTTGTCTGATTTCATCTTCTTACTTACTTATTCTTGATCAGCAATGTTAATTTATCTAAATCAACTTAAAAAAAAAGGATTTTGTGAGATAAATATCTTTTGCATATTTTCGTCTCAATATGAAGAAGCATCAAGTTTAGTCCATATAAGCCAAATTTTTTTTGTTTGATTTCATCTTCTTACTTACTTATTCTTGATCAGCAATATAAATTTGTCTATATCAACTAAAAAAAAAGAATTTTGTGAGATAAATATCTTTTGCATATTTCCGTCTCAATATGAAGAATTATCAAGTTTAGCCATTATAAGCCAAATTTTTTTTGTCTGATTTCATCTTCTTACTTACTTATTCTTGATCAGCAATGTTAATTTATCTAAATCAACTTAAAAAAAAAGGATTTTGTGAGATAAATATCTTTTGCATATTTTCGTCTCAATATGAAGAAGCATCAAGTTTAGTCCATAAAAGCCAATTTTTTTTTGTTTGATTTCATCTTCTTACTTACTTATTCTTGATCAGCAATATAAATTTGTCTATATCAACTAAAAAAAAAGGATTTTGTGAGATAAATATCTTTTGCATATTTTCGTCTCAATATGAAGAAGCATCAAGTTTAGTCAATAAAGGCCAAATTTTTTTTGTTTGATTTCATCTTCTTACATACTTATTCTCGATCAGCAATATAAATTTGTCTATATCAAATAAAAAAAAAGAATTTTGTGAGATAAATATCTTTTGCATATTTCCGTCTCAATATGAAGAATTATCAAGTTTAGCCATTATAAGCCAAATTTTTTTTTGTCTGATTTCATCTCCTTACTTACTTATTCTTGATCAGCAATGTTAATTTATCTAAATCAACTTAAAAAAAAAGGATTTTGTGAGATAAATATCTTTTGCATATTTTCGTCTCAATATGAAGAAGCATCAAGTTTAGTCAATAAAGGCCAAATTTTTTTTGTTTGATTTCATCTTCTTACTTACTTATTCTTGATCAGCAATATAAATTTGTCTATATCAACTAAAAAACAAGAATTTTGTGAGATAAATATCTTTTGCATATTTCCGTCTCAATATGAAGAATTATCAAGTTTAGCCATTATAAGCCAATTTTTTTTTGTCTGATTTCATCTTCTTACTTACTTATTCTCGATCAGCAATGTTAATTTATCTAAATCAACTTAAAAAAAAAGGATTTGGTGAGATAAATATCTTTTGCTTATTTCGTCTCAATATAGAAGCATCAAGTTTAGTCCATAAAAGCCAAATTTTTTTTGTTTGATTTCATCTTCTTACTTACTTATTCTTGATCAGCAATATAAATTTGTCTATATCAACTAAAAAAAAAGGATTTTGTGAGATAAATATCTTTTGCATATTTTCGTCTCAATATGAAGAAGCATCAAGTTTAGTCAATAAAGGCCAAATTTTTTTTGTTTGATTTCACCTTCTTACTTACTTATTCTTGATCAGCAATATAAATTTGTCTATATCAACTAAAAAAAAAGGATTTTGTGAGATAAATATCTTTTGCATATTTTCGTCTCAATATGAAGAAGCATCAAGTTTAGTCCATAAAAGCCAAATTTTTTTTGTTTGATTTCATCTTCTTACTTACTTATTCTTGATCAGCAATATAAATTTGTCTATATCAACTAAAAAAAAAGAATTTTGTGAGATAAATATCTTTTGCATATTTCCGTCTCAATATGAAGAACTATCAAGTTTAGTCATTACAAGCCAAATTTTTTTTGTCTGATTTCATCTTCTTACTTACTTATTCTTGATCAGCAATGTTAATTTATCTATATCAAGTAAAAAAAAAGGATTATGTGAGATAAATATCTTTTGCATATTTTCGTCTCAATATGAAGAAGCATCAAGTTTAGTCAACAAAGGCCAAATTTTTTTTGTTTGATTTCATCTTCTTACTTACTTATTCTTGATCAGCAATATAAATTTGTCTATATCAACTAAAAAAAAAAAGGATTTTGTGAGATAAATATCTTTTGCATATTTCCGTCTCAATATGAAGAATTATCAAGTTTAGCCATTATAAGCCAATTTTTTTTTGTCTGATTTCATCTTCTTACTTACTTATTCTCGATCAGCAATGTTAATTTATCTAAATCAACTTAAAAAAAAAGGATTTGGTGAGATAAATATCTTTTGCTTATTTCGTCTCAATATAGAAGCATCAAGTTTAGTCCATAAAAGCCAAATTTTTTTTGTTTGATTTCATCTTCTTACTTACTTATTCTTGATCAGCAATATAAATTTGTCTATATCAACTAAAAAAAAAGGATTTTGTGAGATAAATATCTTTTGCATATTTTCGTCTCAATATGAAGAAGCGTCAAGTTTAGTCAATAAAGGCCAAATTTTTTTTGTTTGATTTCATCTTCTTACTTACTTATTCTTGATCAGCAATATAAATTTGTCTATATCAACTAAAAAAAAAGAATTTTGTGAGATAAATATCTTTTGCATATTTCCGTCTCAATATGAAGAACTATCAAGTTTAGTCATTACAAGCCAAATTTTTTTTGTCTGATTTCATCTTCTTACTTACTTATTCTTGATCAGCAATGTTAATTTATCTATATCAAGTAAAAAAAAAGGATTTTGTGAGATAAATATCTTTTGCATATTTTCGTCTCAATATGAAGAAGCATCAAGTTTAGTCAATAAAGGCCAAATTTTTTTTGTTTGATTTCATCTTCTTACTTACTTATTCTTGATCAGCAAAATAAATTTGTCTATATCAACTAAAAAAAAAGAATTTTGTGAGATAAATATCTTTTGCATATTTCCGTCTCAATATGAAGAACTATCAAGTTTAGTCATTACAAGCCAAATTTTTTTTGTCTGATTTCATCTTCTTACTTACTTATTCTTGATCAGCAATGTTAATTTATCTAAATCAACTTAAAAAAAAAGGATTTTGTGAGATAAATATCTTTTGCATATTTTCGTCTCAATATGAAGAAGCATCAAGTTTAGTCCATAAAGGCCAAATTTTTTTTGTTTGATTTCATCTTCTTACTTACTTATTCTTGATCAGCAATATAAATTTGTCTTTATCAACTAAAAAAAAAGAATTTTGTGAGATAAATATCTTTTGCATATTTCCGTCTCAATATGAAGAATTATCAAGTTTAGCCATTATAAGCCAAATTTTTTTTGTCTGATTTCATCTTCTTACTTACTTATTCTTGATCAGCAATGTTAATTTATCTAAATCAACTTAAAAAAAAAGGATTTTGTGAGATAAATATCTTTTGCATATTTTCGTCTCAATATGAAGAAGCATCAAGTTTAGTCAATAAAGGCCAAATTTTTTTTGTTTGATTTCATCTTCTTACTTACTTATTCTTGATCAGCAATATAAATTTGTCTATATCAACTAAAAAAAAAGGATTTTGTGAGATAAATATCTTTTGCATATTTTCGTCTCAATATTCTTTTGTGAGATAAATATCTTTTGCATATTTTCGTCTCAATATGAAGAAGCATCAAGTTTAGTCAATAAAGGCCAAATTTTTTTTGCTTGATTTCATCTTCTTACTTACTTATTCTTGATCAGCAATATAAATTTGTCTATATCAACTAAAAAAAAAGGATTTTGTGAGATAAATATCTTTTGCATATTTTCGTCTCAATATGAAGAAGCATCAAGTTTAGTCAATAAAGGCCAAATTTTTTTTGTTTGATTTCATCTTCTTACTTACTTATTCTTGATCAGCAATATAAATTTGTCTTTATCAACTAAAAAAAAAGAATTTTGTGAGATAAATATCTTTTGCATATTTCCGTCTCAATATGAAGAATTATCAAGTTAAGCCATTATAAGCCAAATTTTTTTTGTCTGATTTCATCTTCTTACTTACTTATTCTTGATCAGCAATGTTAATTTATCTAAATCAACTTAAAAAAAAAGGATTTTGTGAGATAAATATCTTTTGCATATTTTCGTCTCAATATGAAGAAGCATCAAGTTTAGTCCATATAAGCCAAATTTTTTTTGTTTGATTTCATCTTCTTACTTACTTATTCTTGATCAGCAATATAAATTTGTCTATATCAACTAAAAAAAAAGAATTTTGTGAGATAAATATCTTTTGCATATTTCCGTCTCAATATGAAGAATTATCAAGTTTAGCCATTATAATCCAAATTTTTTTTGTCTGATTTCATCTTCTTACTAACTTATTCTTGATCAGATATGTTAATTTATCTAAATCAACTTAAAAAAAAAGGATTTTGTGAGATAAATATCTTTTGCATATTTTCGTCTCAATATGAAGAAGCATCAAGTTTAGTCCATAAAAGCCAATTTTTTTTTGTTTGATTTCATCTTCTTACTTACTTATTCTTGATCAGCAATATAAATTTGTCTATATCAACTAAAAAAAAAAGGATTTTGTGAGATAAATATCTTTTGCATATTTCCGTCTCAATATGAAGAATTATCAAGTTTAGCCATTATAAGCCAATTTTTTTTTGTCTGATTTCATCTTCTTACTTACTTATTCTTGATCAGCAATGTTAATTTATCTAAATCAACTTAAAAAAAAAGGATTTGGTGAGATAAATATCTTTTGCATATTTTCGTCTCAATATAGAAGCATCAAGTTTAGTCCATAAAAGCCAAATTTTTTTTGTTTGATTTCATCTTGTTACTTACTTATTCTTGATCAGCAATATAAATTTGTCTATATCAACTAAAAAAAAAGGATTTTGTGAGATAAATATCTTTTGCATATTTTCGTCTCAATATGAAGAAGCATCAAGTTTAGTCCATAAAAAACAAATTTTTTTTGTTTGATTTCATCTTCTTACTTACTTATTCTTGATCAGCAATATAAATTTGTCTATATCAACTAAAAAAAAAGAATTTTGTGAGATAAATATCTTTTGCATATTTCCGTCTCAATATGAAGAACTATCAAGTTTAGTCATTACAAGCCAAATTTTTTTTGTCTGATTTCATCTTCTTACTTACTTATTCTTGATCAGCAATGTTAATTTATCTATATCAAGTAAAAAAAAAGGATTTTGTGAGATAAATATCTTTTGCATATTTTCGTCTCAATATGAAGAAGCATCAAGTTTAGTCAATAAAGGCCAAATTTTTTTTGTTTGATTTCAGCTTCTTACTTACTTATTCTTGATCAGCAATACAAATTTGTCTATATCAACTAAAAAAAAAGGATTTTGTGAGATAAATATCTTTTGCATATTTTCGTCTCAATATGAAGAAGCATCAAGTTTAGACAATAAAGGCCAAATTTTTTTTGTTTGATTTCATCTTCTTACTTACTTATTCTTGATCAGCAATATAAATTTGTCTTTATCAACTAAAAAAAAAGAATTTTGTGAGATAAATATCTTTTGCATATTTCCGTCTCAATATGAAGAATTATCAAGTTTAGCCATTATAAGCCAAATTTTTTATGTCTGATTTCATCTTCTTACTTACTTATTCTTGATCAGCAATGTTAATTTATCTAAATCAACTTAAAAAAAAAGGATTTTGTGAGATAAATATCTTTTGCATATTTTCGTCTCAATATGAAGAAGCATCAAGTTTAGTCCATATAAGCCAAATTTTTTTTGTTTGATTTCATCTTCTTACTTACTTATTCTTGATCAGCAATATAAATTTGTCTATATCAACTAAAAAAAAAGAATTTTGTGAGATAAATATCTTTTGCATATTTCCGTCTCAATATGAAGAATTATCAAGTTTAGCCATTATAAGCCAATTTTTTTTTGTCTGATTTCATCTTCTTACTTACTTATTCTTGATCAGCAATGTTAATTTATCTAAATCAACTTAAAAAAAAAGGATTTTGTGAGATAAATATCTTTTGCATATTTTCGTCTCAATATGAAGAAGCATCAAGTTTAGTCCATAAAAAACAAATTTTTTTTGTTTGGTTTCATCTTCTTACTTACTTATTCTTGATCAGCAATATAAATTTTTCTATATCAACTAAAAAAAAAGAATTTTGTGAGATAAATATCTTTTGCATATTTCCGTCTCAATATGAAGAACTATCAAGTTTAGTCATTACAAGCCAAATTTTTTTTGTCTGATTTCATCTTCTTACTTACTTATTCTTGATCAGCAATGTTAATTTATCTATATCAAGTAAAAAAAAAGGATTTTGTGAGATAAATATCTTTTGCATATTTTCGTCTCAATATGAAGAAGCATCAAGTTTAGTCAATAAAGGCCAAATTTTTTTTGCTTGATTTCATCTTCTTACTTACTTATTCTTGATCAGCAATATAAATTTGTCTATATCAACTAAAAAAAAAGGATTTTGTGAGATAAATATCTTTTGCATATTTTCGTCTCAATATGAAGAAGCATCAAGTTTAGTCAATAAAGGCCAAATTTTTTTTGTTTGATTTCATCTTCTTACTTACTTATTCTTGATCAGCAATATAAATTTGTCTTTATCAACTAAAAAAAAAGAATTTTGTGAGATAAATATCTTTTGCATATTTCCGTCTCAATATGAAGAATTATCAAGTTTAGCCATTATAAGCCAAATTTTTTTTGTCTGATTTCATCTTCTTACTTACTTATTCTTGATCAGCAATGTTAATTTATCTAAATCAACTTAAAAAAAAAGGATTTTGTGAGATAAATATCTTTTGCATATTTTCGTCTCAATATGAAGAAGCATCAAGTTTAGTCCATATAAGCCAAATTTTTTTTGTTTGATTTCATCTTCTTACTTACTTATTCTTGATCAGCAATATAAATTTGTCTATATCAACTAAAAAAAAAGAATTTTGTGAGATAAATATCTTTTGCATATTTCCGTCTCAATATGAAGAATTATCAAGTTTAGCCATTATAAGCCAAATTTTTTTTGTCTGATTTCATCTTCTTACTAACTTATTCTTGATCAGCAATGTTAATTTATCTAAATCAACTTAAAAAAAAAGGATTTTGTGAGATAAATATCTTTTGCATATTTTCGTCTCAATATGAAGAAGCATCAAGTTTAGTCCATAAAAGCCAATTTTTTTTTGTTTGATTTCATCTTCTTACTTACTTATTCTTGATCAGCAATATAAATTTGTCTATATCAACTAAAAAAAAAGGATTTTATGAGATAAATATCTTTTGCATATTTTCGTCTCAATATGAAGAAGCATCAAGTTTAGTCAATAAAGGCCAAATTTTTTTTGTTTGATTTCATCTTCTTACATACTTATTCTCGATCAGCAATATAAATTTGTCTATATCAAATAAAAAAAAAGAATTTTGTGAGATAAATATCTTTTGCATATTTCCGTCTCAATATGAAGAATTATCAAGTTTAGCCATTATAAGCCAAATTTTTTTTGTCTGATTTCATCTCCTTACTTACTTATTCTTGATCAGCAATTTTAATTTATCTAAATCAACTTAAAAAAAAAGGATTTTCTGAGATAAATATGTTTTGCATATTTTCGTCTCAATATGAAGAAGCATCAAGTTTAGTCAATAAAGGCCAAATTTTTTTTGTTTGATTTCATCTTCTTACTTACTTATTCTTGATCAGCAATATAAATTTGTCTATATCAACTAAAAAAAAAGGATTTTGTGAGATAAATATCTTTTGCATATTTTCGTCTCAATATGAAGAAGCATCAAGTTAAGTCCATAAAAGCCAAATTTTTTTTGTTTGATTTCATCTTCTTACTTACTTATTCTTGATCAGCAATATAAATTTGTCTATATCAACTAAAAAAAAAGAATTTTGTGAGATAAATATCTTTTGCATATTTCCGTCTCAATATGAAGAACTATCAAGTTTAGTCATTACAAGCCAAATTTTTTTTGTCTGATTTCATCTTCTTACTTACTTATTCTTGATCAGCAATGTTAATTTATCTATATCAAGTAAAAAAAAAGGATTATGTGAGATAAATATCTTTTGCATATTTTCGTCTCAATATGAAGAAGCATCAAGTTTAGTCAACAAAGGCCAAATTTTTTTTGTTTGATTTCATCTTCTTACTTACTTATTCTTGATCAGCAATATAAATTTGTCTATATCAACTAAAAAAAAAAGGATTTTGTGAGATAAATATCTTTTGCATATTTCCGTCTCAATATGAAGAATTATCAAGTTTAGCCATTATAAGCCAATTTTTTTTTGTCTGATTTCATCTTCTTACTTACTTATTCTCGATCAGCAATGTTAATTTATCTAAATCAACTTAAAAAAAAAGGATTTGGTGAGATAAATATCTTTTGCTTATTTCGTCTCAATATAGAAGCATCAAGTTTAGTCCATAAAAGCCAAATTTTTTTTGTTTGATTTCATCTTCTTACTTACTTATTCTTGATCAGCAATATAAATTTGTCTATATCAACTAAAAAAAAAGGATTTTGTGAGATAAATATCTTTTGCATATTTTCGTCTCAATATGAAGAAGCATCAAGTTTAGTCAATAAAGGCCAAATTTTTTTTGTTTGATTTCATCTTCTTACTTACTTATTCTTGATCAGCAAAATAAATTTGTCTATATCAACTAAAAAAAAAGAATTTTGTGAGATAAATATCTTTTGCATATTTCCGTCTCAATATGAAGAACTATCAAGTTTAGTCATTACAAGCCAAATTTTTTTTGTCTGATTTCATCTTCTTACTTACTTATTCTTGATCAGCAATGTTAATTTATCTATATCAAGTAAAAAAAAAGGATTTTGTGAGATAAATATCTTTTGCATATTTTCGTCTCAATATGAAGAAGCATCAAGTTTAGTCAATAAAGGCCAAATTTTTTTTGTTTGATTTCATCTTCTTACTTACTTATTCTTGATCAGCAAAATAAATTTGTCTATATCAACTAAAAAAAAAGAATTTTGTGAGATAAATATCTTTTGCATATTTCCGTCTCAATATGAAGAATTATCAAGTTTAGCCATTATAAGCCAAATTTTTTTTGTTTGATTTCATCTTCTTACTTACTTATTCTTGATCAGCAATATAAATTTGTCTATATCAACTAAAAAAAAAAGAATTTTGTGAGATAAATATCTTTTGCATATTTCCGTCTCAATATGAAGAATTATCAAGTTTAGCCATTATAAGCCAATTTTTTTTTGTCTGATTTCATCTTCTTACTTTGTTATTCTTGATCAGCAATGTTAATTTATCTAAATCAACTTAAAAAAAAAAGGATTTGGTGAGATAAATATCTTTTGCATATTTTCGTCTCAATATGAAGAAGCATCAAGTTTAGTCAATAAAGGCCAAATTTTTTTTGTTTGATTTCATCTTCTTACTTACTTATTCTTGATCAGCAATATAAATTTGTCTATATCAACTAAAAAAAAAGAATTTTGTGAGATAAATATCTTTTGCATATTTCCGTCTCAATATGAAGAATTATCAAGTTTAGCCATTATAAGCCAAATTTTTTTTGTCTGATTTCATCTTCTTACTTACTTATTCTTGATCAGCAATGTTAATTTATCTAAATCAACTTTAAAAAAAAGGATTTTGCGAGATAAATATCTTTTGCATATTTCCGTCTCAATATGAAGAATTATCAAGTTTAGCCATTATAAGCCAAATTTTTTTTGTCTGATTTCATCTTCTTACTTACTTATTCTTGATCAGCAATGTTAATTTATCTAAATCAACTTAAAAAAAAAGGATTTTGTGAGATAAATATCTTTTGCATATTTTCGTCTCAATTTGAAGAAGCATCAAGTTTAGTCCATATAAGCCAAATTTTTTTTGTTTGATTTCATCTTCTTACTTACTTATACTTGATCAGCAATATAAATTTGTCTATATCAACTAAAAAAAAAGAATTTTCTGAGATAAATATCTTTTGCATATTTCCGTCTCAATATGAAGAATTATCAAGTTTAGCCATTATAAGCCAAATTTTTTTTGTCTGATTATCTCCTTACTTACTTATTCTTGATCAGCAATGTTAATTTATCTAAATCAACTTAAAAAAAAAGGATTTTGTGAGATAAATATCTTTTGCATATTTTCGTCTCAATATGAAGAAGCATCAAGTTTAGTCCATAAAAGCCAAATTTTTTTTGTTTGATTTCATCTTCTTACTTACTTATTCGTGATCAGCAATATAAATTTGTCTATATCAACTAAAAAAAAAGAATTTTGTGAGATAAATATCTTTTGCATATTTCCGTCTCAATATGAAGAATTATCAAGTTTAGCCATTATAAGCCAAATTTTTTTTGTCTGATTTCATCTTCTTACTTACTTATTCTTGATCAGCAATGTTAATTTATCTAAATCAACTTTAAAAAAAGGATTTTGCGAGATAAATATCTTTTGCATATTTTCGTCTCAATATGAAGAAGCATCAAGTTTAGTCAATATAAGCCAAATTTTTTTTGTTTGATTTCATCTTCTTACTTACTTATTCTTGATCAGCAATATAAATTTGTCTATATCAACTAAAAAAAAAAGAATTTTGTGAGATAAATATCTTTTGCATATTTCCGTCTCAATATGAAGAATTATCAAGTTTAGCCATTATAAGCCAATTTTTTTTTGTCTGATTTCATCTTCTTACTTTGTTATTCTTGATCAGCAATGTTAATTTATCTAAATCAACTTAAAAAAAAAGGATTTGGTGAGATAAATATCTTTTGCATATTTTCGTCTCAATATGAAGAAGCATCAAGTTTAGTCAATAAAGGCCAAATTTTTTTTGTTTGATTTCATCTTCTTACTTACTTATTCTTGATCAGCAATATAAATTTGTCTATATCAACTAAAAAAAAAGAATTTTGTGAGATAAATATCTTTTGCATATTTCCGTCTCAATATGAAGAATTATCAAGTTTAGCCATTATAAGCCAAATTTTTTTTGTCTGATTTCATCTTCTTACTTACTTATTCTTGATCAGCAATGTTAATTTATCTAAATCAACTTTAAAAAAAAGGATTTTGCGAGATAAATATCTTTTGCATATTTCCGTCTCAATATGAAGAACTATCAAGTTTAGTCATTACAAGCCAAATTTTTTTTGTCTGATTTCATCTTCTTACTTACTTATTCTTGATCAGCAATGTTAATTTATCTATATCAAGTAAAAAAAAAGGATTTTGTGAGATAAATATCTTTTGCATATTTTCGTCTCAATATGAAGAAGCATCAAGTTTAGTCAATAAAGGCCAAATTTTTTTTGTTTGATTTCATCTTCTTACTTACTTATTCTTGATCAGCAATATAAATTTGTCTATATCAACTAAAAAAAAAGGATTTTGTGAGATAAATATCTTTTGCATATTTTTGTCTCAATATGAAGAAGCATCAAGTTTAGTCAATAAAGGCCAAATTTTTTTTGTTTGATTTCATCTTCTTACTTACTTATTCTTGATCAGCAATATAAATTTGTCTTTATCAACTAAAAAAAAAAGAATTTTGTGAGATAAATATCTTTTGCATATTTCCGTCTCAATATGAAGAATTATCAAGTTTAGCCATTATAAGCCAAATTTTTTTTGTCTGATTTCATCTTCTTACTTACTTATTCTTGATCAGCAATGTTAATTTATCTAAATCAACTTAAAAAAAAAGGATTTTGTGAGATAAATATCTTTTGCATATTTTCGTCTCAATATGAAGAAGCATTAAGTTTAGTCCATATAAGCCAAATTTTTTTTGTTTGATTTCATTATCTTACTTACTTATTCTTGATCAGCAATATAAATTTGTCTATATCAACTTAAAAAAAAGAATTTTGTGAGATAAATATCTTTTGCATATTTCCGTCTCAATATGAAGAATTATCAAGTTTAGCCATTATAAGCCAATTTTTTTTTGTCTGATTTCATCTTCTTACTTACTTATTCTTGATCAGCAATGTTAATTTATCTAAATCAACTTAAAAAAAAAGGATTTTGTGAGATAAATATCTTTTGCATATTTTCGTCTCAATATGAAGAAGCATCAAGTTTAGTCCATAAAAAACAAATTTTTTTTGTTTGATTTCATCTTCTTACTTACTTAATCTTGATCAGCAATATAAATTTGTCTATATCAACTAAAAAAAAAGAATTTTGTGAGATAAATATCTTTTGCATATTTCCGTCTCAATATGAAGAAGCATCAAGTTTAGTCAATAAAGGCCAAATTTTTTTTGTTTGATTTCATCTTCTTACTAACTTATTCTTGATCAGCAATATAAATTTTTCTTTATCAACTAAAAAAAAAGAATTTTGTGAGATAAATATCTTTTGCATATTTCCGTCTCAATATGTAGAATTATCAAGTTTAGCCATTATAAGCCAAATTTTTTTTGTCTGATTTCATCTTCTTACTTACTTATTCTTGATCAGCAATGTTAATTTATCTAAATCAACTTAAAAAAAAAGGATTTTGTGAGATAAATATCTTTTGCATATTTTCGTCTCAATATGAAGAAGCATCAAGTTTAGTCCATATAAGCCAAATTTTTTTTGTTTGATTTCATCTTCTTACTTACTTATTCTTGATCAGCAATATAAATTTGTCTATATCAACTAAAAAAAAAGAATTTTGTGAGATAAATATCTTTTGCATATTTCCGTCTCAATATGAAGAATTATCAAGTTTAGCCATTATAAGCCAAATTTTTTTTGTCTGATTTCATCTTCTTACTAACTTATTCTTGATCAGCAATGTTAATTTATCTAAATCAACTTAAAAAAAAGGATTTTGTGAGATAAATATCTTTTGCATATTTTCGTCTCAATATGAAGAAGCATCAAGTTTAGTCCATAAAAGCCAATTTTTTTTTTGTTTGATTTCATCTTCTTACTTACTTATTCTTGATCAGCAATATAAATTTGTCTATATCAACTAAAAAAAAAGGATTTTGTGAGATAAATATCTTTTGCATATTTTCGTCTCAATATGAAGAAGCATCAAGTTTAGTCAATAAAGGCCAAATTTTTTTTGTTTGATTTCATCTTATTACATACTTATTCTCGATCAGCAATATAAATTTGTCTATATCAAATAAAAAAAAAGAATTTTGTGAGATAAATATCTTTTGCATATTTCCGTCTCAATATGAAGAATTATCAAGTTTAGCCATTATAAGCCAAATTTTTTTTGTCTGATTTCATCTCCTTATTTACTTATTCTTGATCAGCAATGTTAATTTATCTAAATCAACTTAAAAAAAAAGGATTTTGTGAGATAAATATCTTTTGCATATTTTCGTCTCAATATGAAGAAGCATCAAGTTTAGTCCATAAAAGCCAAATTTTTTTTGTTTGATTTCATCTTCTTACTTACTTATTCGTGATCAGCAATATAAATTTGTCTATATCAACTAAAAAAAAAGAATTTTGTGAGATAAATATCTTTTGCATATTTCCGTCTCAATATGAAGAATTATCAAGTTTAGCCATTATAAGCCAATTTTTTTTTGTCTGATTTCATCTCCTTACTTACTTATTCTTGATCAGCAATGTTAATTTATCTAAATCAACTTAAAAAAAAAAGATTTTGTGACATAAATATCTTTTGCATATTTTCGTCTCAATATGAAGAAGCATCAAGTTTAGTCCATAAAAGCCAAATTTTTTTTGTTTGATTTCATCTTCTTACTTACTTATTCGTGATCAGCAATATAAATTTGTCTATATCAACTAAAAAAAAAGAATTTTGTGAGATAAATATCTTTTGCATATTTTCGTCTCAATATGAAGAATTATCAAGTTTAGCCATTATAAGCCAATTTTTTTTTGTCTGATTTCA
This sequence comes from Odontocerum albicorne, assembly GCA_949825065.1. NCBI lineage: Eukaryota > Metazoa > Arthropoda > Insecta > Trichoptera > Odontoceridae > Odontocerum > Odontocerum albicorne. The sequence continues at coordinate 49,963,844 of OX463843.1, forward strand.
TCTTCTTACTTACTTATTCTTGATCAGCAATGTTAATTTATCTAAATCAACTTTAAAAAAAGGATTTTGCGAGATAAATATCTTTTGCATATTTTCGTCTCAATATGAAGAAGCATCAAGTTTAGTCAATATAAGCCAAATTTTTTTTGTTTGATTTCATCTTCTTACTTACTTATTCTTGATCAGCAATATAAATTTGTCTATATCAACTAAAAAAAAAAGAATTTTGTGAGATAAATATCTTTTGCATATTTCCGTCTCAATATGAAGAATTATCAAGTTTTGCCATTATAAGCCAAATTTTTTTTGTCTGATTTCATCTTCTTACTTACTTATTCTTGATCAGCAATGTTAATTTATCTAAATCAACTTAAAAAAAAAGGATTTTGTGAGATAAATATCTTTTGCATATTTTCGTCTCAATATGAAGAAGCATCAAGTTTAGTCCATAAAAGCCAAATTTTTTTTGTTTGATTTCATCTTCTTACTTACTTATTCGTGATCAGCAATATAAATTTGTCTATATCAACTAAAAAAAAAGAATTTTGTGAGATAAATATCTTTTGCATATTTCCGTCTCAATATGAAGAATTATCAAGTTTAGCCATTATAAGCCAAATTTTTTTTGTCTGATTTCATCTCCTTACTTACTTATTCTTGATCAGCAATGTTAATTTATCTAAATCAACTTAAAAAAAAAGGATTTTGTGAGATAAATATCTTTTGCATATTTTCGTCTCAATATGAAGAAGCATCAAGTTTAGTCCATAAAAGCCAAATTTTTTTTGTTTGATTTCATCTTCTTACTTACTTATTCGTGATCAGCAATATAAATTTGTCTATATCAACTAAAAAAAAAGAATTTTGTGAGATAAATATCTTTTGCATATTTCCGTCTCAATATGAAGAATTATCAAGTTTAGCCATTATAAGCCAAATTTTTTTTGTCTGATTTCATCTTCTTACTTACTTATTCTTGATCAGCAATGTTAATTTATCTAAATCAACTTTAAAAAAAGGATTTTGCGAGATAAATATCTTTTGCATATTTTCGTCTCAATATGAAGAAGCATCAAGTTTAGTCAATATAAGCCAAATTTTTTTTGTTTGATTTCATCTTCTTACTTACTTATTCTTGATCAGCAATATAAATTTGTCTATATCAACTGAAAAAAAGGATTTTGTGAGATAAATATCTTTTGCATATTTTCGTCTCAATATGAAGAAGCATCAAGTTTAGTCAATAAAGGCCAAATTTTTTTTGTTTGATTTCATCTTCTTACTTACTTATTCTTGATCAGCAATAAAAATTTGTCTTTATCAACTAAAAAAAAAGAATTTTGTGAGATAAATATCTTTTGCATATTTCCGTCTCAATATGAAGAATTATCAAGTTTAGCCATTATAAGCCAAATTTTTTTTGTCTGATTTCATCTTCTTACTTACTTATTCTTGATCAGCAATATAAATTTGTCTATATCAACTAAAAAAAAAGGATTTTGTGAGATAAATATCTTTTGCATATTTTCGTCTCAATATGAAGAAGCATCAAGTTTAGTCCATAAAAAACAAATTTTTTTTGTTTGATTTCATCTTCTTACTTACTTATTCTTGATCAGCAATATAAATTTGTCTATATCAACTAAAAAAAAAGAATTTTGTGAGATAAATATCTTTTGCATATTTCCGTCTCAATATGAAGAACTATCAAGTTTAGTCATTACAAGCCAAATTTTTTTTGTCTGATTTCATCTTCTTACTTACTTATTCTTGATCAGCAATGTTAATTTATCTATATCAAGTAAAAAAAAAGGATTTTGTGAGATAAATATCTTTTGCATATTTTCGTCTCAATATGAAGAAGCATCAAGTTTAGTCAATAAAGGCCAAATTTTTTTTGTTTGATTTCATCTTCTTACTTACTTATTCTTGATCAGCAATATAAATTTGTCTATATCAACTAAAAAAAAAGGATTTTGTGAGATAAATATCTTTTGCATATTTTCGTCTCAATATGAAGAAGCATCAAGTTTAGTCAATAAAGGGCAAATTTTTTTTGTTTGATTTCATCTTCTTACTTACTTATTCTTGATCAGCAATATAAATTTGTCTTTATCAACTAAAAAAAAAGAATTTTGTGAGATAAATATCTTTTGCATATTTCCGTCTCAATATAAAGAATTATCAAGTTTAGCCATTATAAGCCAAATTTTTTTTGTCTGATTTCATCTTCTTACTTACTTATTCTTGATCAGCAATGTTAATTTATCTAAATCAACTTTAAAAAAAAGGATTTTGTGAGATAAATATCTTTTGCATATTTTCGTCTCAATATGAAGAAGCATCAAGTTTAGTCCATATAAGCCAAATTTTTTTTGTTTGATTTCATCTTCTTACTTACTTATTCTTGATCAGCAATATAAATTTGTCTATATCAACTAAAAAAAAAGAATTTTGTGAGATAAATATCTTTTGCATATTTCCGTCTCAATATGAAGAATTATCAAGTTTAGCCATTATAAGCCCAATTTTTTTTGTCTGATTTCATCTTCTTACTTACTTATTCTTGATCAGCAATGTTAATTTATCTAAATCAACTTTAAAAAAAGGATTTTGCGAGATAAATATCTTTTGCATATTTTCGTCTCAATATGAAGAAGCATCAAGTTTAGTCAATATAAGCCAAATTTTTTTTGTTTGATTTCATCTTCTTACTTACTTATTCTTGATCAGCAATATAAATTTGTCTATATCAACTGAAAAAAAGGATTTTGTGAGATAAATATCTTTTGCATATTTTCGTCTCAATATGAAGAAGCATCAAGTTTAGTCAATAAAGGCCAAATTTTTTTTGTTTGATTTCATCTTCTTACTTACTTATTCTTGATCAGCAATATAAATTTGTCTATATCAACTAAAAAAAAAGAATTTTGTGAGATAAATATCTTTTGCATATTTCCGTCTCAATATGAAGAACTATCAAGTTTAGTCATTACAAGCCAAATTTTTTTTGTCTGATTTCATCTTCTTACTTACTTATTCTTGATCAGCAATGTTAATTTATCTATATCAAGTAAAAAAAAAGGATTTTGTGAGATAAATATCTTTTGCATATTTTCGTCTCAATATGAAGAAGCATCAAGTTTAGTCAATAAAGGCCAAATTTTTTTTGTTTGATTTCATCTTCTTACTTACTTATTCTTGATCAGCAATATAAATTTGTCTATATCAACTAAAAAAAAAGGATTTTGTGAGATAAATATCTTTTGCATATTTTCGTCTCAATATGAAGAAGCATCAAGTTTAGTCAATAAAGGGCAAATTTTTTTTGTTTGATTTCATCTTCTTACTTACTTATTCTTGATCAGCAATATAAATTTGTCTTTATCAACTAAAAAAAAAGAATTTTGTGAGATAAATATCTTTTGCATATTTCCGTCTCAATATAAAGAATTATCAAGTTTAGCCATTATAAGCCAAATTTTTTTTGTCTGATTTCATCTTCTTACTTACTTATTCTTGATCAGCAATGTTAATTTATCTAAATCAACTTTAAAAAAAAGGATTTTGTGAGATAAATATCTTTTGCATATTTTCGTCTCAATATGAAGAAGCATCAAGTTTAGTCCATATAAGCCAAATTTTTTTTGTTTGATTTCATCTTCTTACTTACTTATTCTTGATCAGCAATATAAATTTGTCTATATCAACTAAAAAAAAAGAATTTTGTGAGATAAATATCTTTTGCATATTTCCGTCTCAATATGAAGAATTATCAAGTTTAGCCATTATAAGCCAAATTTTTTTTGTCTGATTTCATCTTCTTACTTACTTATTCTTGATCAGCAATGTTAATTTATCTAAATCAACTTTAAAAAAAGGATTTTGCGAGATAAATATCTTTTGCATATTTTCGTCTCAATATGAAGAAGCATCAAGTTTAGTCAATATAAGCCAAATTTTTTTTGTTTGATTTCATCTTCTTACTTACTTATTCTTGATCAGCAATATAAATTTGTCTATATCAACTGAAAAAAAGGATTTTGTGAGATAAATATCTTTTGCATATTTTCGTCTCAATATGAAGAAGCATCAAGTTTAGTCAATAAAGGCCAAATTTTTTTTGTTTGATTTCATCTTCTTACTTACTTATTCTTGATCAGCAATATAAATTTGTCTTTATCAACTAAAAAAAAAGAATTTTGTGAGATAAATATCTTTTGCATATTTCCGTCTCAATATGAAGAATTATCAAGTTTAGCCATTATAAGCCAAATTTTTTTTGTCTGATTTCATCTTCTTACTTACTTATTCTTGATCGGCAATATAAATTTGTCTATATCAACTAAAAAAAAAGGATTTTGTGAGATAAATATCTTTTGCATATTTTCGTCTCAATATGAAGAAGCATTAAGTTTAGTCCATAAAAAACAAATTTTTTTTGTTTGATTTCATCTTCTTACTTACTTATTCTTGATCAGCAATATAAATTTGTCTATATCAACTAAAAAAAAAGAATTTTGTGAGATAAATATCTTTTGCATATTTCCGTCTCAATATGAAGAACTATCAAGTTTAGTCATTACAAGCCAAATTTTTTTTGTCTGATTTCATCTTCTTACTTACTTATTCTTGATCAGCAATGTTAATTTATCTATATCAAGTAAAAAAAAAGGATTTTGTGAGATAAATATCTTTTGCATATTTTCGTCTCAATATGAAGAAGCATCAAGTTTAGTCAATAAAGGCCAAATTTTTTTTGTTTGATTTCATCTTCTTACTTACTTATTCTTGATCAGCAATATAAATTTGTCTATATCAACTAAAAAAAAAGGATTTTGTGAGATAAATATCTTTTGCATATTTTCGTCTCAATATGAAGAAGCATCAAGTTTAGTCAATAAAGGCCAAATTTTTTTTGTTTGATTTCATCTTCTTACTTACTTATTCTTGATCAGCAATATAAATTTGTCTTTATCAACTAAAAAAAAAGAATTTTGTGAGATAAATATCTTTTGCATATTTCCGTCTCAATATAAAGAATTATCAAGTTTAGCCATTATAAGCCAAATTTTTTTTGTCTGATTTCATCTTCTTACTTACTTATTCTTGATCAGCAATGTTAATTTATCTAAATCAACTTTAAAAAAAAGGATTTTGTGAGATAAATATCTTTTGCATATTTTCGTCTCAATATGAAGAAGCATCAAGTTTAGTCCATATAAGCCAAATTTTTTTTGTTTGATTTCATCTTCTTACTTACTTATTCTTGATCAGCAATATAAATTTGTCTATATCAACTAAAAAAAAAGAATTTTGTGAGATAAATATCTTTTGCATATTTCCGTCTCAATATGAAGAATTATCAAGTTTAGCCATTATAAGCCAAATTTTTTTTGTCTGATTTCATCTTCTTACTAACTTATTCTTGATCAGCAATGTTAATTTATCTAAATCAACTTAAAAAAAAAGGATTTTGTGAGATAAATATCTTTTGCATATTTTCGTCTCAATATGAAGAAGCATCAAGTTTAGACCATAAAGGCCAATTTTTTTTTGTTTGATTTCATCTTCTTACTTACTTATTCTTGATCAGCAATATAAATTTGTCTATATCAACTAAAAAAAAGGATTTTGTGAGATAAATATCTTTTGCATATTTTCGTCTCAATATGAAGAAGCATCAAGTTTAGTCAATAAAGGCCAAATTTTTTTTGTTTGATTTCATCTTCTTACTTACTTATTCGTGATCAGCAATATAAATTTGTCTATATCAACTAAAAAAAAAGAATTTTGTGAGATAAATATCTTTTGCATATTTCCGTCTCAATATGAAGAATTATCAAGTTTAGCCATTATAAGCCAAATTTTTTTTGTCTGATTTCATCTCCTTACTTACTTATTCTTGATCAGCAATGTTAATTTATCTAAATCAACTTAAAAAAAAGGATTTTGTGAGATAAATATCTTTTGCATATTTTCGTCTCAATATGAAGAAGCATCAAGTTTAGTCCATAAAAGCCAAATTTTTTTTGTTTGATTTCATCTTCATACTTACTTATTCGTGATCAGCAATATAAATTTTTCTATATCAACTAAAAAAAAAGAATTTTGTGAGATAAATATCTTTTGCATATTTCCGTCTCAATATGAAGAATTATCAAGTTTAGCCATTATAAGCCAAATTTTTTTTTGTCTGATTTCATCTTCTTACTTACTTATTCTTGATCAGCAATGTTAATTTATCTAAATCAACTTTAAAAAAAGGATTTTGCGAGATAAATATCTTTTGCATATTTTCGTCTCAATATGAAGAAGCATCAAGTTTAGTCAATATAAGCCAAATTTTTTTTGTTTGATTTCATCTTCTTACTTACTTATTCTTGATCAGCAATATAAATTTGTCTATATCAACTAAAAAAAAAATAATTTTGTGAGATAAATATCTTTTGCATATTTCCGTCTCAATATGAAGAATTATCAAGTTTAGCCATTATAAGCCAAATTTTTTTTGTCTGATTTCATCTTCTTACTTACTCATTCTTGATCAGCAATGTTAATTTATCTAAATCAACTTAAAAAAAAAGGATTTTGTGAGATAAATATCTTTTGCATATTTTCGTCTCAATATGAAGAAGCATCAAGTTTAGTCCATAAAAGCCAAATTTTTTTTGTTTGATTTCATCTTCTTACTTACTTATTCGTGATCAGCAATATAAATTTGTCTATATCAACTAAAAAAAAAGAATTTTGTGAGATAAATATCTTTTGCATATTTCCGTCTCAATATGAAGAATTATCAAGTTTAGCCATTATAAGCCAAATTTTTTTTGTCTGATTTCATCTTCTTACTTACTTATTCTTGATCAGCAATGTTAATTTATCTAAATCAACTTTAAAAAAAGGATTTTGCGAGATAAATATCTTTTGCATATTTTCGTCTCAATATGAAGAAGCATCAAGTTTAGTCAATATAAGCCAAATTTTTTTTGTTTGATTTCATCTTCTTACTTACTTATTCTTGATCAGCAATATAAATTTGTCTATATCAACAAAAAAAAAAGGATTTTGTGAGATAAATATCTTTTGCATATTTTCGTCTCAATATGAAGAAGCATCAAGTTTAGTCAATAAAGGCCAAATTTTTTTTGTTTGATTTCATCTTCTTACTTACTTATTCTTGATCAGCAATATAAATTTGTCTTTATCAACTAAAAAAAAAGAATTTTGTGAGATAAATATCTTTTGCATATTTCCGTCTCAATATGAAGAATTATCAAGTTTAGCCATTATAAGCCAAATTTTTTTTGTCTGATTTCATCTTCTTACTTACTTATTCTTGATCAGCAATGTTAATTTATCTAAATCAACTTAAAAAAAAAAGGATTTTGTGAGATAAATATCTTTTGCATATTTTCGTCTCAATATGAAGAAGCATCAAGTTTAGTCCATATAAGCCAAATTTTTTTTGTTTGATTTCATCTTCTTACTTACTTATTCTTGATCAGCAATATAAATTTGTCTATATTAACTAAAAAAAAAGAATTTTGTGAGATAAATATCTTTTGCATATTTCCGTCTCAATATGAAGAATTATCAAGTTTAGCCATTATAAGCCAAATTTTTTTTGTCTGATTTCATCTTCTTACTAACTTATTCTTGATCAGCAATGTTAATTTATCTAAATCAACTTAAAAAAAAAGGATTTTGTGAGATAAATATCTTTTGCATATTTTCGTCTCAATATGAAGAAGCATCAAGTTTAGTCCATAAAAGCCAATTTTTTTTTGTTTGATTTCATCTTCTTACTTACTTATTCTTGATCAGCAATATAAATTTGTCTATATCAACTAAAAAAAAAGGATTTTGTGAGATAAATATCTTTTGCATATTTTCGTCTCAATATGAAGAAGCATCAAGTTTAGTCAATAAAGGCCAAATTTTTTTTGTTTGATTTCATCTTATTACATACTTATTCTCGATCAGCAATATAAATTTGTCTATATCAAATAAAAAAAAAGAATTTTGTGAGATAAATATCTTTTGCATATTTCCGTCTCAATATGAAGAATTATCAAGTTTAGCCATTATAAGCCAAATTTTTTTTGTCTGATTTCATCTTCTTACTTACTTATTCTTGATCAGCAATGTTAATTTATCTAAATCAACTTAAAAAAAAAGGATTTTGTGAGATAAATATCTTTTGCATATTTTCGTCTCAATATGAAGAAGCATCAAGTTTAGTCCATATAAGCCAAATTTTTTTTGTTTGATTTCATCTTCTTACTTACTTATTCGTGATCAGCAATATAAATTTGTCTATATCAACTTAAAAAAAAAGAATTTTGTGAGATAAATATCTTTTGCATATTTCCGTCTCAATATGAAGAATTATCAAGTTTAGCCATTATAAGCCAAATTTTTTTTGTCTGATTTCATCTCCTTACTTACTTATTCTTGATCAGCAATGTTAATTTATCTAAATCAACTTAAAAAAAAAGGATTTTGTGAGATAAATATCTTTTGCATATTTTCGTCTCAATATGAAGAAGCATCAAGTTTAGTCCATAAAAGCCAAATTTTTTTTGTTTGATTTCATCTTCTTACTTACTTATTCGTGATCAGCAATATAAATTTGTCTATATCAACTAAAAAAAAAGAATTTTGTGAGATAAATATCTTTTGCATATTTCCGTCTCAATATGAAGAATTATCAAGTTTAGCCATCATAAGCCAATTTTTTTTTGTCTGATTTCATCTTCTTACTTACTTATTCTTGATCAGCAATGTTAATTTATCTAAATCAACTTTAAAAAAAGGATTTTGCGAGATAAATATCTTTTGCATATTTTCGTCTCAATATGAAGAAGCATCAAGTTTAGTCAATATAAGCCAAATTTTTTTTGTTTGATTTCATCTTCTTACTTACTTATTCTTGATCAGCAATATAAATTTGTCTATATCAACTAAAAAAAAAAGAATTTTGTGAGATAAATATCTTTTGCATATTTCCGTCTCAATATGAAGAATTATCAAGTTTAGCCATTATAAGCCAAATTTTTTTTGTCTGATTTCATCTTCTTACTTACTTATTCTTGATCAGCAATGTTAATTTATCTAAATCAACTTAAAAAAAAAGGATTTGGTGAGATAAATATCTTTTGCATATTTTCGTCTCAATATGAAGAAGCATCAAGTTTAGTCAATAAAGGCCAAATTTTTTTTGTTTGATTTCATCTTCTTACTTACTTATTCTTGATCAGCAATGTTAATTTGTCTATATCAACTAAAAAAAAAGGATTTTGTGAGATAAATATCTTTTGCATATTTTCATCTCAATATGAAGAAGCATCAAGTTTAGTCAATAAAGGCCAAATTTTTTTTGTTTGATTTCATCTTCTTACTTACTTATTCTCGATCAGCAATATAAATTTGTCTATATCAACTAAAAAAAAAGAATTTTGTGAGATAAATATCTTTTGCATATTTCCGTTTCAATATGAAGAATTATCAAGTTTAGCCATTATAAGCCAAATTTTTTTTGTCTGATTTCATCTTCTTACTTACTTATTCTTGATCAGCAATGTTAATTTATCTAAATCAACTTTAAAAAAAAGGATTTTGTGAGATAAATATCTTTTGCATATTTTCGTCTCAATATGAAGAAGCATCAAGTTTAGTCCATAAAAGCCAAATTTTTTTTGTTTGATTTCATCTTCTTACTTACTTAAACTTGATCAGCAAAATAAAGTTGTCTATATCAACTAAAAAAAAAGGATTTTGTGAGATTAATATCTTTTGCATATTTCCGTCTCAATATGAAGAACTATCAAGTTTAGTCATTACAAGCCAAATTTTTTTTGTCTGATTTCATCTTCTTACTTACTTATTCTTGATCAGCAATGTTAATTTATCTATATCAAGTAAAAAAAAAGGATTTTGTGAGATAAATATCTTTTGCATATTTTCGTCTCAATATGAAGAAGCATCAAGTTTAGTCAATAAAGGCCAAATTTTTTTTGTTTGATTTCATCTTCTTACTTATTCTTGATCAGCAATATAAATTTGTCTATATCAACTAAAAAAAAAGGATTTTGTGAGATAAATATCTTTTGCATATTTTCGTCTCAATATGAAGAAGCATCAAGTTTAGTCCATAAAAGCCAAATTTTTTTTGTTTGATTTCATCTTCTTACTTACTTATTCTTGATCAGCAATATAAATTTGTCTATATCAACTAAAAAAAAAGAATTTTGTGAGATAAATATCTTTTGCATATTTCCGTCTCAATATAAAGAACTATCAAGTTAAGTACTTACAAGCCAAATTTTTTTTGTCTGATTTCATCTTCTTACTTACTTATTCTTGATCAGCAATATAAATTTGTCTATATCAACTAAAAAAAAAGGATTTTGTGAGATAAATATCTTTTGCATATTTTCGTCTCAATATGAAGAAGCATCAAGTTTAGTCAATAAAGGCCAAATTTTTTTTGTTTGATTTCATCATCTTACTTACTTATTCTTGATCAGCAATATAAATTTGTCTATATCAACTAAAAAAAAAAGGATTTTGTGAGATAAATATCTTTTGCATATTTCCGTCTCAATATGAAGAATTATCAAGTTTAGCCATTATAAGCCAATTTTTTTTGTCTGATTTCATCTTCTTACTTACTTATTCTTGATCAGCAATGTTAATTTATCTAAATCAACTTAAAAAAAAAGGATTTGGTGAGATAAATATCTTTTGCATATTTTCGTCTCAATATCGAAGCATCAAGTTTAGTCCATAAAAGCCAAATTTTTTTTGTTTGATTTCATCTTCTTACTTACTTATTCTTGATCAGCAATATAAATTTGTCTATATCAACTAAAAAAAAAGAATTTTGTGAGATAAATATCTTTTGCATATTTCCGTCTCAATATGAAGAATTATCAAGTTTAGCCATTATAAGCCAATTTTTTTTTGTCTGATTTCATCTTCTTACTTACTTATTCTTGATCAGCAATGTTAATTTATCTAAATCAACTTAAAAAAAAAGGATTTTGTGAGATAAATATCTTTTGCATATTTTCGTCTCAATATGAAGAAGCATCAAGTTTAGTCCATAAAAAACAAATTTTTTTTGTTTGATTTCATCTTCTTACTTACTTATTCTTGATCAGCAATATAAATTTGTCTATATCAACTAAAAAAAAAGAATTTTGTGAGATAAATATCTTTTGCATATTTCCGTCTCAATATGAAGAACTATCAAGTTTAGTAATTACAAGCCAAATTTTTTTTGTCTGATTTCATCTTCTTACTTACTTATTCTTGATCAGCAATGTTAATTTATCTATATCAAGTAAAAAAAAGGATTTTGTGAGATAAATATCTTTTGCATATTTTCGTCTCAATATGAAGAAGCATCAAGTTTAGTCAATAAAGGCCAAATTTTTTTTGTTTGATTTCATCTTCTTACTTACTTATTCTTGATCAGCAATATAAATTTGTCTTTATCAACTAAAAAAAAAGAATTTTGTGAGATAAATATCTTTTGCATATTTCCGTCTCAATATGAAGAATTATCAAGTTTAGCCATTATAAGCCAAATTTTTTTTGTCTGATTTCATCTTCTTACTTACTTATTCTTGATCAGCAATGTTAATTTATCTATATCAAGTAAAAAAAAGGATTATGTGAGATAAATATCTTTTGCATATTTTCGTCTCAATATGAAGAAGCATCAAGTTTAGTCCATATAAGCCAAATTTTTTTTGTTTGATTTCATCTTCTTACTTACTTATTCTTGATCAGCAATATAAATTTGTCTATATCAACTAAAAAAAAAGAATTTTGTGAGATAAATATCTTTTGCATATTTCCGTCTCAATATGAAGAATTATAAAGTTTAGCCATTATAAGCCAATTTTTTTTTTGTCTGATTTCATCTTCTTACTTACTTATTCTTGATCAGCAATGTTAATTTATCTAAATCAACTTAAAAAAAAAGGATTTTGTGAGATAAATATCTTTTGCATATTTTCGTCTCAATATGAAGAAGCATCAAGTTTAGTCCATAAAAAACAAATTTTTTTTGTTTGATTTCATCTTCTTACTTACTTATTCTTGATCAGCAATATAAATTTGTCTATATCAACTAAAAAAAAAGAATTTTGTGAGATAAATATCTTTTGCATATTTCCGTCTCAATATGAAGAACTATCAAGTTTAGTAATTACAAGCCAAATTTTTTTTGTCTGATTTCATCTTCTTACTTACTTATTCTTGATCAGCAATGTTAATTTATCTATATCAAGTAAAAAAAAAGGATTTTGTGAGATAAATATCTTTTGCATATTTTCGTCTCAATATGAAGAAGCATCAAGTTTAGTCAATAAAGGCCAAATTTTTTTTGTTTGATTTCATCTTCTTACTTACTTATTCTTGATCAGCAATGTTAATTTGTCTATATCAACTAAAAAAAAAGGATTTTGTGAGATAAATATCTTTTGCATATTTTCGTCTCAATATGAAGAAGCATCAAGTTTAGTCAATAAAGGCCAAATTTTTTTTGTTTGATTTCATCTTCTTACTTACTTATTCTCGATCAGCAATATAAATTTGTCTTTATCAAGTAAAAAAAAAGAATTTTGTGAGATAAATATCTTTTGCATATTTCCGTCTCAATATGAAGAATTATCAAGTTTAGCCATTATAAGCCAAATTTTTTTTGTCTGATTTCATCTTCTTACTTACTTATTCTTGATCAGCAATGTTAATTTATCTAAATCAACTTTAAAAAAAAGGATTTTGTGAGATAAATATCTTTTGCATATTTTCGTCTCAATATGAAGAAGCATCAAGTTTAGTCCATATAAGCCAAATTTTTTTTGTTTGATTTCATCTTCTTACTTACTTATTCTTGATCAGCAATATAAATTTGTCTATATCAACTAAAAAAAAAGAATTTTGTGAGATAAATATCTTTTGCATATTTCCGTCTCAATATGAAGAATTATCAAGTTTAGCCATTATAAGCCAAATTTTTTTTGTCTGATTTCATCTTCTTACTAACTTATTCTTGATCAGCAATGTTAATTTATCTAAATCAACTTAAAAAAAAAGGATTTTGTGAGATAAATATCTTTTGCATATTTTCGTCTCAATATGAAGAAGCATCAAGTTTAGTCCATAAAAGCCAATTTTTTTTTGTTTGATTTTATCTTCTTACTTACTTATTCTTGATCAGCAATATAAATTTGTCTATATCAACTAAAAAAAAAGGATTTTGTGAGATAAATATATTTTGCATATTTTCGTCTCAATATGAAGAAGCATCAAGTTTAGTCAATAAAGGCCAAATTTTTTTTGTTTGATTTCATCTTCTTACATACTTATTCTCGATCAGCAATATAAATTTGTCTTTATCAACTAAAAAAAAAGAATTTTGTGAGATAAATATCTTTTGCATATTTCCGTCTCAATATGAAGAATTATCAAGTTTAGCCATTATAAGCCAAATTTTTTTTGTCTGATTTCATCTTCTTACTTACTTATTCTTGATCAGCAATGTTAATTTATCTATATCAAGTAAAAAAAAGGATTATGTGAGATAAATATCTTTTGCATATTTTCGTCTCAATATGAAGAAGCATCAAGTTTAGTCAATAAAGGCCAAATTTTTTTTGTTTGATTTCATCTTCTTACATACTTATTCTTGATCAGCAATATAAATTTGTCTTTATCAACTAAAAAAAAAAGAATTTTGTGAGTTAAATATCTTTTGCATATTTCCATCTCAATATGAAGAATTATCAAGTTTAGCCATAATAAGCCAAATTTTTTTTGTCTGATTTCATCTCCTTACTTACTTATTCTTGATCAGCAACGTTAATTTATCTAAATCAACTTAAAAAAAAAGGATTTTGTGAGATAAATATCTTTTGCATATTTTCGTCTCAATATGAAGAAGCATCAAGTTTAGTCCATAAAAGCCAATTTTTTTTTGTTTGATTTCATCTTCTTACTTACTTATTCTTGATCAGCAATATAAATTTGTCTATATCAACTAAAAAAAAAGGATTTTGTGAGATAAATATCTTTTGCATATTTTCGTCTCAATATGAAGAAGCATTAAGTTTAGTCAATAAAGGCCAAATTTTTTTTGTTTGATTTCATCTTCTTACATACTAATTCTTGATCAGCAATATAAATTTGTCTTTATCAACTAAAAAAAAAGAATTTTGTGAGATAAATATCTTTTGCATATTTCCGTCTCAATATGAAGAATTATCAAGTTTAGCCATTATAAGCCAAATTTTTTTTGTCTGATTTCATCTCCTTACTTACTTATTCTTGATCAGCAATGTTAATTTATCTAAATCAACTTAAAAAAAAAGGATTTTGTGAGATAAATATCTTTTGCATATTTTCGTCTCAATATGAAGAAGCATCAAGTTTAGTCCATAAAAGCCAATTTTTTTTTGTTTGATTTCATCTTCTTACTTACTTATTCTTGATCAGCAATATAAATTTGTCTATATCAACTAAAAAAAAAGGATTTTGTGAGATAAATATCTTTTGCATATTTTCGTCTCAATATGAAGAAGCATCAAGATTAGTCCATAAAAGCCAAATTTTTTTTGTTTGATTTCATCTTCTTACTTACTTATTCTTGATCAGCAATATAAATTTGTCTATATCAACTAAAAAAAAAGAATTTTGTGAGATAAATATCTTTTGCATATTTCCGTCTCAATATGAAGAACTATCAAGTTTAGTCATTACAAGCCAAATTTTTTTTGTCTGATTTCATCTTCTTACTTACTTATTCTTGATCAGCAATGTTAATTTATCTATATCAAGTAAAAAAAAAGGATTATGTGAGATAAATATCTTTTGCATATTTTCGTCTCAATATGAAGAAGCATCAAGTTTAGTCAACAAAGGCCAAATTTTTTTTGTTTGATTTCATCTTCTTACTTACTTATTCTTGATCAGCAATATAAATTTGTCTATATCAACTAAAAAAAAAAGGATTTTGTGAGATAAATATCTTTTGCATATTTTCGTCTCAATATGAAGAAGCATCAAGTTTAGTCCATAAAAGCCAAATTTTTTTTGTTTGATTTCATCTTCTTACTTACTTATTCTTGATCAGCAATATAAATCTGTCTATATCAACTAAAAAAAAAGAATTTTGTGAGATAAATATCTTTTGCATATTTCCGTCTCAATATGAAGAATTATCAAGTTTAGCCATTATAAGCCAAATTTTTTTTGTCTGATTTCATCTTCTTACTTACTTATTCTTGATCAGCAATGTTAATTTATCTAAATCAACTTAAAAAAAAAGGATTTTGTGAGATAAATATCTTTTGCATATTTTCGTCTCAATATGAAGAAGCATCAAGTTTAGTCCATATAAGCCAAATTTTTTTTGTTTGATTTCATCTTCTTACTTACTTATTCTTGATCAGCAATATAAATTTGTCTATATCAACTAAAAAAAAAGAATTTTGTGAGATAAATATCTTTTGCATATTTCCGTCTCAATATGAAGAATTATCAAGTTTAGCCATTATAAGCCAATTTTTTTTTGTCTGATTTCATCTTCTTACTAACTTATTCTTGATCAGCAATGTTAATTTATCTAAATCAACTTAAAAAAAAAGGATTTTGTGAGATAAATATCTTTTGCATATTTTCGTCTCAATATGAAGAAGCATCAAGTTTAGTCCATATAAGCCAAATTTTTTTTGTTTGATTTCATCTTCTTACTTACTTATTCTTGATCAGCAATATAAATTTGTCTATATCAACTAAAAAAAAAGAATTTTGTGAGATAAATATCTTTTGCATATTTCCGTCTCAATATGAAGAATTATCAAGTTTAGCCATTATAAGCCAAATTTTTTTTGTCTGATTTCATCTTCTTACTAACTTATTCTTGATCAGCAATGTTAATTTATCTAAATCAACTTAAAAAAAAAGGATTTTGTGAGATAAATATCTTTTGCATATTTTCGTCTCAATATGAAGAAGCATCAAGTTTAGTCCATAAAAGCCAATTTTTTTTTGTTTGATTTCATCTTCTTACTTACTTATTCTTGATCAGCAATATAAATTTGTCTATATCAACTAAAAAAAAAGAATTTTGTGAGATAAATATCTTTTGCATATTTTCGTCTCAATATGAAGAAGCATCAAGTTTAGTCAATAAAGGCCAAATTTTTTTTGTTTGATTTCATCTTATTACATACTTATTCTCGATCAGCAATATAAATTTGTCTATATCAAATAAAAAAAAAGAATTTTGTGAGATAAATATCTTTTGCATATTTCCGTCTCAATATGAAGAATTATCAAGTTTAGCCATTATAAGCCAAATTTTTTTTGTCTGATTTCATCTCCTTATTTACTTATTCTTGATCAGCAATGTTAATTTATCTAAATCAACTTAAAAAAAAAGGATTTTGTGAGATAAATATCTTTTGCATATTTTCGTCTCAATATGAAGAAGCATCAAGTTTAGTCCATAAAAGCCAAATTTTTTTTGTTTGATTTCATCTTCTTACTTACTTATTCGTGATCAGCAATATAAATTTGTCTATATCAACTAAAAAAAAAGAATTTTGTGAGATAAATATCTTTTGCATATTTCCGTCTCAATATGAAGAATTATCAAGTTTAGCCATTATAAGCCAAATTTTTTTTGTCTGATTTCATCTCCTTACTTACTTATTCTTGATCAGCAATGTTAATTTATCTAAATCAACTTAAAAAAAAAGGATTTTGTGAGATAAATATCTTTTGCATATTTTCGTCTCAATATGAAGAAGCATCAAGTTTACTCCATAAAAGCCAAATTTTTTTTGTTTGATTTCATCTTCTTACTTACTTATTCGTGATCAGCAATATAAATTTGTCTATATCAACTAAAAAAAAAGAATTTTGTGAGATAAATATCTTTTGCATATTTCCGTCTCAATATGAAGAATTATCAAGTTTAGCCATTATAAGCCAAATTTTTTTTGTCTGATTTCATCTTCTTACTTACTTATTCTTGATCAGCAATGTTAATTTATCTAAATCAACTTTAAAAAAAGGATTTTGCGAGATAAATATCTTTTGCATATTTTCGTCTCAATATGAAGAAGCATCAAGTTTAGTCAATATAAGCCAAATTTTTTTTGTTTGATTTCATCTTCTTACTTACTTATTCTTGATCAGCAATATAAATTTGTCTATATCAATTAAAAAAAAAAGAATTTTGTGAGATAAATATCTTTTGCATATTTCCGTCTCAATATGAAGAATTATCAAGTTTAGCCATTATAAGCCAATTTTTTTTTGTCTGATTTCATCTTCTTACTTACTTATTCTTGATCAGCAATGTTAATTTATCTAAATCAACTTAAAAAAAAAGGATTTGGTGAGATAAATATCTTTTGCATATTTTCGTCTCAATATGAAGAAGCATCAAGTTTAGTCAATAAAGGCCAAATTTTTTTTGTTTGATTTCATCTTCTTACTTACTTATTCTTGATCAGCAATGTTAATTTGTCTATATCAACTAAAAAAAAAGGATTTTGTGAGATAAATATCTTTTGCATATTTTCATCTCAATATGAAGAAGCATCAAGTTTAGTCAATAAAGGCCAAATTTTTTTTGTTTGATTTCATCTTCTTACTTACTTATTCTCGATCAGCAATATAAATTTGTCTATATCAACTAAAAAAAAAGAATTTTGTGAGATAAATATCTTTTGCATATTTCCGTTTCAATATGAAGAATTATCAAGTTTAGCCATTATAAGCCAATTTTTTTTTGTCTGATTTCATCTTCTTACTTACTTATTCTTGATCAGCAATGTTAATTTATCTAAATCAACTTTAAAAAAAAGGATTTTGTGAGATAAATATCTTTTGCATATTTTCGTCTCAATATGAAGAAGCATCAAGTTTAGTCCATAAAAGCCAAATTTTTTTTGTTTGATTTCATCTTCTTACTTACTTAAACTTGATCAGCAAAATAAATTTGTCTATATCAACTAAAAAAAAAGGATTTTGTGAGATAAATATCTTTTGCATATTTCCGTCTCAATATGAAGAACTATCAAGTTTAGTCATTACAAGCCAAATTTTTTTTGTCTGATTTCATCTTCTTACTTACTTATTCTTGATCAGCAATGTTAATTTATCTATATCAAGTAAAAAAAAAGGATTTTGTGAGATAAATATCTTTTGCATATTTTCGTCTCAATATGAAGAAGCATCAAGTTTAGTCAATAAAGGCCAAATTTTTTTTGTTTGATTTCATCTTCTTACTTACTTATTCTTGATCAGCAATATAATTTTGTCTATATCAACTAAAAAAAAAGGATATTGTGAGATAAATATCTTTTGCATATTTTCGTCTCAATATGAAGAAGCATCAAGTTTAGTCCATAAAAGCCAAATTTTTTTTGTTTGATTTCATCTTCTTACTTACTTATTCTTGATCAGCAATATAAATTTGTCTATATCAACTAAAAAAAAAGAATTTTGTGAGATAAATATCTTTTGCATATTTCCGTCTCAATATGAAGAACTATCAAGTTTAGTCATTACAAGCCAAATTTTTTTTGTCTGATTTCATCTTCTTACTTACTTATTCTTGATCAGCAATATAAATTTGTCTATATCAACTAAAAAAAAAGGATTTTGTGAGATAAATATCTTTTGCATATTTTCGTCTCAATATGAAGAAGCATAAAGTTTAGTCAATAAAGGCCAAATTGTTTTTGTTTGATTTCATCTTCTTACTTACTTATTCTTGATCAGCAATATAAATTTGTTTTTATCAACTAAAAAAAAAGGATTTTGTGAGATAAATATCTTTTGCATATTTTCGTCTCAATATGAAGAAGCATCAAGTTTAGTCAATAAAGGCCAAATTTTTTTTGTTTGATTTCATCTTCTTACTTACTTATTCTTGATCAGCAATATAAATTTGTCTTTATCAACTAAAAAAAAAGAATTTTGTGAGATAAATATCTTTTGCATATTTCCGTCTCAATATGAATAATTATCAAGTTTAGCCATTATAAGCCAAATTTTTTTTGTCTGATTTCATCTCCTTACTTACTTATTCTTGATCAGCAATGTTAATTTATCTAAATCAACTTAAAAAAAAAGGATTTTGTGAGATAAATATCTTTTGCATATTTTCGTCTCAATATGAAGAAGCATCAAGTTTAGTCCATAAAAAACAAATTTTTTTTGTTTGATTTCATCTTCTTACTTACTTATTCTTGATCAGCAATATAAATTTGTCTATATCAACTAAAAAAAAGGATTTTGTGAGATAAATATCTTTTGCATATTTTCGTCTCAATATGAAGAAGCATCAAGTTTAGTCCATAAAAGCCAAATTTTTTTTGTTTGATTACATCTTCTTACTTACTTATTCTTGATCAGCAATATAAATTTGTCTATATCAACTAAAAAAAAAGAATTTTGTGAGATAAATATCTTTTGCATATTTCCGTCTCAATATGAAGAACTATCAAGTTTAGTCATTACAAGCCAAATTTTTTTTGTCTGATTTCATCTTCTTACTTACTTATTCTTGATCAGCAATGTTAATTTATCTATATCAAGTAAAAAAAAAGGATTTTGTGAGATAAATATCTTTTGCATATTTTCGTCTCAATATGAAGAAGCATCAAGTTTAGTCAATAAAGGCCAAATTTTTTTTGTTTGATTTCATCTTCTTACTTACTTATTCTTGATCAGCAATATAAATTTGTCTATATCAACTAAAAAAAAAGGATTTTGTGAGATAAATATCTTTTGCATATTTTCGTCTCAATATGAAGAAGCATCAAGTTTAGTCAATAAAGGCCAAATTTTTTTTGTTTGATTTCATCTTCTTACTTACTTATTCTTGATCAGCAAAATAAATTTGTCTATATCAACTAAAAAAAAAGAATTTTGTGAGATAAATATCTTTTGCATATTTCCGTCTCAATATGAAGAACTATCAAGTTTAGTCATTACAAGCCAAATTTTTTTTGTCTGATTTCATCTTCTTACTTACTTATTCTTGATCAGCAATGTTAATTTATCTATATCAAGTAAAAAAAAAGGATTTTGTGAGATAAATATCTTTTGCATATTTTCGTCTCAATATGAAGAAGCATCAAGTTTAGTCAATAAAGGCCAATTTTTTTTTGTTTGATTTCATCTTCTTACTTACTTATTCTTGATCAGCAATATAAATTTGTCTATATCAACTAAAAAAAAAGAATTTTGTGAGATAAATATCTTTTGCATATTTCCGTCTCAATATGAAGAATTATCAAGTTTAGCCATTATAAGCCAAATTTTTTTTGTCTGATTTCATCTTCTTACTTACTTATTCTTGATCAGCAATGTTAATTTATCTAAATCAACTTAAAAAAAAAGGATTTTGTGAGATAAATATCTTTTGCATATTTTCGTCTCAATATGAAGAAGCATCAAGTTTAGTCCATAAAGGCCAATTTTTTTTTGTTTGATTTCATCTTCTTACTTACTGATCAGCAATATAAATTTGTCTATATCAACTAAAAAAAAGAATTTTGTGAGATAAATATCTTTTGCATATTTCCGTCTCAATATGAAGAACTATCAAGTTTAGTCATTACAAGCCAAATTTTTTTTGTCTGATTTCATCTTCTTACTTACTTATTCTTGATCAGCAATGTTAATTTATCTATATCAAGTAAAAAAAAAGGATTTTGTGAGATAAATATCTTTTGCATATTTTCGTCTCAATATGAAGAAGCATCAAGTTTAGTCAATAAAGGCCAAATTTTTTTTGTTTGATTTCATCTTCTTACTTACTTATTCTTGATCAGCAATATAAATTTGTCTTTATCAACTAAAAAAAAAGAATTTTGTGAGATAAATATCTTTTGCATATTTCCGTCTCAATATGAAGAATTATCAAGTTTAGCCATTATAAGCCAATTTTTTTTTGTCTGATTTCATCTTCTTTCTTACTTATTCTTGATCAGCAATGTTAATTTATCTAAATCAACTTAAAAAAAAAGGATTTGGTGAGATAAATATCTTTTGCATATTTTCGTCTCAATATGAAGAAGCATCAAGTTTAGTCCATAAAAAACAAATTTTTTTTGTTTGATTTCATCTTCTTACTTACTTATTCTTGATCAGCAATATAAATTTGTCTATATCAACTAAAAAAAAAGGATTTTGTGAGATAAATATCTTTTGCATATTTCCGTCTCAATATGAAGAATTATCAAGTTTAGCCATTATAAGCCAATTTTTTTTTGTCTGATTTCATCTTCTTACTTACTTATTCTTGATCAGCAATGTTAATTTATCTAAATCAACTTAAAAAAAAAGGATTTGGTGAGATAAATATCTTTTGCATATTTTCGTCTCAATATAGAAGCATCAAGTTAAGTCATTACAAGCCAAAATTTTTTTGTTTGATTTCATCTTCTTACTTACTTATTCTTGATCAGCAATATAAATTTGTCTATATCAACTAAAAAATAAGAATTTTGTGAGATAAATATCTTTTGCATATTTCCGTCTCAATATGAAGAATTATCAAGTTTAGCCATTATAAGCCAATTTTTTTTTTGTCTGATTTCATCTTCTTACTTACTTATTCTTGATCAGCAATGTTAATTTATCTAAATCAACTTAAAAAAAAAGGATTTTGTGAGATAAATATCTTTTGCATATTTTCGTCTCAATATGAAGAAGCATCAAGTTAAGTCAATAAAGGCCAAATTTTTTTTGTTTGATTTCATCTTCTTACTTACTTATTCTTGATCAGCAATATAAATTTGTCTATATCAACAAAAAAAAAAGAATTTTGTGAGATAAATATCTTTTGCATATTTTCGTCTCAATATGAAGAAGCATCAAGTTTAGTCAATAAAGGCCAAATTTTTTTTTTTTGATTTCATCTTCTTACTTACTTATTCTTGATCAGCAATATAAATTTGTCTATATCAACTAAAAAAAAAAGGATTTTGTGAGATAAATATCTTTTGCATATTTCCGTCTCAATATGAAGAATTATCAAGTTTAGCCATTATAAGCCAATTTTTTTTTGTCTGATTTCATCTTCTTACTTACTTATTCTTGATCAGCAATGTTAATTTATCTAAATCAACTTAAAAAAAAAGGATTTTGTGAGATAAATATCTTTTGCATATTTTCGTCTCAATATAGAAGCATCAAGTTAAGTCCATAAAAGCCAAATTTTTTTTGTTTGATTTCATCTTGTTACTTACTTATTCTTGATCAGCAATATAAATTTGTCTATATCAACTAAAAAAAAAGGATTTTGTGAGATAAATATCTTTTGCATATTTTCGTCTCAATATGAAGAAGCATCAAGTTTAGTCAATAAAGGCCAAATTTTTTTTGTTTGATTTCATCTTCTTACTTACTTATTCTTGATCAGCAAAATAAATTTGTCTATATCAACTAAAAAAAAAGGATTTTGTGAGATAAATATCTTTTGCATATTTTCGTCTCAATATGAAGAAGCATCAAGTTTAGTCAATAAAGGCCAAATTTTTTTTGTTTGATTTCATCTTCTTACTTACTTATTCTTGATCAGCAATATAAATTTGTCTATATCAACTAAAAAAAAGGATTTTGTGAGATAAATATCTTTTGCATATTTTCGTCTCAATATGAAGAAGCATCAAGTTTAGTCCATAAAAGCCAAATTTTTTTTGTTTGATTTCATCTTCTTACTTACTTATTCTTGATCAGCAATATAAATTTGTCTATATCAACTAAAAAAAAAGGATTTTGTGAGACAAATATCTTTTGCATATTTTCGTCTCAATATGAAGAAGCATCAAGTTTAGTCAATAAAGGCCAAATTTTTTTTGTTTGATTTCATCTTCTTACTTACTTATTCTTGATCAGCAAAATAAATTTGTCTATATCAACTAAAAAAAAAGAATTTTGTGACATAAATATCTTTTGCATATTTCCGTCTCAATATGAA
Source organism: Odontocerum albicorne (assembly GCA_949825065.1). NCBI lineage: Eukaryota > Metazoa > Arthropoda > Insecta > Trichoptera > Odontoceridae > Odontocerum > Odontocerum albicorne. The sequence goes on from OX463843.1 coordinate 49,986,867, forward strand.
GAACTATCAAGTTTAATCATTACAAGCCAAATTTTTTTTGTCTGATTTCATCTTCTTACTTACTTATTCTTGATCAGCAATGTTAATTTATCTAAATCAACTTAAAAAAAAAGGATTTTGTGAGATAAATATCTTTTGCATATTTTCGTCTCAATATGAAGAATTATCAAGTTTAGCCATTATAAGCCAATTTTTTTTTGTCTGATTTCATCTTCTTTCTTACTTATTCTTGATCAGCAATGTTAATTTATCTAAATCAACTTAAAAAAAAAGGATTTGGTGAGATAAATATCTTTTGCATATTTTCGTCTCAATATGAAGAAGCATCAAGTTTAGTCCATAAAAAACAAATTTTTTTTGTTTGATTTCATCTTCTTACTTACTTATTCTTGATCAGCAATATAAATTTGTCTATATCAACTAAAAAAAAAGGATTTTGTGAGATAAATATCTTTTGCATATTTTCGTCTCAATATGAAGAAGCATCAAGTTTAGTCAATAAAGGCCAAATTTTTTTTGTTTGATTTCATCTTCTTACTTACTTATTCTTGATCAGCAATATAAATTTGTCTTTATCAACTAAAAAAAAAGAATTTTGTGAGATTAATATCTTTTGCATATTTCCGTCTCAATATGAAGAATTATCAAGTTTAGCCATTATAAGCCAAATTTTTTTTGTCTGATTTCATCTTCTTACTTACTTATTCTTGATCAGCAATGTTAATTTATCTAAATCAACTTAAAAAAAAAGGATTTTGTGAGATAAATATCTTTTGCATATTTTCGTCTCAATATGAAGAAGCATCAAGTTTAGTCCATATAAGCCAAATTTTTTTTGTTTGATTTCATCTTCTTACTTACTTATTCTTGATCAGCAATATAAATTTGTCTATATCAACTAAAAAAAAAGAATTTTGTGACATAAATATCTTTTGCATATTTCCGTCTCAATATGAAGAATTATCAAGTTTAGCCATTATAAGCCAAATTTTTTTTGTCTGATTTCATCTTCTTACTAACTTATTCTTGATCAGCAATGTTAATTTATCTAAATCAACTTAAAAAAAAAGGATTTTGTGAGATAAATATCTTTTGCATATTTTCGTCTCAATATGAAGAAGCATCAAGTTTAGTCCATAAAAGCCAATTTTTTTTTGTTTGATTTCATCTTCTTACTTACTTATTCTTGATCAGCAATATAAATTTGTCTATATCAACTAAAAAAAAAGGATTTTGTGAGATAAATATCTTTTGCATATTTTCGTCTCAATATGAAGAAGCATCAAGTTTAGTCAATAAAGGCCAAATTTTTTTTGTTTGATTTCATCTTCTTACATACTTATTCTCGATCAGCAATATAAATTTGTCCATATCAAATAAAAAAAAAGAATTTTGTGAGATAAATATCTTTTGCATATTTCCGTCTCAATATGAAGAATTATCAAGTTTAGCCATTATAAGCCAAATTTTTTTTGTCTGATTTCATCTCCTTACTTACTTATTCTTGATCAGCAATGTTAATTTATCTAAATCAACTTAAAAAAAAAGGATTTTGTGAGATAAATATCTTTTGCATATTTTCGTCTCAATATGAAGAAGCATCAAGTTTAGTCCATAAAAGCCAAATTTTTTTTGTTTGATTTCATCTTCTTACTAACTTATTCTTGATCAGCAATATAAATTTGTCTATATCAACTTAAAAAAAAAAGAATTTTGTGAGATAAATATCTTTTGCATATTTCCGTCTCAATATGAAGAATTATCAAGTTTAGCCATTATAAGCCAAATTTTTTTTGTCTGATTTCATCTCCTTACTGACTTATTCTTGATCAGCAATGTGAATTTATCTAAATCAACTTTAAAAAAAAGGATTTTGCGAGATAAATATCTTTTGCATATTTTCGTCTCAATATGAAAAAGCATCAAGTTTAGTCAATATAAGCCAAATTTTTTTTGTTTGATTTCATCTTCTTACTTACTTATTCTTGATCAGCAATATAAATTTGTCTATATCAACTAAAAAAAAAGAATTTTGTGAGATAAATATCTTTTGCATATTTCCGTCTCAATATGAAGAATTATCAAGTTTAGCCATTATAAGACAATTTTTTTTTGTCTGATTTCATCTTCTTACTTACTTATTCTTGATCAGCAATGTTAATTTATCTAAATCAACTTAAAAAAAAAGGATTTGGTGAGATAAATATCTTTTGCATATTTTCGTCTCAATATGAAGAAGCATCAAGTTTAGTCAATAAAGGCCAAATTTTTTTTGTTTGATTTCATCTTCTTACTTACTTATTCTTGATCAGCAATATAAATTTGTCTATATCAACTAAAAAAAAGGATTTTGTGAGATAAATATCTTTTGCATATTTTCATCTGAATATGAAGAAGCATCAAGTTTAGTCAATAAAGGCCAAATTTTTTTTGTTTGATTTCATCTTCTTACTTACTTATTCTCGATCAGCAATATAAATTTGTCTATATCAACTAAAAAAAAAAGAATTTTGTGAGATAAATATCTTTTGCATATTTCCGTTTCAATATGAAGAATTATCAAGTTTAGCCATTATAAGCCAAATTTTTTTTGTCTGATTTCATCTCCTTACTTACTTATTCTTGATCAGCAATGTTAATTTATCTAAATCAACTTTAAAAAAAAGGATTTTGTGAGATAAATATCTTTTGCATATTTTCGTCTCAATATGAAGAAGCATCAAGTTTAGTCCATAAAAGCCAAATTTTTTTTGTTTGATTTCATCTTCTTACTTACTTAAACTTGATCAGCAAAATAAATTTGTCTATATCAACTAAAAAAAAAGGATTTTGTGAGATAAATATCTTTTGCATATTTCCGTCTCAATATGAAGAACTATCAAGTTTAGTCATTACAAGCCAAATTTTTTTTGTCTGATTTCATCTTCTTACTTACTTATTCTTGATCAGCAATGTTAATTTATCTATATCAAGTAAAAAAAAAGGATTTTGTGAGATAAATATCTTTTGCATATTTTCGTCTCAATATGAAGAAGCATCAAGTTTAGTCAATAAAGGCCAATTTTTTTTTGTTTGATTTCATCTTCTTACTTACTTATTCTTGATCAGCAATATAAATTTGTCTATATCAACTAAAAAAAAAGGATTTTGTGAGATAAATATCTTTTGCATATTTTCGTCTCAATATGAAGAAGCATCAAGTTTAGTCAATAAAGGCCAAATTTTTTTTGTTTGATTTCATCTTCTTACTTACTTATTCTTGATCAGCAAAATAAATTTGTCTATATCAACTAAAAAAAAGGATTTTGTGAGATAAATATCTTTTGCATATTTTCGTCTCAATATGAAGAAGCATCAAGTTTAGTCAATAAAGGCCAAATTTTTTTTGTTTGATTTCATCTTCTTACTGACTTATTCTTGATCAGCAATATAAATTTGTCTATATCAACTAAAAAAAAAGGATTTTGTGAGATAAATATCTTTTGCATATTTTCGTCTCAATATGAAGAAGCATCAAGTTTAGTCCATAAAAGCCAAATTTTTTTTGTTTGATTTCATCTTCTTACTTACTTATTCTTGATCAGCAATATAAATTTGTCTATATCAACTAAAAAAAAAAGAATTTTGTGAGATAAATATCTTTTGCATATTTCCGTCTCAATATGAAGAACTATCAAGTTTAGTCATTACAAGCCAATTTTTTTTTGTCTGATTTCATCTTCTTACTTACTTATTCTTGATCAGCAATGTTAATTTATCTATATCAAGTAAAAAAAAAGGATTTTGTGAGATAAATATCTTTTGCATATTTTCGTCTCAATATGAAGAAGCATCAAGTTTAGTCAATAAAGGCCAAATTTTTTTTGTTTGATTTCATCTTCTTACTTACTTATTCTTGATCAGCAATATAAATTTGTCTATATCAACTAAAAAAAAAAGGATTTTGTGAGATAAATATCTTTTGCATATTTCCGTCTCAATATGAAGAATTATCAAGTTTAGCCATTATAAGCCAATTTTTTTTTGTCTGATTTCATCTTCTTACTTACTTATTCTTGATCAGCAATGTTAATTTATCTAAATCAACTTAAAAAAAAAAGGATTTGGTGAGATAAATATCTTTTGCATATTTTCGTCTCAATATAGAAGCATCAAGTTTAGTCCATAAAAGCCAAATTTTTTTGTTTGATTTCATCTTCTTACTTACTTATTCTTGATCAGCAATATAAATTTGTCTATATCAAGTAAAAAAAAAGGATTTTGTGAGATAAATATCTTTTGCATATTTTCGTCTCAATATGAAGAAGCATCAAGTTTAGTCAATAAAGGCCAAATTTTTTTTGTTTGATTTCATCTTCTTACTTACTTATTCTTGATCAGCAAAATAAATTTGTCTATATCAACTAAAAAAAAAGAATTTTGTGAGATAAATATCTTTTGCATATTTCCGTCTCAATATGAAGAACTATCAAGTTTAGTCATTACAAGCCAAATTTTTTTTGTCTGATTTCATCTTCTTACTTACTTATTCTTGATCAGCAATGTTAATTTATCTATATCAAGTAAAAAAAAAGGATTTTGTGAGATAAATATCTTTTGCATATTTTCGTCTCAATATGAAGAAGCATCAAGTTTAGTCAATAAAGGCCAAATTTTTTTTGTTTGATTTCATCTTCTTACTTACTTATTCTCGATCAGCAATATAAATTTGTCTATATCAACTAAAAAAAAAGAATTTTGTGAGATAAATATCTTTTGCATATTTCCGTCTCAATATGAAGAATTATCAAGTTTAGCCATTATAAGCCAAATTTTTTTTGTCTGATTTCATCTTCTTACTTACTTATTCTTGATCAGCAATGTTAATTTATCTAAATCAACTTAAAAAAAAAGGATTTTGTGAGATAAATATCTTTTGCATATTTTCGTCTCAATATGAAGAAGCATCAAGTTAAGTCATTACAAGCCAAAATTTTTTTGTTTGATTTCATCTTCTTACTTACTTATTCTTGATCAGCAATATAAATTTGTCTATATCAACTAAAAAATAAGAATTTTGTGAGATAAATATCTTTTGCATATTTCCGTCTCAATATGAAGAATTATCAAGTTTAGCCATTATAAGCCAATTTTTTTTTTGTCTGATTTCATCTTCTTACTTACTTATTCTTGATCAGCAATGTTAATTTATCTAAATCAACTTAAAAAAAAAGGATTTTGTGAGATAAATATCTTTTGCATATTTTCGTCTCAATATGAAGAAGCATCAAGTTTAGTCCATAAAAAACAAATTTTTTTTGTTTGATTTCATCTTCTTACTTACTTATTCTTGATCAGCAATATAAATTTGTCTATATCAACTAAAAAAAAAGGATTTTGTGAGATAAATATCTTTTGCATATTTTCGTCTCAATATGAAGAAGCATCAAGTTTAGTCAATAAAGGCCAAATTTTTTTTGTTTGATTTCATCTTCTTACTTACTTATTCTTGATCAGCAATATAAATTTGTCTTTATCAACTAAAAAAAAAGAATTTTGTGAGATAAATATCTTTTGCATATTTCCGTCTCAATATGAAGAATTATCAAGTTTAGCCATTATAAGCCAAATTTTTTTTGTCTGATTTCATCTTCTTACTTACTTATTCTTGATCAGCAATGTTAATTTATCTAAATCAACTTAAAAAAAAAGGATTTTGTGAGCTAAATATCTTTTGCATATTTTCGTCTCAATATGAAGAAGCATCAAGTTTAGTCCATATAAGCCAAATTTTTTTGTTTGATTTCATCTTCTTACTTACTTATTCTTGATCAGCAATATAAATTTGTCTATATCAACTAAAAAAAAAGAATTTTGTGACATAAATATCTTTTGCATATTTCCGTCTCAATATGAAGAATTATCAAGTTTAGCCATTATAAGCCAAATTTTTTTTGTCTGATTTCATCTTCTTACTAACTTATTCTTGATCAGCAATGTTAATTTATCTAAATCAACTTAAAAAAAAAGGATTTTGTGAGATAAATATCTTTTGCGTATTTTCGTCTCAATATGAAGAAGCATCAAGTTTAGTCCATAAAAGCCAAATTTTTTTTGTTTGATTACATCTTCTTACTTACTTATTCTTGATCAGCAATATAAATTTGTCTATATCAACTAAAAAAAAAGAATTTTGTGAGATAAATATCTTTTGCATATTTTCGTCTCAATATGAAGAAGCATCAAGTTTAGTCCATAAAAGCCAATTTTTTTTTGTTTGATTTCATCTTCTTACTTACTTATTCTTGATCAGCAATATAAATTTGTCTATATCAACTAAAAAAAAGGATTTTGTGAGATAAATATCTTTTGCATATTTTCGTCTCAATATGAAGAAGCATCAAGTTTAGTCAATAAAGGCCAAATTTTTTTTGTTTGATTTCATCTTCTTACATACTTATTCTCGATCAGCAATATAAATTTGTCTATATCAAATAAAAAAAAAGAATTTTGTGAGATAAATATCTTTTGCATATTTCCCTCTCAATATGAAGAATTATCAAGTTTAGCCATTATAAGCCAAATTTTTTTTGTCTGATTTCATCTCCTTACTTACTTATTCTTGATCAGCAATGTTAATTTATCTAAATCAACTTAAAAAAACAGGATTTTGTGAGATAAATATCTTTTGCATATTTTCGTCTCAATATGAAGAAGCATCAAGTTTAGTCCATAAAAGCCAAATTTTTTTTGTTTGATTACATCTTCTTACTTACTTATTCTTGATCAGCAATATAAATTTGTCTATATCAACTAAAAAAAAAGAATTTTGTGAGATAAATATCTTTTGCATATTTCCGTCTCAATATGAAGAACTATCAAGTTTAGTCATTACAATCCAAATTTTTTTTGTCTGATTTCATCTTCTTACTTACTTATTCTTGATCAGCAATGTTAATTTATCTAAATCAACTTTAAAAAAAAAGGATTTTGTGAGATAAATATCTTTTGCATATTTCCGTTTCAATATGAAGAATTATCAAGTTTAGCCATTATAAGACAAATTTTTTTTGTCTGATTTCATCTTCTTACTTACTTATTCTTGATCAGCAATGTTAATTTATCTAAATCAACTTTAAAAAAAAGGATTTTGTGAGATAAATATCTTTTGCATATTTTCGTCTCAATATGAAGAAGCATCAAGTTTAGTCCATAAAAGTCAAATTTTTTTTGTTTGATTTCATCTTCTTACTTACTTAAACTTGATCAGCAAAATAAATTTGTCTATATCAACTAAAAAAAAAGAATTTTGTGAGATAAATATCTTTTGCATATTTCCGTCTCAATATGAAGAACTATCAAGTTTAGTCATTACAAGCCAAATTTTTTTTGTCTGATTTCATCTTCTTACTTTCTTATTCTTGATCAGCAATGTTAATTTATCTATATCAAGTAAAAAAAAAAGGATTTTGTGAGATAAATATCTTTTGCATATTTTCGTCTCAATATGAAGAAGCATCAAGTTTAGTCAATAAAGGCCAAATTTTTTTTGTTTGATTTCATCTTCTTACTTACTTATTCTTGATCAGCAATATAAGGTTGTCTATATCAACTAAAAAAAAAGGATTTTGTGAGATAAATATCTTTTGCATATTTTCGTCTCAATATGAAGAAGCATCAAGTTTAGTCCATAAAAGCCAAATTTTTTTTGTTTGATTTCATCTTCTTACTTACTTATTCTTGATCAGCAATATAAATTTGTCTATATCAACTAAAAGAAAAGAATTTTGTGAGATAAATATCTTTTGCATATTTCCGTCTCAATATGAAGAACTATCAAGTTTAGTCATTACAAACCAAATTTTTTTTGTCTGATTTCATCTTCTTACTTACTTATTCTTGATCAGCAATGTTAATTTATCTAAATCAAGTAAAAAAAAAGGATTTTGTGAGATAAATATCTTTTGCATATTTTCGTCTCAATATGAAGAAGCATCAAGTTTAGTCAATAAAGGCCAAATTTTTTTTGTTTGATTTCATCTTCTTACTTACTTATTCTTGATCAGCAATATAAATTTGTCTATATCAACTAAAAAAAAAGGATTTTGTGAGATAAATATCTTTTGCATATTTTCGTCTCAATATGAAGAAGCATCAAGTTTAGTCAATAAACGCCAAATTTTTTTTGTTTGATTTCATCTTCTTACTTACTTATTCTTGATCAGCAATATAAATTTGTCTATATCAACTAAAAAAAAAGAATTTTGTGAGATAAATATCTTTTGCATATTTCCGTCTCAATATGAAGAACTATCAAGTTTAGTCATTACAAGCCAAATTTTTTTTGTCTGATTTCATCTTCTTACTTACTTATTCTTGATCAGCAATGTTAATTTATCTAAATCAAGTAAAAAAAAAGGATTTTGTGAGATAAATATCTTTTGCGTATTTTCGTCTCAATATGAAGAAGCATCAAGTTTAGTCAATAAAGGCCAAATTTTTTTTGTTTGATTTCATCTTCTTACTTACTTATTCTTGATCAGCAATATAAATTTGTCTATATCAACTAAAAAAAAAGAATTTTGTGAGATAAATATCTTTTGCATATTTCCGTCTCAATATGAAGAACTATCAAGTTTAGTCATTACAAGCCAAATTTTTTTTGTCTGATTTCATCTTCTTACTTACTTATTCTTGATCAGCAATGTTAATTTATCTAAATCAAGTAAAAAAAAAAGGATTTTGTGAGCTAAATATCTTTTGCATATTTTCGTCTCAATATGAAGAAGCATCAAGTTTAGTCCATAAAAGCCAAATTTTTTTTGTTTGATTTCATCTTCTTACTTACTTATTCTTGATCAGCAATATAAATCTGTCTATATCAACTAAAAAAAAAGAATTTTGTGAGATAAATATCTTTTGCATATTTCCGTCTCAATATGAAGAATCATCAAGTTTAGCCATTATAAGCCAAATTTTTTTTGTCTGATTTCATCTTCTTACTTACTTATTCTTGATCAGCAATGTTAATTTATCTAAATCAACTTTAAAAAAAAGGATTTTGTGAGATAAATATCTTTTGCATATTTTCGTCTCAATATGAAGAAGCATCAAGTTTAGTCCATAAAAGCCAATTTTTTTTTGTTTGATTTCATCTTCTTACTTACTTATTCTTGATCAGCAATATAAATTTGTCCATATCAACTAAAAAAAAAGAATTTTGTGAGATAAATATCTTTTGCATATTTTCGTCTCAATATGAAGAAGCATCAAGTTTAGTCAATAAAGGCCAAATTTTTTTTGTTTGATTTCATCTTCTTACTTACTTATTCTTGATCAGCAATATAAATTTGTCTATATCAACTAAAAAAAAAGAATTTTGTGAGATAAATATCTTTTGCATATTTCCGTCTCAATATGAAGAATTATCAAGTTTAGCCATTATAAGCCAATTTTTTGTTGTCTGATTTCATCTTCTTACTTACTTATTCTTGATCAGCAATGTTAATTTATCTAAATCAACTTTAAAAAAAAGGATTTTGTGAGATAAATATCTTTTGCATATTTTCGTCTCAATATGAAGAATCATCAAGTTTAGTCATTACAAGCCAAATTTTTTTTGTCTGATTTCATCTTCTTACTTACTTATTCTTGATCAGCAATATAAATTTGTCTATATCAAGTAAAAAAAAAGGATTTTGTGATATAAATATCTTTTGCATATTTTCGTCTCAATATGAAGAAGCATCAAGTTTAGTCAATAAAGGCCAAATTTTTTTTGTTTGATTTCATCTTCTTACTTACTTATTCTTGATCAGCAATATAAATTTGTCTATATCAACTAAAAGAAAAGAATTTTGTGAGATAAATATCTTTTGCATATTTCCGTCTCAATATGAAGAACTATCAAGTTTAGTCATTACAAACCAAATTTTTTTTGTCTGATTTCATCTTCTTACTTACTTATTCTTGATCAGCAATGTTAATTTATCTAAATCAAGTAAAAAAAAAGGATTTTGTGAGATAAATATCTTTTGCATATTTTCGTCTCAATATGAAGAAGCATCAAGTTTAGTCAATAAAGGCCAAATTTTTTTTGTTTGATTTCATCTTCTTACTTACTTATTCTTGATCAGCAATATAAATTTGTCTATATCAACTAAAAGAAAAGAATTCTGTGAGATAAATATCTTTTGCATATTTCCGTCTCAATATGAAGAACTATCAAGTTTAGTCATTACAAACCAAATTTTTTTTGTCTGATTTCATCTTCTTACTTACTTATTCTTGATCAGCAATGTTAATTTATCTAAATCAAGTAAAAAAAAAGGATTTTGTGAGATAAATATCTTTTGCATATTTTCGTCTCAATATGAAGAAGCATCAAGTTTAGTCAATAAAGGCCAAATTTTTTTTGTTTGATTTCATCTTCTTACTTACTTATTCTTGATCAGCAATATAAATTTGTCTATATCAACTAAAAAAAAAGGATTTTGTGAGATAAATATCTTTTGCATATTTCCGTCTCAAAATGAAGAACTATCAAGTTTAGTCATTACAAGCCAAATTTTTTTTGTCTGATTTCATCTTCTTACTTACTTATTCTTGATCAGCAATGTTAATTTATCTAAATCAAGTAAAAAAAAAGGATTTTGTGAGATAAATATCTTTTGCGTATTTTCGTCTCAATATGAAGAAGCATCAAGTTTAGTCAATAAAGGCCAAATTTTTTTTGTTTGATTTCATCTTCTTACTTACTTATTCTTGATCAGCAATATAAATTTGTCTATATCAACTAAAAAAAAGAATTTTGTGAGATAAATATCTTTTGCATATTTCCGTCTCAATATGAAGAACTATCAAGTTAAGTCATTACAAGCCAAAATTTTTTTGTCTGATTTCATATTCTTACTTACTTATTCTTGTTCAGCAATGTTAATTTATCTAAATCAAGTAAAAAAAAAGGATTTTGTGAGCTAAATATCTTTTGCATATTTTCGTCTCAATATGAAGAAGCATCAAGTTTAGTCCATAAAAGCCAAATTTTTTTTGTTTGATTTCATCTTCTTACTTACTTATTCTTGATCAGCAATATAAATCTGTCTATATCAACTAAAAAAAAAGAATTTTGTGAGATAAATATCTTTTGCATATTTCCGTCTCAATATGAAGAATTATCAAGTTTAGCCATTATAAGCCAATTTTTTTTTGTCTGATTTCATCTTCTTACTTACTTATTCTTGATCAGCAATGTTAATTTATCTAAATCAACTAAAAAAAAAGAATTTTGTGAGATAAATATCTTTTGCATATTTCCGTCTCAATATGAAGAATTATCAAGTTTAGCCATTATAAGCCAATTTTTTGTTGTCTGATTTCATCTTCTTACTTACTTATTCTTGATCAGCAATGTTAATTTATCTAAATCAACTTTAAAAAAAAGGATTTTGTGAGATAAATATCTTTTGCATATTTTCGTCTCAATATGAAGAATCATCAAGTTTAGTCATTACAAGCCAAATTTTTTTGTCTGATTTCATCTTCTTACTTACTTATTCTTGATCAGCAATATAAATTTGTCTATATCAAGTAAAAAAAAAGGATTTTGTGATATAAATATCTTTTGCATATTTTCGTCTCAATATGAAGAAGCATCAAGTTTAGTCAATAAAGGCCAAATTTTTTTTGTTTGATTTCATCTTCTTACTTACTTATTCTTGATCAGCAATATAAATTTGTCTATATCAACTAAAAGAAAAGAATTTTGTGAGATAAATATCTTTTGCATATTTCCGTCTCAATATGAAGAACTATCAAGTTTAGTCATTACAAACCAAATTTTTTTTGTCTGATTTCATCTTCTTACTTACTTATTCTTGATCAGCAATGTTAATTTATCTAAATCAAGTAAAAAAAAAGGATTTTGTGAGATAAATATCTTTTGCATATTTTCGTCTCAATATGAAGAAGCATCAAGTTTAGTCAATAAAGGCCAAATTTTTTTTGTTTGATTTCATCTTCTTACTTACTTATTCTTGATCAGCAATATAAATTTGTCTATATCAACTAAAAAAAAAGGATTTTGTGAGATAAATATCTTTTGCATATTTTCGTCTCAATATGAAGAAGCATCAAGTTTAGTCAATAAAGGCCAAATTTTTTTTGTTTGATTTCATCTTCTTACTTACTTAATCTTGATCAGCAATATAAATTTGTCTATATCAACTAAAAAAAAAGAATTTTGTGAGATAAATATCTTTTGCATATTTCCGTCTCAATATGAAGAACTATCAAGTTAAGTCATTACAAGCCAAATTTTTTTTGTCTGATTTCATCTTCTTACTTACTTATTCTTGATCAGCAATGTTAATTTATCTAAATCAAGTAAAAAAAAAGGATTTTGTGAGATAAATATCTTTTGCGTATTTTCGTCTCAATATGAAGAAGCATCAAGTTTAGTCAATAAAGGCCAAATTTTTTTTGTTTGATTTCATCTTCTTACTTACTTATTCTTGATCAGCAATATAAATTTGTCTATATCAACTAAAAAAAAAGAATTTTGTGAGATAAATATCTTTTGCATATTTCCGTCTCAATATGAAGAACTATCAAGTTTAGTCATTACAAGCCAATTTTTTTTTTGTCTGATTTCATCTTCTTACTTACTTATTCTTGATCAGCAATGTTAATTTATCTAAATCAAGTAAAAAAAAAGGATTTTGTGAGCTTAATATCTTTTGCATATTTTCGTCTCAATATGAAGAAGCATCAAGTTTAGTCCATAAAAGCCAAATTTTTTTTGTTTGATTTCATCTTCTTACTTACTTATTCTTGATCAGCAATATAAATCTGTCTATATCAACTAAAAAAAAAGAATTTTGTGAGATAAATATCTTTTGCATATTTCCGTCTCAATATGAAGAATCATCAAGTTTAGCCATTATAAGCCAAATTTTTTTTGTCTGATTTCATCTTCTTACTTACTTATTCTTGATCAGCAATGTTAATTTATCTAAATCAACTTTAAAAAAAAGGATTTTGTGAGATAAATATCTTTTGCATATTTTCGTCTCAATATGAAGAAGCATCAAGTTTAGTCCATAAAAGCCAATTTTTTTTTGTTTGATTTCATCTTCTTACTTACTTATTCTTGATCAGCAATATAAATTTGTCCATATCAACTAAAAAAAAAGAATTTTGTGAGATAAATATCTTTTGCATATTTTCGTCTCAATATGAAGAAGCATCAAGTTTAGTCAATAAAGGCCAAATTTTTTTTGTTTGATTTCATCTTCTTACTTACTTATTCTTGATCAGCAATATAAATTTGTCTACATCAACTAAAAAAAAAGAATTTTGTGAGATAAATATCTTTTGCATATTTCCGTCTCAATATGAAGAATTATCAAGTTTAGCCATTATAAGCCAATTTTTTGTTGTCTGATTTCATCTTCTTACTTACTTATTCTTGATCAGCAATGTTAATTTATCTAAATCAACTTTAAAAAAAAGGATTTTGTGAGATAAATATCTTTTGCATATTTTCGTCTCAATATGAAGAATCATCAAGTTTAGTCATTACAAGCCAAATTTTTTTTGTCTGATTTCATCTTCTTACTTACTTATTCTTGATCAGCAATATAAATTTGTCTATATCAAGTAAAAAAAAAGGATTTTGTGATATAAATATCTTTTGCATATTTTCGTCTCAATATGAAGAAGCATCAAGTTTAGTCAATAAAGGCCAAATTTTTTTTGTTTGATTTCATCTTCTTACTTACTTATTCTTGATCAGCAATATAAATTTGTCTATATCAACTAAAAGAAAAGAATTCTGTGAGATAAATATCTTTTGCATATTTCCGTCTCAATATGAAGAACTATCAAGTTTAGTCATTACAAACCAAATTTTTTTTGTCTGATTTCATCTTCTTACTTACTTATTCTTGATCAGCAATGTTAATTTATCTAAATCAAGTAAAAAAAAAGGATTTTGTGAGATAAATATCTTTTGCATATTTTCGTCTCAATATGAAGAAGCATCAAGTTTAATCAATAAAGGCCAAATTTTTTTTGTTTGATTTCATCTTCTTACTTACTAATTCTTGATCAGCAATATAAATTTGTCTATATCAACTAAAAAAAAAGGATTTTGTGAGATAAATATCTTTTGCATATTTTCGTCTCAATATGAAGAAGCATCAAGTTTAGTCAATAAAGGCCAAATTTTTTTTGTTTGATTTCATCTTCTTACTTACTTATTCTTGATCAGCAATATAAATTTGTCTATATCAACTAAAAAAAAAGAATTTTGTGAGATAAATATCTTTTGCATATTTCCGTCTCAAAATGAAGAACTATCAAGTTTAGTCATTACAAGCCAAATTTTTTTTGTCTGATTTCATCTTCTTACTTACTTATTCTTGATCAGCAATGTTAATTTATCTAAATCAAGTAAAAAAAAAGGATTTTGTGAGATAAATATCTTTTGCGTATTTTCGTCTCAATATGAAGAAGCATCAAGTTTAGTCAATAAAGGCCAAATTTTTTTTGTTTGATTTCATCTTCTTACTTACTTATTCTTGATCAGCAATATAAATTTGTCTATATCAACTAAAAAAAAAGAATTTTGTGAGATAAATATCTTTTGCATATTTCCGTCTCAATATGAAGAACTATCAAGTTAAGTCATTACAAGCCAAATTTTTTTTGTCTGATTTCATCTTCTTACTTACTTATTCTTGACCAGCAATGTTAATTTATCTAAATCAAGTAAAAAAAAAGGATTTTGTGAGCTAAATATCTTTTGCATATTTTCGTCTCAATATGAAGAAGCATCAAGTTTAGTCCATAAAAGCCAAATTTTTTTTGTTTGATTTCATCTTCTTACTTACTTATTCTTGATCAGCAATATAAATCTGTCTATATCAACTAAAAAAAAAGAATTTTGTGAGATAAATATCTTTTGCATATTTCCGTCTCAATATGAAGAATTATCAAGTTTAGCCATTATAAGCCAAATTTTTTTTGTCTGATTTCATCTTCTTACTTACTTATTCTTGATCAGCAATGTTAATTTATCTAAATCAACTAAAAAAAAAGAATTTTGTGAGATAAATATCTTTTGCATATTTCCATCTCAATATGAAGAATTATCAAGTTTAGCCATTATAAACCAATTTTTTGTTGTCTGATTTCATCTTCTTACTTACTTATTCTTGATCAGCAATGTTAATTTATCTAAATCAACTTTTAAAAAAAGGATTTTGTGAGATAAATATCTTTTGCATATTTTCGTCTCAATATGAAGAAGCATCAAGTTTAGTCATTACAAGCCAAATTTTTTTTGTCTGATTTCATCTTCTTACTTACTTATTCTTGATCAGCAATATAAATTTGTCTATATCAAGTAAAAAAAAAGGATTTTGTGATATAAATATCTTTTGCATATTTTCGTCTCAATATGAAGAAGCATCAAGTTTAGTCAATAAAGGCCAAATTTTTTTTGTTTGATTTCATCTTCTTACTTACTTATTCTTGATCAGCAATATAAATTTGTCTATATCAACTAAAAAAAAAGAATTTTGTGAGATAAATATCTTTTGCATATTTCCGTCTCAATATGAAGAACTATCAAGTTTAGTCATTACAAACCAAATTTTTTTTGTCTGATTTCATCTTCTTACTTACTTATTCTTGATCAGCAATGTTAATTTATCTAAATCAAGTAAAAAAAAAGGATTTTGTGAGATAAATATCTTTTGCATATTTTCGTCTCAATATGAAGAAGCATCAAGTTGAGTCAATAAAGGCCAAATTTTTTTTGTTTGATTTCATCTTCTTACTTACTTATTCTTGATCAGCAATATAAATTTGTCTATATCAACTAAAAAAAAAAGGATTTTGTGAGATAAATATCTTTTGCATATTTTCGTCTCAATATGAAGAAGCATCAAGTTTAGTCAATAAAGGCCAAATTTTTTTTGTTTGATTTCATCTTCTTACTAACTTATTCTTGATCAGCAATATAAATTTGTCTATATCAACTAAAAAAAAAGAATTTTGTGAGATAAATATCTTTTGCATATTTCCGTCTCAATATGAAGAACTATCAAGTTTAGTCATTACAAGCCAAATTTTTTTTGTCTGATTTCATCTTCTTACTTACTTATTCTTGATCAGCAATGTTAATTTATCTAAATCAACTTAAAAAAAAAGGATTTGGTGAGATAAATATCTTTTGCATATTTTCGTCTCAATATGAAGAAGCATCAAGTTTAGTCAATAAAGGCCAAATTTTTTTTGTTTGATTTCATCTTCTTACTTACTTATTCTTGATCAGCAATATAAATCTGTCTATATCAACTAAAAAAAAAGAATTTTGTGAGATAAATATCTTTTGCATATTTCCGTCTCAATATGAAGAATTATCAAGTTTAGCCATTATAAGCCAAATTTTTTTTGTCTGATTTCATCTTCTTACTTACTTATTCTTGATCAGCAATGTTAATTTATCTAAATCATCTTTAAAAAAAAGGATTTTGTGAGATAAATATCTTTTGCATATTTTCGTCTCAATATGAAGAAGCATCAAGTTTAGTCCATAAAAGCCAATTTTTTTTTGTTTGATTTCATCTTCTTACTTACTTATTCTTGATCAGCAATATAAATTTGTCCATATCAACTAAAAAAAAAGAATTTTGTGAGATAAATATCTTTTGCATTTTTCCGTCTCAATATGAAGAAGCATCAAGTTTAGTCAATATAAGCCAATTTTTTTTTGTTTGATTTCATCTTCTTACTTACTTATTCTTGATCAGCAATATTAATTTGTCTATATCAACTAAAAAAAAAAGGATTTTGTGAGATAAATATCTTTTGCATATTTTCGTCTCAATATGAAGAAGCATCAAGTTAAGTCAATATAAGCCAAATTTGTTTTGTCTGATTTCATCTTCTTACTTACTTATTCTTGATCAGCAATGTTAATTTATCTAAATCAACTTTAAAAAAAAGAATTTTGTGAGATAAATATCTTTTGCATATTTTCGTCTCAATATGAAGAAGCATCAAGTTTAGTCAATATAAGCCAAATTTTTTTTGTTTGATTTCATCTTCTTACTTACTTATTCTTGATCAGCAATGTTAATTTATCTTAATCAACTTAAAAAAAAGAATTTTGTGAGATAAATATCTTTTGCATATTTCCGTCTCAATATGAAGAAGCATCAAGTTTAGTCAATATAAGCCAATTTTTTTTTGTTTGATTTCATCTTCTTACTTACTTATTCGTGATTTTTTTTGTTTGATTTTATCTTCGTACTTACTTATTCTTGATCAGCAATATAAATTTGTCTATATCAACTAAAAAAAAAGAATTTTTTGAGATAAATATATTTTGCATATTTCCGTCTCAATATGAAGAACTATCAAGTTTAGTCATTATAAGCCAATTTTTTTGTCTGATTTCATCTTCTTACTTACTTATTCTTGATCAGCAATGTTAATTTATCTAAATCAACTTTAAAAAAAGGATTTAATGAGATAAATATCTTTTGCATATGTTCGTCTCAATATGAAGAAGCATCAAGTTTAATCAATATAAGCCTATTTTTTTTTGGTTGATTTCATCTTCTTACTTGCTTATTCGTGATTTTTTTTGTTTGATTTTATCTTCTTACTTACTTATTCTTGATCAGCAATATAAATTTGTCTATATCAACTAAAAAAAAAGAATTTTGTGAGATAAATATCTTTTGCATATTTCCGTCTCAATATGAAGAAGCATCAAGTTTAGTCAATATAAGCCAATTTTTTTTTGTTTGATTTCATCTTCTTACTTACTTATTCGTGATTTTTTTTGTTTGATTTTATCTTCTTACTTACTTATTCTTGATCAGCAATATAAATTTGTCTATATCAACTAAAAAAAAAGAATTTTTTGAGATAAATATATTTTATATATTTCCGTCTCAATATGAAGAACTATCAAGTTTAGTCATTATAAGCCAATTTTTTTTGTCTGATTTCATCTTCTTACTTACTTATTCTTGATCAGCAATGTTAATTTATCTAAATCAACTTAAAAAAAAAGGATTTTGTGAGATAAATATCTTTTGCATATGTTCGTCTCAATATGAAGAAGCATCAAGTTTAGTCAATATAAGCCAAATTTTTTTATTTGTTACTTATTCTTGATCAGCAATATAAATTTGTCTATATCAACTTAAAAAAAAGAATTTTGTGAGATAAATATCTTTTGCATATTTTCGTCTCAATATGAAAAACTATCAAGTTTAGTCATTATAAGCCAATTTTTTTTGTCTGATTTCATCTTCTTACTTACTTATTCTTGATCAGCAATGTTAATTTATCTAAATCAACTTAAAAAAAAGGATTTTGTGAGATAAATATCTTTTGCATATTTTCATCTCAATATGAAGAAGCATCAAGTTTAGTCAATATAAGCCAATTTTTTTTGTCTGATTTCATCTTCTAACTTACTTATTCTTGATCAGCAATGTTAATTTATCTAAATCAACTTAAAAAAAAAGAATTTTGTGAGATAAATATCTTTTGCATATTTCCGTCTCAATATGAAGAACTATCAAGTTTAGTGAATATAAGCCAAATTTTTGTTGTCTGATTTCATCTTCTTACTTACTTATTCTTGATCAGCAATGTTAATTTATCTAAATCAACTTAAAAAAAAGGATTTTGTGAGATAAATATATTTTGCATATTTTCGTCTCAATATGAAGAAGCATCAAGTTTAATCAATATAAGCCAAATTTTTTTTGTTTGATTTCATCTTCTTACTTACTTATTCTTAATCAGCAATGTAAATTTGTCTATATCAACTAAAAAAAAGAATTTTGTGAGATAAATACCTTTTGCATATTTTCGTCTCAATATGAAGAAGCATCAAGTTTAGTCAATATAAGCCAATTTTTTTTGTCTGATTTCATCTTCTTACTTACTTATTCTTGATCAGCAATGTTAATTTATCTAAATCAACTTAAAAAAAAAGAATTTGGTGAGATAAATATCTTTTGCATATTTCCGTCTCAATATGAAGAACTATCAAGTTTAGTCATTATAAGCCAATTGTTTTTGTCTGATTTCATCTTCTTACTTACTTATTCTTGATCAGCAATGTTAATTTATCTAAATCAACTTTAAAAAAAGGATTTAATGAGATAAATATCTTTTGCATATGTTCGTCTCAATATGAAGAAGCATCAAGTTTAATCAATATAAGCCTATTTTTTTTTGGTTGATTTCATCTTCTTACTTACTTATTCTTGATCAGCAATATAAATTTGTCCATATCAACTAAAAAAAAGAATTTTGTGAGATAAATACCTTTTGCATATTTTCGTCTCAATATGAAGAAGCATCAAGTTTAGTCAATATAAGCCAATTTTTTTTTGTTTGATTTCATCTTCTTATTTCCGTCTCAATATGAAGAACTATCAAGTTTAGTCATTATAAGCCAAATTTTTTTTGTCTGATTTCATCTTCTTACTTACTTATTCTTGATCAGCAATATAAATTTGTCTATATCAACTAAAAAAAAAGAATTTTGTGAGATAAATATATTTTGCATATTTCCGTCTCAATATGAAGAACTATCAAGTTTAGTCATTACAATCCAAATTTTTTTTGTCTGATTTCATCTTCTTACTTACTTATTCTTGATCAGCAATGTTAATTTATCTAAATCAACTTTAAAAAAAAGGATTTTGTGAGATAAATATCTTTTGCATATTTCCGTTTCAATATGAAGAATTATCAAGTTTAGCCATTATAAGACAAATTTTTTTTGTCTGATTTCATCTTCTTACTTACTTATTCTTGATCAGCAATGTTAATTTATCTAAATCAACTTTAAAAAAAAGGATTTTGTGAGATAAATATCTTTTGCATATTTTCGTCTCAATATGAAGAAGCATCAAGTTTAGTCCATAAAAGTCAAATTTTTTTTGTTTGATTTCATCTTCTTACTTACTTAAACTTGATCAGCAAAATAAATTTGTCTATATCAACTAAAAAAAAGAATTTTGTGAGATAAATATCTTTTGCATATTTCCGTCTCAATATGAAGAACTATCAAGTTTAGTCATTACAAGCCAAATTTTTTTTGTCTGATTTCATCTTCTTACTTTCTTATTCTTGATCAGCAATGTTAATTTATCTATATCAAGTAAAAAAAAAAGGATTTTGTGAGATAAATATCTTTTGCATATTTTCGTCTCAATATGAAGAAGCATCAAGTTTAGTCAATAAAGGCCAAATTTTTTTTGTTTGATTTCATCTTCTTACTTACTTATTCTTGATCAGCAATATAAGGTTGTCTATATCAACTAAAAAAAAAGGATTTTGTGAGATAAATATCTTTTGCATATTTTCGTCTCAATATGAAGAAGCATCAAGTTTAGTCCATAAAAGCCAAATTTTTTTTGTTTGATTTCATCTTCTTACTTACTTATTCTTGATCAGCAATATAAATTTGTCTATATCAACTAAAAGAAAAGAATTTTGTGAGATAAATATCTTTTGCATATTTCCGTCTCAATATGAAGAACTATCAAGTTTAGTCATTACAAACCAAATTTTTTTTGTCTGATTTCATCTTCTTACTTACTTATTCTTGATCAGCAATGTTAATTTATCTAAATCAAGTAAAAAAAAAGGATTTTGTGAGATAAATATCTTTTGCATATTTTCGTCTCAATATGAAGAAGCATCAAGTTTAGTCAATAAAGGCCAAATTTTTTTTGTTTGATTTCATCTTCTTACTTACTTATTCTTGATCAGCAATATAAATTTGTCTATATCAACTAAAAAAAAAGGATTTTGTGAGATAAATATCTTTTGCATATTTTCGTCTCAATATGAAGAAGCATCAAGTTTAGTCAATAAAGGCCAAATTTTTTTTGTTTGATTTCATCTTCTTACTTACTTATTCTTGATCAGCAATATAAATTTGTCTATATCAACTAAAAAAAAAGAATTTTGTGAGATAAATATCTTTTGCATATTTCCGTCTCAATATGAAGAACTATCAAGTTTAGTCATTACAAGCCAAATTTTTTTTGTCTGATTTCATCTTCTTACTTACTTATTCTTGATCAGCAATGTTAATTTATCTAAATCAAGTAAAAAAAAAGGATTTTGTGAGATAAATATCTTTTGCGTATTTTCGTCTCAATATGAAGAAGCATCAAGTTTAGTCAATATAAGCCAATTTTTTTTTGTTTGATTTCATCTTCTTACTTACTTATTCGTGATTTTTTTTGTTTGATTTTATCTTCTTACTTACTTATTCTTGATCAGCAATATAAATTTGTCTATATCAACTAAAAAAAAAGAATTTTGTGAGATAAATATCTTTTGCATATTTCCGTCTCAATATGAAGAACTATCAAGTTTAGTCATTACAAGCCAAATTTTTTTTGTCTGATTTCATCTTCTTACTTACTTATTCTTGATCAGCAATGTTAATTTATCTAAATCAAGTAAAAAAAAAGGATTTTGTGAGCTAAATATCTTTTGCATATTTTCGTCTCAATATGAAGAAGCATCAAGTTTAGTCCATAAAAGCCAAATTTTTTTTGTTTGATTTCATCTTCTTACTTACTTATTCTTGATCAGCAATATAAATCTGTCTATATCAACTAAAAAAAAAGAATTTTGTGAGATAAATATCTTTTGCATATTTCCGTCTCAATATGAAGAATCATCAAGTTTAGCCATTATAAGCCAAATTTTTTTTGTCTGATTTCATCTTCTTACTTACTTATTCTTGATCAGCAATGTTAATTTATCTAAATCAACTTTAAAAAAAAGGATTTTGTGAGATAAATATCTTTTGCATATTTTCGTCTCAATATGAAGAAGCATCAAGTTTAGTCCATAAAAGCCAATTTTTTTTTGTTTGATTTCATCTTCTTACTTACTTATTCTTGATCAGCAATATAAATTTGTCCATATCAACTAAAAAAAAAGAATTTTGTGAGATAAATATCTTTTGCATATTTTCGTCTCAATATGAAGAAGCATCAAGTTTAGTCAATAAAGGCCAAATTTTTTTTGTTTGATTTCATCTTCTTACTTACTTATTCTTGATCAGCAATATAAATTTGTCTATATCAACTAAAAAAAAAGAATTTTGTGAGATAAATATCTTTTGCATATTTCCGTCTCAATATGAAGAATTATCAAGTTTAGCCATTATAAGCCAATTTTTTGTTGTCTGATTTCATCTTCTTACTTACTTATTCTTGATCAGCAATGTTAATTTATCTAAATCAACTTTAAAAAAAAGGATTTTGTGAGATAAATATCTTTTGCATATTTTCGTCTCAATATGAAGAATCATCAAGTTTAGTCATTACAAGCCAAATTTTTTTTGTCTGATTTCATCTTCTTACTTACTTATTCTTGATCAGCAATATAAATTTGTCTATATCAAGTAAAAAAAAAGGATTTTGTGATATAAATATCTTTTGCATATTTTCGTCTCAATATGAAGAAGCATCAAGTTTAGTCAATAAAGGCCAAATTTTTTTTGTTTGATTTCATCTTCTTACTTACTTATTCTTGATCAGCAATATAAATTTGTCTATATCAACTAAAAGAAAAGAATTCTGTGAGATAAATATCTTTTGCATATTTCCGTCTCAATATGAAGAAGTATCAAGTTTAGTCATTACAAACCAAATTTTTTTTGTCTGATTTCATCTTCTTACTTACTTATTCTTGATCAGCAATGTTAATTTATCTAAATCAAGTAAAAAAAAAGGATTTTGTGAGATAAATATCTTTTGCATATTTTCGTCTCAATATGAAGAAGCATCAAGTTTAGTCAATAAAGGCCAAATTTTTTTTGTTTGATTTCATCTTCTTACTTACTTATTCTTGATCAGCAATATAAATTTGTCTATATCAACTAAAAGAAAAGAATTCTGTGAGATAAATATCTTTTGCATATTTCCGTCTCAATATGAAGAACTATCAAGTTTAGTCATTACAAACCAAATTTTTTTTGTCTGATTTCATCTTCTTACTTACTTATTCTTGATCAGCAATGTTAATTTATCTAAATCAAGTAAAAAAAAAGGATTTTGTGAGATAAATATCTTTTGCATATTTTCGTCTCAATATGAAGAAGCATCAAGTTTAGTCAATAAAGGCCAAATTTTTTTTGTTTGATTTCATCTTCTTACTTACTTATTCTTGATCAGCAATATAAATTTGTCTATATCAACTAAAAAAAAAGGATTTTGTGAGATAAATATCTTTTGCATATTTCCGTCTCAAAATGAAGAACTATCAAGTTTAGTCATTACAAGCCAAATTTTTTTTGTCTGATTTCATCTTCTTACTTACTTATTCTTGATCAGCAATGTTAATTTATCTAAATCAAGTAAAAAAAAAGGATTTTGTGAGATAAATATATTTTGCGTATTTTCGTCTCAATATGAAGAAGCATCAAGTTTAGTCAATAAAGGCCAAATTTTTTTTGTTTGATTTCATCTTCTTACTTACTTATTCTTGATCAGCAATATAAATTTGTCTATATCAACTAAAAAAAAAGAATTTTGTGAGATAAATATCTTTTGCATATTTCCGTCTCAATATGAAGAACTATCAAGTTAAGTCATTACAAGCCAAAATTTTTTTGTCTGATTTCATCTTCTTACTTACTTATTCTTGATCAGCAATGTTAATTTATCTAAATCAAGTAAAAAAAAAGGATTTTGTGAGCTAAATATCTTTTGCATATTTTCGTCTCAATATGAAGAAGCATCAAGTTTAGTCCATAAAAGCCAAATTTTTTTTGTTTGATTTCATCTTCTTACTTACTTATTCTTGATCAGCAATATAAATCTGTCTATATCAACTAAAAAAAAAGAATTTTGTGAGATAAATATCTTTTGCATATTTCCGTCTCAATATGAAGAATTATCAAGTTTAGCCATTATAAGCCAATTTTTTTTTGTCTGATTTCATCTTCTTACTTACTTATTCTTGATCAGCAATGTTAATTTATCTAAATCAACTAAAAAAAAAGAATTTTGTGAGATAAATATCTTTTGCATATTTCCGTCTCAATATGAAGAATTATCAAGTTTAGCCATTATAAGCCAATTTTTTGTTGTCTGATTTCATCTTCTTACTTACATATTCTTGATCAGCAATGTTAATTTATCTAAATCAACTTTAAAAAAAAGGATTTTGTGAGATAAATATCTTTTGCATATTTTCGTCTCAATATGAAGAATCATCAAGTTTAGTCATTACAAGCCAAATTTTTTTGTCTGATTTCATCTTCTTACTTACTTATTCTTGATCAGCAATATAAATTTGTCTATATCAAGTAAAAAAAAAGGATTTTGTGATATAAATATCTTTTGCATATTTTCGTCTCAATATGAAGAAGCATCAAGTTTAGTCAATAAAGGCCAAATTTTTTTTGTTTGATTTCATCTTCTTACTTACTTATTCTTGATCAGCAATATAAATTTGTCTATATCAACTAAAATAAAAGAATTTTGTGAGATAAATATCTTTTGCATATTTCCGTCTCAATATGAAGAACTATCAAGTTTAGTCATTACAAACCAAATTTTTTTTGTCTGATTTCATCTTCTTACTTACTTATTCTTGATCAGCAATGTTAATTTATCTAAATCAAGTAAAAAAAAAGGATTTTGTGAGATAAATATCTTTTGCATATTTTCGTCTCAATATGAAGAAGCATCAAGTTTAGTCAATAAAGGCCAAATTTTTTTTGTTTGATTTCATCTTCTTACTTACTTATTCTTGATCAGCAATATAAATTTGTCTATATCAACTAAAAAAAAAGGATTTTGTGAGATAAATATCTTTTGCATATTTTCGTCTCAATATGAAGAAGCATCAAGTTTAGTCAATAAAGGCCAAATTTTTTTTGTTTGATTTCATCTTCTTACTTACTTATTCTTGATCAGCAATATAAATTTGTCTATATCAACTAAAAAAAAAGAATTTTGTGAGATAAATATCTTTTGCATATTTCCGTCTCAATATGAAGAACTATCAAGTTAAGTCATTACAAGCCAAATTTTTTTTGTCTGATTTCATCTTCTTACTTACTTATTCTTGATCAGCAATGTTAATTTATCTAAATCAAGTAAAAAAAAAGGATTTTGTGAGATAAATATATTTTGCGTATTTTCGTCTCAATATGAAGAAGCATCAAGTTTAGTCAATAAAGGCCAAATTTTTTTTGTTTGATTTCATCTTCTTACTTACTTATTCTTGATCAGCAATATAAATTTGTCTATATCAACTAAAAAAAAAGAATTTTGTGAGATAAATATCTTTTGCATATTTCCGTCTCAATATGAAGAACTATCAAGTTAAGTCATTACAAGCCAAAATTTTTTTGTCTGATTTCATCTTCTTACTTACTTATTCTTGATCAGCAATGTTAATTTATCTAAATCAAGTAAAAAAAAAGGATTTTGTGAGCTAAATATCTTTTGCATATTTTCGTCTCAATATGAAGAAGCATCAAGTTTAGTCCATAAAAGCCAAATTTTTTTTGTTTGATTTCATCTTCTTACTTACTTATTCTTGATCAGCAATATAAATCTGTCTATATCAACTAAAAAAAAAGAATTTTGTGAGATAAATATCTTTTGCATATTTCCGTCTCAATATGAAGAATTATCAAGTTTAGCCATTATAAGCCAATTTTTTTTTGTCTGATTTCATCTTCTTACTTACTTATTCTTGATCAGCAATGTTAATTTATCTAAATCAACTAAAAAAAAAGAATTTTGTGAGATAAATATCTTTTGCATATTTCCGTCTCAATATGAAGAATTATCAAGTTTAGCCATTATAAGCCAATTTTTTGTTGTCTGATTTCATCTTCTTACTTACATATTCTTGATCAGCAATGTTAATTTATCTAAATCAACTTTAAAAAAAAGGATTTTGTGAGATAAATATCTTTTGCATATTTTCGTCTCAATATGAAGAATCATCAAGTTTAGTCATTACAAGCCAAATTTTTTTGTCTGATTTCATCTTCTTACTTACTTATTCTTGATCAGCAATATAAATTTGTCTATATCAAGTAAAAAAAAAGGATTTTGTGATATAAATATCTTTTGCATATTTTCGTCTCAATATGAAGAAGCATCAAGTTTAGTCAATAAAGGCCAAATTTTTTTTGTTTGATTTCATCTTCTTACTTACTTATTCTTGATCAGCAATATAAATTTGTCTATATCAACTAAAATAAAAGAATTTTGTGAGATAAATATCTTTTGCATATTTCCGTCTCAATATGAAGAACTATCAAGTTTAGTCATTACAAACCAAATTTTTTTTGTCTGATTTCATCTTCTTACTTACTTATTCTTGATCAGCAATGTTAATTTATCTAAATCAAGTAAAAAAAAAGGATTTTGTGAGATAAATATCTTTTGCATATTTTCGTCTCAATATGAAGAAGCATCAAGTTTAGTCAATAAAGGCCAAATTTTTTTTGTTTGATTTCATCTTCTTACTTACTTATTCTTGATCAGCAATATAAATTTGTCTATATCAACTAAAAAAAAAGAATTTTGTGAGATAAATATCTTTTGCATATTTCCGTCTCAATATGAAGAACTATCAAGTTAAGTCATTACAAGCCAAATTTTTTTTGTCTGATTTCATCTTCTTACTTACTTATTCTTGATCAGCAATGTTAATTTATCTAAATCAAGTAAAAAAAAAGGATTTTGTGAGATAAATATCTTTTGCGTATTTTCGTCTCAATATGAAGAATCATCAAGTTTAGTCAATAAAGGCCAAATTTTTTTTGTTTGATTTCATCTTCTTACTTACTTATTCTTGATCAGCAATATAAATTTGTCTATATCAACTAAAAAAAAAGAATTTTGTGAGATAAATATCTTTTGCATATTTCCGTCTCAATATGAAGAACTATCAAGTTTAGTCATTACAAGCCAATTTTTTTTTGTCTGATTTCATCTTCTTACTTACTTATTCTTGATCAGCAATGTTAATTTATCTAAATCAAGTAAAAAAAAAGGATTTTGTGAGCTAAATATCTTTTGCATATTTTCGTCTCAATATGAAGAAGCATCAAGTTTAGTCCATAAAAGCCAAATTTTTTTTGTTTGATTTCATCTTCTTACTTACTTATTCTTGATCAGCAATATAAATCTGTCTATATCAACTAAAAAAAAAGAATTTTGTGAGATAAATATCTTTTGCATATTTCCGTCTCAATATGAAGAATCATCAAGTTTAGCCATTATAAGCCAAATTTTTTTTGTCTGATTTCATCTTCTTACTTTTTTATTCTTGATCAGCAATGTTAATTTATCTAAATCAACTTTAAAAAAAAGGATTTTGTGAGATAAATATCTTTTGCATATTTTCGTCTCAATATGAAGAAGCATCAAGTTTAGTCCATAAAAGCCAATTTTTTTTTGTTTGATTTCATCTTCTTACTTACTTATTCTTGATCAGCAATATAAATTTGTCCATATCAACTAAAAAAAAAGAATTTTGTGAGATAAATATCTTTTGCATATTTTCGTCTCAATATGAAGAAGCATCAAGTTTAGTCAATAAAGGCCAAATTTTTTTTGTTTGATTTCATCTTCTTACTTACTTATTCTTGATCAGCAATATAAATTTGTCTACATCAACTAAAAAAAAAGAATTTTGTGAGATAAATATCTTTTGCATATTTCCGTCTCAATATGAAGAATTATCAAGTTTAGCCATTATAAGCCAATTTTTTGTTGTCTGATTTCATCTTCTTACTTACTTATTCTTGATCAGCAATGTTAATTTATCTAAATCAACTTTAAAAAAAAGGATTTTGTGAGATAAATATCTTTTGCATATTTTCGTCTCAATATGAAGAATCATCAAGTTTAGTCATTACAAGCCAAATTTTTTTTGTCTGATTTCATCTTCTTACTTACTTATTCTTGATCAGCAATATAAATTTGTCTATATCAAGTAAAAAAAAAGGATTTTGTGATATAAATATCTTTTGCATATTTTCGTCTCAATATGAAGAAGCATCAAGTTTAGTCAATAAAGGCCAAATTTTTTTTGTTTGATTTCATCTTCTTACTTACTTATTCTTGATCAGCAATATAAATTTGTCTATGTCAACTAAAAGAAAAGAATTCTGTGAGATAAATATCTTTTGCATATTTCCGTCTCAATATGAAGAACTATCAAGTTTAGTCATTACAAACCAAATTTTTTTTGTCTGATTTCATCTTCTTACTTACTTATTCTTGATCAGCAATGTTAATTTATCTAAATCAAGTAAAAAAAAAGGATTTTGTGAGATAAATATCTTTTGCATATTTTCGTCTCAATATGAAGAAGCATCAAGTTTAATCAATAAAGGCCAAATTTTTTTTGTTTGATTTCATCTTCTTACTTACTAATTCTTGATCAGCAATATAAATTTGTCTATATCAACTAAAAAAAAAGGATTTTGTGAGATAAATATCTTTTGCATATTTTCGTCTCAATATGAAGAAGCATCAAGTTTAGTCAATAAAGGCCAAATTTTTTTTGTTTGATTTCATCTTCTTACTTACTTATTCTTGATCAGCAATATAAATTTGTCTATATCAACTAAAAAAAAAGAATTTTGTGAGATAAATATCTTTTGCATATTTCCGTCTCAAAATGAAGAACTATCAAGTTTAGTCATTACAAGCCAAATTTTTTTTGTCTGATTTCATCTTCTTACTTACTTATTCTTGATCAGCAATGTTAATTTATCTAAATCAAGTAAAAAAAAAGGATTTTGTGAGATAAATATCTTTTGCGTATTTTCGTCTCAATATGAAGAAGCATCAAGTTTAGTCCATAAAAGCCAAATTTTTTTTGTTTGATTTCATCTTCTTACTTACTTATTCTTGATCAGCAATATAAATCTGTCTATATCAACTAAAAAAAAAGAATTTTGTGAGATAAATATCTTTTGCATATTTCCGTCTCAATATGAAGAATTATCAAGTTTAGCCATTATAAGCCAAATTTTTTTTGTCTGATTTCATCTTCTTACTTACTTATTCTTGATCAGCAATGTTAATTTATCTAAATCAACTTTAAAAAAAAGGATTTTGTGAGATAAATATCTTTTGCATATTTTCGTCTCAATATGAAGAAGCATCAAGTTTAGTCCATAAAAGCCAATTTTTTTTTGTTTGATTTCATCTTCTTATTTACTTATTCTTGATCAGCAATATAAATTTGTCTATATCAACTAAAAAAAAAGGATTTTGTTAGATAAATATCTTTTGCATATTTTCGTCTCAATATGAAGAAGCATCAAGTTTAGTCAATAAAGGCCAAATTTTTTTTGTTTGATTTCATCTTCTTACTTACTTATTCTTGATCAGCAATATAAATTTGTCTATATCAACTAAAAAAAAAGAATTTTGTGAGATAAATATCTTTTGCATATTTCCGTCTCAATATGAAGAATTATCAAGTTTAGCCATTATAAGCCAATTTTTTTTTGTCTGATTTCATCTTCTTACTTACTTATTCTTGATCAGCAATGTTAATTTATCTAAATCAACTAAAAAAAAAGAATTTTGTGAGATAAATATCTTTTGCATATTTCCGTCTCAATATGAAGAATTATCAAGTTTAGCCATTATAAGCCAATTTTTTGTTGTCTGATTTCATCTTCTTACTTACTTATTCTTGATCAGCAATGTTAATTTATCTAAATCAACTTTAAAAAAAAGGATTTTGTGAGATAAATATCTTTTGCATATTTTCGTCTCAATATGAAGAATCATCAAGTTTAGTCATTACAAGCCAAATTTTTTTGTCTGATTTCATCTTCTTACTTACTTATTCTTGATCAGCAATATAAATTTGTCTATATCAAGTAAAAAAAAAGGATTTTGTGATATAAATATCTTTTGCATATTTTCGTCTCAATATGAAGAAGCATCAAGTTTATTCAATAAAGGCCAAATTTTTTTTGTTTGATTTCATCTTCTTACTTACTTATTCTTGATCAGCAATATAAATTTGTCTATATCAACTAAAAGAAAAGAATTTTGTGAGATAAATATCTTTTGCATATTTCCGTCTCAATATGAAGAACTATCAAGTTTAGTCATTACAAACCAAATTTTTTTTGTCTGATTTCATCTTCTTACTTACTTATTCTTGATCAGCAATGTTAATTTATCTAAATCAAGTAAAAAAAAAGGATTTTGTGAGATAAATATCTTTTGCATATTTTCGTCTCAATATGAAGAAGCATCAAGTTTAGTCAATAAAGGCCAAATTTTTTTTGTTTGATTTCATCTTCTTACTTACTTATTCTTGATCAGCAATATAAATTTGTCTATATCAACTAAAAAAAAAGGATTTTGTGAGATAAATATCTTTTGCATATTTTCGTCTCAATATGAAGAAGCATCAAGTTTAGTCAATAAAGGCCAAATTTTTTTTGTTTGATTTCATCTTCTTACTTACTTATTCTTGATCAGCAATATAAATTTGTCTATATCAACTAAAAAAAAAGAATTTTGTGAGATAAATATCTTTTGCATATTTCCGTCTCAATATGAAGAACTATCAAGTTAAGTCATTACAAGCCAAATTTTTTTTGTCTGATTTCATCTTCTTACTTACTTATTCTTGATCAGCAATGTTAATTTATCTAAATCAAGTAAAAAAAAAGGATTTTGTGAGATAAATATCTTTTGCGTATTTTCGTCTCAATATGAAGAAGCATCAAGTTTAGTCAATAAAGGCCAAATTTTTTTTGTTTGATTTCATCTTCTTACTTACTTATTCTTGATCAGCAATATAAATTTGTCTATATCAACTAAAAAAAAAGAATTTTGTGAGATAAATATCTTTTGCATATTTCCGTCTCAATATGAAGAACTATCAAGTTTAGTCATTACAAGCCAATTTTTTTTTGTCTGATTTCATCTTCTTACTTACTTATTCTTGATCAGCAATGTTAATTTATCTAAATCAAGTAAAAAAAAAGGATTTTGTGAGCTAAATATCTTTTGCATATTTTCGTCTCAATATGAAGAAGCATCAAGTTTAGTCCATAAAAGCCAAATTTTTTTTGTTTGATTTCATCTTCTTACTTACTTATTCTTGATCAGCAATATAAATCTGTCTATATCAACTAAAAAAAAAGAATTTTGTGAGATAAATATCTTTTGCATATTTCCGTCTCAATATGAAGAATCATCAAGTTTAGCCATTATAAGCCAAATTTTTTTTGTCTGATTTCATCTTCTTACTTACTTATTCTTGATCAGCAATGTTAATTTATCTAAATCAACTTTAAAAAAAGGATTTTGTGAGATAAATATCTTTTGCATATTTTCGTCTCAATATGAAGAAGCATCAAGTTTAGTCCATAAAAGCCAATTTTTTTTTGTTTGATTTCATCTTCTTACTTACTTATTCTTGATCAGCAATATAAATTTGTCCATATCAATTAAAAAAAAAGAATTTTGTGAGATAAATATCTTTTGCATATTTTCGTCTCAATATGAAGAAGCATCAAGTTTAGTCAATAAAGGCCAAATTTTTTTTGTTTGATTTCATCTTCTTACTTACTTATTCTTGATCAGCAATATAAATTTGTCTACATCAACTAAAAAAAAAGAATTTTGTGAGATAAATATCTTTTGCATATTTCCGTCTCAATATGAAGAATTATCAAGTTTAGCCATTATAAGCCAATTTTTTGTTGTCTGATTTCATCTTCTTACTTACTTATTCTTGATCAGCAATGTTAATTTATCTAAATCAACTTTAAAAAAAAGGATTTTGTGAGATTAATATCTTTTGCATATTTTCGTCTCAATATGAAGAATCATCAAGTTTAGTCATTACAAGCCAAATTTTTTTTGTCTGATTTCATCTTCTTACTTACTTATTCTTGATCAGCAATATAAATTTGTCTATATCAAGTAAAAAAAAAGGATTTTGTGATATAAATATCTTTTGCATATTTTCGTCTCAATATGAAGAAGCATCAAGTTTAGTCAATAAAGGCCAAATTTTTTTTGTTTGATTTCATCTTCTTACTTACTTATTCTTGATCAGCAATATAAATTTGTCTATATCAACTAAAAGAAAAGAATTCTGTGAGATAAATATCTTTTGCATATTTCCGTCTCAATATGAAGAACTATCAAGTTTAGTCATTACAAACCAAATTTTTTTTGTCTGATTTCATCTTCTTACTTACTTATTCTTGATCAGCAATGTTAATTTATCTAAATCAAGTAAAAAAAAAGGATTTTGTGAGATAAATATCTTTTGCATATTTTCGTCTCAATATGAAGAAGCATCAAGTTTAATCAATAAAGGCCAAATTTTTTTTGTTTGATTTCATCTTCTTACTTACTAATTCTTGATCAGCAATATAAATTTGTCTATATCAACTAAAAAAAAAGGATTTTATGAGATAAATATCTTTTGCATATTTTCGTCTCAATATGAAGAAGCATCAAGTTTAGTCAATAAAGGCCAAATTTTTTTTGTTTGATTTCATCTTCTTACTTACTTATTCTTGATCAGCAATATAAATTTGTCTATATCAACTAAAAAAAAAGAATTTTGTGAGATAAATATCTTTTGCATATTTCCGTCTCAATATGAAGAACTATCAAGTTAAGTCATTACAAGCCAAATTTTTTTTGTCTGATTTCATCTTCTTACTTACTTATTCTTGATCAGCAATGTTAATTTATCTAAATCAAGTAAAAAAAAAGGATTTTGTGAGATAAATATATTTTGCGTATTTTCGTCTCAATATGAAGAAGCATCAAGTTTAGTCAATAAAGGCCAAATTTTTTTTGTTTGATTTCATCTTCTTACTTACTTATTCTTGATCAGCAATATAAATTTGTCTATATCAACTAAAAAAAAAGAATTTTGTGAGATAAATATCTTTTGCATATTTCCGTCTCAATATGAAGAATTATCAAGTTTAGCCATTATAAACCAATTTTTTGTTGTCTGATTTCATCTTCTTACTTACTTATTCTTGATCAGCAATGTTAATTTATCTAAATCAACTTTTAAAAAAAGGATTTTGTGAGATAAATATCTTTTGCATATTTTCGTCTCAATATGAAGAAGCATCAAGTTTAGTCATTACAAGCCAAATTTTTTTTGTCTGATTTCATCTTCTTACTTACTTATTCTTGATCAGCAATATAAATTTGTCTATATCAAGTAAAAAAAAAGGATTTTGTGATATAAATATCTTTTGCATATTTTCGTCTCAATATGAAGAAGCATCAAGTTTAGTCAATAAAGGCCAAATTTTTTTTGTTTGATTTCATCTTCTTACTTACTTATTCTTGATCAGCAATATAAATTTGTCTATATCAACTAAAAAAAAAGAATTTTGTGAGATAAATATCTTTTGCATATTTCCGTCTCAATATGAAGAACTATCAAGTTTAGTCATTACAAACCAAATTTTTTTTGTCTGATTTCATCTTCTTACTTACTTATTCTTGATCAGCAATGTTAATTTATCTAAATCAAGTAAAAAAAAAGGATTTTGTGAGATAAATATCTTTTGCATATTTTCGTCTCAATATGAAGAAGCATCAAGTTGAGTCAATAAAGGCCAAATTTTTTTTGTTTGATTTCATCTTCTTACTTACTTATTCTTGATCAGCAATATAAATTTGTCTATATCAACTAAAAAAAAAGGATTTTGTGAGATAAATATCTTTTGCATATTTTCGTCTCAATATGAAGAAGCATCAAGTTTAGTCAATAAAGGCCAAATTTTTTTTGTTTGATTTCATCTTCTTACTAACTTATTCTTGATCAGCAATATAAATTTGTCTATATCAACTAAAAAAAAAGAATTTTGTGAGATAAATATCTTTTGCATATTTCCGTCTCAATATGAAGAACTATCAAGTTTAGTCATTACAAGCCAAATTTTTTTTGTCTGATTTCATCTTCTTACTTACTTATTCTTGATCAGCAATGTTAATTTATCTAAATCAACTTAAAAAAAAAGGATTTGGTGAGATAAATATCTTTTGCATATTTTCGTCTCAATATGAAGAAGCATCAAGTTTAGTCAATAAAGGCCAAATTTTTTTTGTTTGATTTCATCTTCTTACTAACTTATTCTTGATCAGCAATATAAATCTGTCTATATCAACTAAAAAAAAAGAATTTTGTGAGATAAATATCTTTTGCATATTTCCGTCTCAATATGAAGAATTATCAAGTTTAGCCATTATAAGCCAAATTTTTTTTGTCTGATTTCATCTTCTTACTTACTTATTCTTGATCAGCAATGTTAATTTATCTAAATCATCTTTAAAAAAAAGGATTTTGTGAGATAAATATCTTTTGCATATTTTCGTCTCAATATGAAGAAGCATCAAGTTTAGTCCATAAAAGCCAATTTTTTTTTGTTTGATTTCATCTTCTTACTTACTTATTCTTGATCAGCAATATAAATTTGTCCATATCAACTAAAAAAAAAGAATTTTGTGAGATAAATATCTTTTGCATTTTTCCGTCTCAATATGAAGAAGCATCAAGTTTAGTCAATATAAGCCAATTTTTTTTTGTTTGATTTCATCTTCTTACTTACTTATTCTTGATCAGCAATATTAATTTGTCTATATCAACTAAAAAAAAAAGGATTTTGTGAGATAAATATCTTTTGCATATTTTCGTCTCAATATGAAGAAGCATCAAGTTAAGTCAATATAAGCCAAATTTGTTTTGTCTGATTTCATCTTCTTACTTACTTATTCTTGATCAGCAATATTAATTTGTCTATATCAACTAAAAAAAAAAGGATTTTGTGAGATAAATATCTTTTGCATATTTTCGTCTCAATATGAAGAAGCATCAAGTTAAGTCAATATAAGCCAAATTTGTTTTGTCTGATTTCATCTTCTTACTTACTTATTCTTGATCAGCAATGTTAATTTATCTAAATCAACTTTAAAAAAAAGAATTTTGTGAGATAAATACCTTTTGCATATTTTCGTCTCAATATGAAGAAGCATCAAGTTTAGTCAATATAAGCCAATTTTTTTTTGTTTGATTTCATCTTCTTATTTCCGTCTCAATATGAAGAACTATCAAGTTTAGTCATTATAAGCCAAATTTTTTTTGTCTGATTTCATCTTCTTACTTACTTATTCTTGATCAGCAATGTTAATTTATCTAAATCAACTTAAAAAAAAAGGATTTAATGAGATAAATATCTTTTGCATATTTTCGTCTCAATATGAAGAATTATCAAGTTTAGTGAATATAAGCCAAATTTTTGTTGTCTGATTTCATCTTCTTACTTACTTATTCTTGATCAGCAATGTTAATTTATCTAAATCAACTTAAAAAAAAAGGATTTTGTGAGATAAATATCTTTTGCATATTTTCGTCTCAATATGAAGAAGCATCAAGTTTAGTCAATATAAGCCAATTTTTTTTTGGTTTATTTCATCTTCTTACTTACTTATTCTTGATCAGCAATATAAATTTTTCTATATCAACTAAAAAAAAAGGATTTTGTGAGATAAATATCTTTAGCATATTTCCGTCTCAATATGAAGAACTATCAAGTTTAGTCATTATAAGCCAAATTTTTTTTGTCTGATTTCATCTTCTTACTTACTTATTTTTGATCAGCAATGTTAATTTATCTAAATCAACTTAAAAAAAAAGAATTTTGTGAGATAAATATCTTTTGCATATTTTCGTCTCAATATGAAGAAGCATCAAGTTTAATCAATATATGCCTAATTTTTTTTTGTCTGATGTCATTTTATTACTTACTTATTATTGATAAGCGATATTAATTTATCTCAAATAACAAATAAAAAGTGTTTGTGAGTTGAATATTTTTTGCGCATGTTTGTCTTAATATAAAAACTATCAAGTTTAGTTAATATATGCCTTTTTTTTTGGCTGATTTCATATTATTACTTGCTAATAATTGATTAACGGTATTTACGAGTAGATATCTCGAATAACTACCCAGTGGTGGCAATCTTGCGAGTATACTATATATTAATAAAAGTTCTGTTTTATCTAAAGAATTATGTTAAATAGCTGTACCCGGCCACGCGTTGCTGTGGCTCAGCCTAGTTTTTGAACACGAACTTTTTAAAAATTTTATATTTATTATTTAATATTTGATTATTTATTAATAAATATTTAATATTCTAAATCAAAATAAAAATAAGTCTGAATCTATATTGCGTGTGTTGCCGTCACGTTCAACAGGAGGCGCTCCCATTATTTCGTATGTTTTATACACTTTTTGAAATAGAAAAAAAATAATATATAAACATGCTTGTATACGAATGTAACCTTTTGTCAAAATTTCAAAGCAATGAAAAATAAGACAAACAGTTAAAAAAACGAAATGAAAGAATCGGAAACGTCGAAAATGCAATGTGCCATAACTGTCAATGAGAACTGTTTAGGTTGCGTGTGTCGCTGTAGGGGGCTCTCCCGTTATTTCGTCGGTTTTATATACTTTTTTATATACAACCGTATATAAAAATATATATATAAACATGCTTGTATACAAATGCAACCTTTTGTCAAAATTTCAAACCAATCGGTGAAGAAGTTGCGGAGTTTAGAGATTTTTAATATACGAACATTTACAGTTTTTGTTTATATAGATTAGTGCAATTTGTTCTGAGTTTACGTGTTTTATTGTAATGAGACACTGAATTTTGTTTCGAGACACTAATAAAAATCATTAAAATTTATCAATAAGACACATAACAATAACTGTTTTTTTACTTATAACGATTTTAATATTTTTTTTATATTAAATAAGAATGTCAAATATAGACTTTCTTACAGGGACTTACCAACTATTTACTCCATGTTGGCAGGGTAAAAATTAACGGGGTAATCAAGGTGCCATTCAATGTTGCTTGCTTAGAATAAAACCTACATTTGAGTGCACATAGAATGCACAGATCGATATACCATTAAAACTCTCGGTCAGATACATTATGCATTAGACGACTTTTTTTACGCAGTTTCTTAGTAATGTTTGGTTTATTAATTTATAAATGACTGATTATAAGCGTCAATGCTTACGTTAAAACGATTTATTGTCGTGGTTAATAAAACAAACAATTTCATAAGAAACAAACAATTCGAGGCTCAATATCTGTGGCGTTATTGCTGAAGTTGATATGTCCGTTTTCTGTTATTTTGTGTTTATTGTTATGTGATGGACACATGCCTTACTTTTCAGTCCATAAAATGAACTTAAGGGTCACCTATCTTATCACCAGACATTTCTTTAAACTGAATATTTCATCACTTTCTTCATTTATTAATGAACTCGCTTTTTATCCCTTACCCTGCAGATAAGTGAAGCGCTAGAAAAGTAGTTTCCTTTTGTTTATCTAAAACGAAATATATATTATCTGACTACATTTACCCTTTGCTCCTGCTCCTACACTCTCAATTGGAAAGAGATGAAGATACCTCTTTTACCAAGATAAGTATATTAAGGGTCCATAAGACTCAAATTAAACTAATAAAATTGGAAAGAGATTAAGATACCTCTTTTACCAAGATAAGTATATTAAGGGTCCATAAGGCTCAAATTAAACTAATAAAATTGGAAAGAGATTAAGATACCTCTTTCACCAAGATAAGTATATTAAGGGTCCATAAGGCTCAAATTTAACAGATACAATTGGAAAGAGATGAAGATACCTCTTTCACCAAGATAAGTATATTAAAGGTCCATAAGGCTCAAATTAAACAGATACAATTGGAAAGAGATGAAGATACCTCTTTCACCAAGATAAGTATATTAAGGGTCCATAAGGCTCAAATTAAACAGATACAATTGGAAAGAGATGAAGATACCTTTTCCACCAAGATAAGTATATTAAGGGTTCACAAGGCTCAAATTAAACAGATACAATTGGAAAGAGATGCAGATACCTCTTTCACCAAGATAAGTATATTAAGGGTCCATCAGGCTCAAATTAAACAGATACAATTGGAAAGAGATGAAGATACCTTTTTCACCAAGATAAGTATATTAAGGGTTCACAAGGCTCAAATTAAACAGATACAATTGGAAAGAGATGCAGATACCTCTTTCACCAAGATAAGTATATTAAGGGTCCATCAGGCTCAAATTAAACAGATACAATTGGAAAGAGATGCAGATACCGCTTTCACCAAGATAAGTATATTAAGGGTCCATAAGGCTCAAATTAAACAGATACAATTGGAAAGATATGAAGATACCTCTTTCACCAAGATAAGTATATTAAAGGTCCATAAGGCTCAAATTTAACAGATACAATTGGAAAGATATGAAGATACCTCTTTCACCAAGATAAGTATATTAAAGGTCCATAAGGCTCAAATTAAACAGATACAATTGGAAACAGATGAAGATGTCTCTTTCACCAAGATAAGTATATTAAGGGTTCACACGACTCAAATTAAACAGATACAATTGGAAAGAGATGAAGATACCTTTTTCACCAAGATAAGTATATCAAGGGTTCACAAGGCTCAAATTAAACAGATACAATTGGAAAGAGATGCAGATACCTCTTTCACCAAGATAAGTATATTAAGGGTCCATCAGGCTCAAATTAAACAGATACAATTGGAAAGAGATTAAGATACCTCTTTCACCAAGATAAGTATATTAAGGGTCCATAAGGCTCAAATTAAACTAATAAAATTTGAAAGAGATTAAGATACCTCTTTCACCAAGATAAGTATATTAAAGGTCCATAAGGCTCAAATTTACCAGATACAATTGGAAAGATATGAAGATACCTCTTTCACCAAGATAAGTATATTAAAGGTCCATAAGGCTCAAATTAAACAGATACAATTGGAAAGAGATGAAGATACCTCTTTCACCAGGATAAGTATATTAAGGGTCCATAAGGCTCAAATTAAACAGATACAATTGGAAAGATATGAAGATACCTCTTTCACCAAGATAAGTATATTAAAGGTCCATAAGGCTCAAATTTAACAGATACAATTGGAAAGATATGAAGATACGTCTTTCACCAAGATAAGTATATTAAGGGTTCATAAGGCTCAAATTAAACAGATACAATTGGAAACAGATGAAGATGTCTCTTTCACCAAGATAAGTATATTAAGGGTTCACACGACTCAAATTAAACAGATACAATTGGAAAGAGATGAAGATACCTTTTTCACCAAGATAAGTATATTAAGGGTTCACAAGGCTCAAATTAAACAGATACAATTGGAAAGAGATGCAGATACCTCTTTCACCAAGATAAGTATATTAAGGGTCCATCAGGCTCAAATTAAACAGATACAATTGGAAAGAGATTAAGATACCTCTTTCACCAAGATAAGTATATTAAGGGTCCATAAGGCTCAAATTAAACTAATAAAATTTGAAAGAGATTAAGATACCTCTTTCACCAAGATAAGTATATTAAAGGTCCATAAGGCTCAAATTTACCAGATACAATTGGAAAGATATGAAGATACCTCTTTCACCAAGATAAGTATATTAAAGGTCCATAAGGCTCAAATTAAACAGATACAATTGGAAAGAGATGAAGATACCTCTTTCACCAGGATAAGTATATTAAGGGTCCATAAGGCTCAAATTTAACAGATACAATTGGAAAGAGATGAAGATACCTCTTTCACCAGGATAAGTATATTAAGGGTACATAAGGCTCAAATTAAACAGATACAATTGGAAAGAGATGAAGATACCTCTTTCACCAAGATAAGTATATTAAGGGTACACAAGGCTCAAATTAAACAGATACAATTGGAAAGAGATGAAGATACTTCTTTCACCAAGATAAGTATATTAAAGGTCCATAAGGCTCAAATTAAACAGATACAATTGGAAATATATGAAGATATCTCTTTCAACAAGATAAGTATATTAAGGGTCCATAAGGCTCAAATTAACTACGAGTAGATACATATTTCTGGGCGAGGAACGAGGTCACTATAGCACTTTTCCCATTGAAATTATCTCCGTGTTATACTAACATGTAATCATTGTAATTGTCATCTTATAAAATGCTGAAGAAAGTGGCTATTTTCAATCATCACTTCCGACATAACATTATTCTCCCAATTTATAGAAAATATTTCTCAGCATGTTGTGGCAAAACTTGGTGTGTCAGTCATTATCCAAACAGAAGATATATTGTTTGGAAAAACGCTTAATGCTTATTTGTACTGATTTTAACAGCTTATCAAAGTTAATATTGCTTCTCTTGTAAACTAAAGTAAAACGGACATGTCAACTTCTGCCATAACGCCATAGAACTAATGTTCGTTCGTTCTTTACTGGGTCTCGTAGTCGAGGACCCCCTCACCATACCAACGTCAATTCAATTGAAAAACGAATCTGCGCCGTGGATTTTCTTTTTAAATTTTTACCCGAGTGAACCGTTGCCCACCAACAAACTTACTAACCACGTCACAGGATTGGATCTGATGGCATGCCGAAGTTTTTTTGTACCTCTTTTTGAAAGAACAGATATGACCGAAGTCATAGGTAACCTTATACCCCCGAATACTAGGCTGAAAATACCTGCGTCATTCGAGTGGAATAGCACAGCGCGGGGTTCGAACCTATGGCCTTCTTCACGGAAGTTCAGTACGTTACCGCGCGGCCATGAACCTCACATAATGTATTCAAAGCTTTAAATATAATTTTCTCTTAAAATTTATTTCAGACTCTGAGAGGTTTAAAATTTAAGATTACTTATATTGCCAGACTAGGATGTTTTGTGCCATCAGTGCTCCCCTGATGATGAGGTGTAAGCCTTGAAACCGGCGGGGTTATACCGTTACAAAAAGTGGAATAAACAGTGTTTGATAAAACAAATTACAATGTATTTAAACCTCCACAACGTTAATGCCTTAACTATACTATAAATAATATATTTAATAATTGTTTTATCGCACATCCTTGGATGGACTTTGCAACCAGTTTCATATACTGCCCTCATAAGCAAAAAAACGCAGCTAATGGCAAAAGTTAAGTTTTGAGAAAACTGTACTTTCATGTTTTTCATTGCTGCTTAAAAATGTCGTGATTCATAAACAAAACAGCAGTAAAATGTGATTTATAAGCAAAAACGCAGCAAACGCATAGGCACCTGCTATCTTTTTGCTTATGAATCACATTTTACAGCTTTTTTTGCTTAGAAAAACCTTAGCATTTTGTAAAATTAAAGAAGACATTATGTTGATTTTTGTATTGAAATAAATGGTTTTCTGTATTTTTTTTTATGGATTATGGTTCAGAATTTGATACGGGATATTGCACCATACTTGGTTAAATTTCTGATTTTTTGCCGTTAGCTGCGTTTTGGCTTATGAGGGCAGCATATCATAGTAGATTGACACGCCGCCGCGCCGCGCCGTACATTCTTCTTAGAGCAGATATTTACTCAGTTTTTTTTTTAAATTTATATTCCATATCCTCATGGCACTGCCCTTTTTCAAATATATGCTAAATCCATCATTATATATTTACTATGCTCGGCACCATCAACATATCACTGATGTCGACAATGTGGCGTGATGGTACATTCTGACATGCATTTAAAATATTTAATGACCCTCTGTTTTGTTTCCATCACTACGAAAGTTGTATCATGTATGAAAAACCTGATCATCGAACAAAGAAATAAAAACGATACGAAAGAAAAAAATAAGAATTCAAAATATTTCCCGAATATCATCAATAAATGCGACTACTGTTAAAACCAGGGCTGTGGAGTCGGATGAAAATTTACCGACTCCGGCTTTATTTTATACTCCGACACCGACTCCGACTTCGACTCCAACTCTTGACTCTGACTTCAATTTTTATTTTATTTTATAATTTACTGCGTCTACCTAATGTATTTATATTGACTTATTAATAATGGATACAGGTATAAATTAAAAATTAATTATATTCGTACACAAATGAAACAATTTTATAAAAAAATATATAAACAATACGCATCAAGCAATATCTTCACACTAAAATAATATTAAAAATATATATTAATATTTAAAAAAAGAATTAAATGAAACTTTTAAAATAATTAGAAAAACAA
Source organism: Odontocerum albicorne (assembly GCA_949825065.1). NCBI lineage: Eukaryota > Metazoa > Arthropoda > Insecta > Trichoptera > Odontoceridae > Odontocerum > Odontocerum albicorne. The sequence goes on from OX463843.1 coordinate 50,029,037, forward strand.
CACAGGTAGGTATTAAAAAAAATAAGAAAACACTTTAAAATAAAATAAAAAGGTTGCTTCGTTTGTTTTCATACGTTAACTAAATCTTATTAATATTGTTTATTATTATTTTGATTCAATATTGAATAGAACACAAGATAAGATTTTCGAAAGTAAATATACTTTATATAAATCTTATTTCCTATTCGTGGTCTAAATGGCATTATATCTCAAAATAAGTCAGGATTTATGGAAGCTCTTAACTTGTGTAGGTGGTAAGTGGTAAGGCCGTGACGGTCAGCGCTGAATCTTGAATAATTTCAGGATATCGCAGTATTGCTGTTTTTATATCTAATTTTGTAAAAACTGTAAACTGAACGTAATCCCCTTTTGGGGTTTATTGCGATTATAAAAGTGTGCATAGTATCAGGCATGAAACGATGAGAGGTTAACTGGTTAACACATACCGTAACGTTATTCATTCAAGAAAATGTTAAAATAATTAAACGGAGTCGGTCGATTTTTTCCGACTCCGACTCCGCCTAAAATGTTACGACTCCACGACTCCGGCTCCGACTCCACAGCCCTGGTTAAAACATTAACCCATTTAAATGCTTAATGAATGTCATCACTTGGCTCCATTTATGTCGAGTGTAGAAATTAAGGGATGTAGCCGTTTTCGACGGGTGCCAATACTGACTACGGAAATTGTCAAGGGAAGGGACATAAACTGCATTATTGTAGAAGCTGCAGATTTGATATTAATCAATTGATTCGTCGTTAAGTGAGAGATGGCTTGTTTCCTCTTATTAACTCATATAGAATTGTCATCTTATAACCAATAACAGCTTAATTTAGCGAGCAAACTCTCCTCAAGGAATTCAACATTATTATTAATAGACACGTCTCCGTGGTCTAATTGGTAGGATGCCCATCTTATCCGAGGTTATGAGTTCGATACCCGTTGGAACGTGGCTGAACCAAATGGTCCAGCTAACGTTTTTCTCAGTCGACGTCTCTTTCTTACTTAAAACTTCAATTTTATCCATGCATTCATTTCCGATGTTTTCATTCCGCCTTCCATCATACGAGGCATATCCAGAAAGTAAGTGTACTGAATTTTTGTAGGTTACAACTTTTTTTATTTAAACAAAAAAATTACGTGGTTACCGTAGTACATATGTAAGCTATTTTTCGACATAGTCGCCATTCCTCTCAATGCAGGTGGTGAAGCGGGGTATCAACTTTTGGATGCCTTCTTCGAAGTAGTTTCCCGCCAACCCCTCCGTCCCCTTCTCCACCTCTTCCTTTACCTCCTCGTCGGTTGAAAACCTTTTTCCACCCATGTGCAGCTTCAGGGAGGTAAAGAGATAGTATTCTGAAGGTGCTAGGTCAGGGGAATGCGCGGGATGGTTCAGGACATCCCATTTAAACGAGGCGAGCAGTTCCTTCGTGGCGTTGGCCGTGTGTGGTCTGGCATTGTCGTGCAGCAGGCAGACTCCCTTTGTCAGCATGCCTCTCCTCTTGTTCTGAATCGCCCTCCGCAATTTTTTTAGGTTCTCACAGTATCTTGCAGAGTTGATGGTCTCCCCTTGAGGCATATATTCAATTAAAATTATGCCTTGACAGTCCCAAAACACGGATGCCATGATTTTCTTGGCTGAAATTGTGGTTTTGAACTTTTTGGCCGAGGGTGAAGAGGTGTGACGCCACTGTTGAGACTGCCTTTTGGTTTCAGGCGTGAAGTATGCAACCCAAGTTTCATCTCCAGTAACGATGGAGCGGAGAAATTCATCTCTTTGGAGTTTGCAGCGCCTCAAAAACTCTTGCCCGGCCTCCACTCGATTCAACTTGGCGGGAGATGGGATTGACATTTTTCACAAAACGTGTTGTCGCGTCGACATTTCTCAACGTACTGACCTCGAACCGGTCTCGTTGCGGAGGAGAAGGGTCAGGCTACACGAAAGTGTATCCAACATGTCGAAAATAAAATCCACCCGGTCGTGAGAGCCTCAGTACACTTACTTTCTGGATACGCCTCGTATATTGACATTCATCCCTTTTCTTTAGATCACACATCTCCACAGTTTAATGCGTACATCTTACTTTTATCCTTTTATAGCCAAGTACAAGTTTCACTTCCATAGGTCAATGTGGTCCAACATACAATTATGAATTGTCATTTTTGCTACTGTTGATAAAGCCCGGTTGTTGTACACAACATTAAATGCTCCGTTTACCTTTTTCCTTTTAACTACCCTACTTTCAATATCTCTTTCAACCTGTCTGGTTATTATACTCGTACGTTAACATACTGCATAGATAACAGAAAGTATTTGCAAGTAAAAACACGAATAATCAAAGAGCAATTTGTATAGCGCAATTTAGAGAGCAAACATTCCTCAAGGGCGCTCTAGCTCGAGAATCTAAAACACTCTTATTGAAAGACAATCTTCGTGGCCTAGTTGGAAGATATTGTAGCGAAGTGCTTATCTTTATAGGTCGTGATGATCTTGATTTGTATTTATTTTAAATATAAATACTCAGGAATGCGGATGAAAACGAAAGTGAATAGCGGGCAAATAATAACAAGTCTTGACAGTTGAATGAACAATAATAATATTTATTTCTCGGCGCGTGGGTAATTTATACTAGCGAGTGAACCAGTTCGCGAAACATATTCTGTCTTACTCTAGCGCGTGCATTGACGGGTAGATATTTTTTTGTATTCGGAGACGGCGAGACAGAACGCAAATACTATTTGTGAGTAAACATTGTTGACGTTCCTGGCATGTGACAATTTGTAAATAGTTCATCGGTCATTGACCCTGTATGTTTACAATTTTAACAATAAATTATGTTTAACAATTCACTTATTTATTTTGACAATTATTTATTTATTTAGGTAGGTATCCTACAAGATTAACACATGGCAACAAGCCCGTCAGGTTATATTGTATACATCGAAAGAGCAATACAATATAATAGTTAAAAATAAAATCAGTAAGTGTAAGAATAGGAAAGTGGCGACTGTGGCCATTCAATTAGGTAGCACCCAGCATCTGCATTTGTTTTGAAAAAAACTTTCTCGTATACTGTCGAAGTTATATTATCAATTTGATATATGCTTATGCTATATTTTACAATAAGTACAAATACTGCCACCTGCATATACGATTATAATTAATTTTGTCACTTTTTAAGATTATTTCTGATCAATATACTGTAAATTTTTCTTAAGTTAATTGTTTGACAGCCATTATACAATATATTCTTAGGGTTGACGCATCTTCTTCTCCCTGGCTCCATCCCAACTCACTGTCTGCGAAGACTGTTGGGGTCAGCTCTCCTCGTCCTCAGGTTGTGTGCTCTTCTGTCCCGGACTACGTCCCCCAGGCCGCGCCTCTGCATCAGGTTATCTTTTTGCACCAACCACGAATTCTTTGGTCTTCCTCTGGTTGTTATTCGAGGAAGATCCATGGAGATTGCCTGGTTCACAATGTGATAGGGTGCTCTGCATCCAACGTGCCCATACCATCTCAAACTAGATACTCGAAGGGCAATGGGCGGCATCGAGATATTCGTGTGTTACGAAACTACATACTCGAAGGGCAATGGGCGGCATAGAGATAGTCATCTAAATGATTTACGCAACCATGTAACTTGCTTCATTTACTTTTGTTTGGTTGGTTGGAAGAGATTGCCGTCTGGCAATAAGCCCGCCAGATTGTATTTGCAATAAAAGTGTTAAATAAAATAAATAAATAAGAATTCTGCTATTTAGATACTATTTTCTTAGATGATAGAAGAGTTACAGGTAGCGAAAGGCAATAAAGTGAATGAGGCTCTGAAGCATGTATGCTTAAACCAGACAGTATTAAAATCAACTAAGATGATAGCCCATGACAGTATTTTAATACCAATTTTAATGTATAGAAGTGAAACATAGACGTGGAACAAGATTGAAAATACCCGAATAGTGTAGAGATTCGCGCACTTAATAATACACGAGGAGACTATTTATGATAGAATGCGGAACAAAGTGATAACGGATGAGTATGACGTTAGTGCTGATGTGTTGAGCAAGATAAAAAAGAGTACACTAAGTAATACACAACGGGCTTAAGAAAGAGACTGTCAGCCATAATCGGCTTTGTAGAGCGTCGTCTCTGTCCCTAGAACGTTTGACAACGACTGACAAATCGCGACGGAACACGTGTATGAATGAGTCTCTTTCTTAAGCCCGATGTGTATTACTTACCGCCGGGTACTGTACCCTGAGATTGTTTGGGCACGTAAAACGAATGAGTGAAGGAAAACAAACAAGAAAAATATACAGTACAAATGTAAGAGGAAGGCGACCGAGAGTAAGATGCTAGAAAGTTTGATTATGTCAAGTGAATAATATTTTTAAAGTCAGTCATGGATTGAACAGTTTAATGTGTCCAAGATTAGCATGCTGGTGGGAAAAAAATATTATTTAGCAATTAGCCTGCCAGATGTTTAACCATGTGCACTAAATAATTCAAATAAAAGATAATTAAATTATTCGGAGACTATAAAAGGTTTTCATTTATAATCGTTCAAAATGTCCCTTCTTAACCTGTTCACCGCGTTAAAAATCAAATTCCACGAATCGTGTGCGCGGCACAATTTCAGTGTTTTTTAATTTCTAAGTTTTAACACATATTTTGTTTAGAACCACTGATATTTGATTACAACACCAAGTAAACATGACACTTAAGTAATTTTCTGATAATAAATAATAGTCATTACTCTTAAGGAGGCTCATTAAATAAAGGAGATAAACTAAACATTACGTAAAATAAACAAAGGAATGCTACGATCAAATCGATGCTTCATGACACTCACCCGATCAAATGCATATAGCACTAGTAATGTTTATTTACGTAAGAGAGACTTAGTTATGTGTATTTACGTAAGAGAGACTCATCGCAGGACTCGATCCGCGCGACAGGTCGTTAATGCTGGAAATATTGAGAAACCAAAAAAATTCGGCGCTCTGTTTATTCAACAATATCTCATTAACTAATATATTATTTGACAAGGTTTTCAGAGATGTCGCTAGAATAAAGATTATTTTAAATTTAAGTTTTAAATCCAATTTTTATTCCGGTTTTGTGTCATTTTTTTTAAGTATTTGTGATTTGAAACTTGGATTGTCGTCAGATCACAGGCGTTTGTGCTCCCCGCGGGGAACACGTTAAGCTTTCTTGTACTTAAAAAAAAAAACAGTAAAAAATAAATTAGCTGTCAGCGTTGTGCCGTGTTTCATTTCCATTTCGAATTTCCTTTTCCTTATTTCTCTCTCTTGCCATCCGTTAAACGTGTTTATTTTTATTGAAATTGGACTTTTATCTTTTTGAAGTGAAACTTCTATAAGCGTGGTAGGACAAATTGGCCTGAACGTAACGAAAAGTGAAACGGTGTATTACATTATTATTAAATACTTTATTTAATAATAAATTTTTATTAATTATAATCATTTTAATAATTATTAATCATTAATTATTTTAATATAATTAAGTGTTATATATTATTATAAAAATTATTATTATTTCTTATTAAAAATAATATTTTTTGTTATATATTATTTATACATTATATATTTAATAATTATTAATTTTATTTTATATTATTATTTTATTTTCTTTTATTTATAATATTGTAATATTTATTTAATATTTAATTTATATTTTATATATAATTATAGTAATATACATATGTTATTATAATATTATTATTTACATTATTATTATATTATAATTAATTATAATATAATTAATTAATAATATAATATAATACTAGGCGTATCCAGAAAGTAAGTGTACTGAGGCTCTCACGACCGGATGGATTTTATTTTCGACATGTTGGCTACACTTCCGTGTCTGACCCTTCCCCTCCGCAACGAGACCAGTTCGAGGTCAGTACGTTGAGAAGTGTCGACGCGACAACACGTTTCGTGAAAAATGTCAAACCAATCTCCCGCCAAGTGCGAAATTTTTTAAAAAGGCAAGAGTTTTGGAGGCGCTGCAAACTCTATGGAGATGAATTTCTCCGCTCCATCGTTACTGGAGATGAAACTTGGGTTGCACACTACACGCCTGAAACCAAAAGGCAGTCTCAACAGTGGCGTCACACCTCTTCACCATCCGCCAAAAGTTCAAAACCACAATTTCAGAAAGAAAATCATGGCATCCGTGTTTTGGGACTGTCAAGGCATAATTTTAATTGAATATATGCCTCAAGGGGAGACCATCAACTCTGCAAGATACTGTGAGACCCTAAAAAAATTGCGGAGGGTGATTCAGAACAAGAGGAGAGGCGTGCTGACAAAGGGAGTCTGCCTGCTGCACGACAATGCCAGACCACACACAAAGGAACTGCTCGCCTCGTTTAAATGGGATGTCCTGAACCATTCCGCGCATTCCCCTGACCTAGCACCTTCAGATTACTATCTCTTTACCTCCCTGAAGCTGCACATGGGTGGAAAAAGGCTTTCAACCGACGAGGAGGTAAAGGAGGAGGTGGAAAAGTGGACGGAGGGGTTGGCGGGAAACTACTTCGAGGAAGGCATCAAAAAGTTAATACCCCGCTTCACCACCTGCATTGAGAGGAATGGCGACTATGTCGAAAAATAGCTTACATATGTACTACGGTAACCATGTAATTTTTTTGTTTAAATAAAAAAAATGTAACCTACAAAATTCAGTACACTTACTTTCTGGATATGCCTCGTAATTAAAAATAATTTAATTTTTAATAACATTAAAATATTAATATATTTAATATTAAAATATATATATATTGAATATTATTAAATGTATTACATTATTATTAAAATTATTATTTAATAATAAAATTACTATTATTTATCATTAAAAGTTTAAAAATAAATTATTTTATTAAGAGAGATTTTCTTCAATTAAATCTCACATAACCATTTCCTGAACCTTGAAAAAAATCGTTAACAAATGGAAAAAAAGCAATGCATTAAATCAACTTTTCCTAGGAGCTAAGAAGTTTCACTTCTACCACGCGAGAGTCTCACGCATCTGTTTTTTAAAAAGAAACGGCTTTATAATATTAAACGCCTCAAATTTATTTTTTTTTTAAATATTATTTCATAAAATGTATGTATTGTAACTCTCAGCACGAATCCAATTTATTTTAACAATTATTTATACATAAAAAAGTGAAATAAAGCTTTACAAAACTAAAAATAATAAAGAAAATGAACCTTTAAATTTTTGTGAATAAAATTAATTTTTAAACTTGTTACATTAACCCTTATCTACAACAGTTTATTCTGGCATCTATAAATGTCAGCGGGAACTAATATTGATTGTTTGAATTATTAATTTAGCAAGATGCAAACTGATAATCATTTTTTAAACAATTTTTTTCTTTAGTTAACATTGCTTACATCAAAAAATTTATTTATAGCCGTCAAACGGGTGACACCGCACCACTGTCAAGTAAGGTACTAGGTTAGTCAAAAGGTTTTGAAAGCGGAACTGAAAATACATTTTTTTTGGGGGGAAATCACTTTTATTGCTCAGTATAGTCTACCATAAGATCAATACACTTGGTCCAACGATCTTCCAACTTTGTTGTTCCATCACGGAAGTGACTTTCTGGAAGGCCTGCAAAATACTCCTCTACGACGGCTATAACCTCTTCGTTTGATGAAAAATGCTTACCACGAAGGAATTTTTTGAGGTGTGAGAACAGCCAGAAGTCAGAGGGAGCTAAATCTGGCGAATAGGGTGGATGCTGGAACAATTCGTACCCCAATTCACAGATTTTCGCGATGGTTTTTTTAGCTGTGTGAGCAGGTGCATTGTCTTGATGAAAAATGATTGTTTTCTTCTGCAAACCGGGTCTTTTTTCACAATTTTTTTCATCCAACTGGTCCAAAAGGTCACAATAATAATCAGAGTTGATTGTCTCACCAGTTTGGAGATAATCTATCAATAAAATTCCTTTTGCATCCCAAAAAACTGACGCTAACATCTTCTTGGCCGATTTCTGGACGACACGAACTCGCTTCGGAGCCAAAGTGCCTGGTTCACACCACTCCTTAGCCTCTTGTTTTGATTCAGGATCATGGTGGTAGACCCGAGTCTCATCCATAGTGATGAATCGACGCAGAAAATCCTTTTTATCCTTTCGAAATTGCTCCAAATGTTGCTCAGAAAGTCGCATTCGAACGTGTTTTTGTTGCATTGTTAGCAAATGCGGCACCCATTGTGCACACAGTTTTTTGAAACCCAAAACTTCAGCCAAAATATGCCATGTTGTTCCATGTGAGATGCCTACGGTGTCAGCTATCACATCCACAGTCGATCGATGATCTTCCAAAACCATATCCTGTATTTTCGCTATGATTTCTGGTGTTGATGCACTTTTTGGACGTCCTGAGCGTAGATCGTCTTCAACGCTTGTACGGCCACGCTTAAACTCAAAACCCATCGGTGAACGGTTGGAAATGAAGAAGAAGACTCTTTTAATACTTTCACCATCTTTGCACGGATCTCAGTAGCCAATAAACCTTCCAAAACAAAGAATTTAATCACTGCACGATATTCGGATTCTTCCGTTGTTAAAAAATACACTGACACGTCAACTTCAAATGGCTTGTAAACAAAGAATGAATTGACAGATCGAAATGAAATTTTGAGTACGTTCTTATGAAAGATGAAATATTAAAATGGCGTAGAAATTTTGGTTTTCTACTGCTCCATAGATGTCGCTTTCAAAACTTTTTGACTAACCTAGTATTTTAATAGTGAAATATTTTGTGACTTCAAAAAAAAAAATATGTATCTTCGGATTCAAAATAAGGTAAGCTTTGCAATGATGCATAAAATGTTATGAAATATTCGTAATCAAAAGAAATAACAAAGATAATTCATATGTGTTGATCTGCATCATCATGCATTTACGCCATTTTGAATAATGGTTGCATAGTTAGGCGTTTTCCCATATATGTTATAATAAATAGATTTTTATTGTATTACAGCATGGTAAAAAGAGACATTATACCAAATGAAAAGCTAGAGAAGTATTTAAACCTAATTTTGAATGAATCTACGTAAAACTTTCTTTACTCCTTAATGCATGATTATGCATTTTTGCAACGTATGATTTTTATTCAATAAAAAATTTAAAAAACGTATTGGGATTTTTCTAATAATTTTTCGCTTTATTTACAGGTGAATATGCACCATAATTATATATTTTAAAGTAAATTAAAAAAATCATGCATTTAAGGGTTAAATGTGTCAAATATAACAAGTAAAGATTTTACGATTAAAGAAGATACATTTACAAATAAAGAAGATACACATACGAGTATATACTCGTATGTGTATATTTTTTCATGTTTTTTACATTAATTTCTCATTACATATTATTTTTTTTAAATCTTTACTTGTTATACTTGACACATTTAACCCTTAAATGCATGATTTTTTTAATTTACTTTAAAAAATATAACTATGGTGCATATTAACCTGTAAATAAAGCGAAAAATTATTAGAAAAATCCCAATACATTTTTTTAAATTTTTTATGGAATAAAAATCATACGTTGCAAAAATGCATAATCATGCATTAAGGATATGATATCATTATATGATACACATACACAGTCCACATATATACACATATGTATGTACACATATTATATATACACATACCTACACAGTATGTCCAATGGGAAAGGTGACTGATTCAATTTTTCTTTGAAGGACTTCAGTGACACATAAAAAATGTACATATGTCTAAATAACGAATTTCGTTTTGAGTGTTTTAACACTTTCATATAAATATAACAGTACCAAATATATTTATGTTTCAGTAACATTTTTCCAATCCACCAGCTTTTAAATAGTGAAATATGTTTTTTTAAGTGACTTAAAAAGAATATTTATATTTTACTAACAGTTAAATTATAAGTATAAAAACAAATCTCGAGGAAAATATTGAAAAGGGTCATATGTTAATTGCTATCAAGAAAACACAATGTTATTAAAATTTAGAAACAGCATTTTGCACACAAACATTCACTTAAAGTTATATCTTTAAATTATTATCATTATTATCACGCCATATCACTGATGGGGTAGGCAGAGAGACTATATCACCACTTTAAGTTATTCAGTCGCTAATTTTCGCTTCTACGACGTTGATACACCTCATTGTGCATACTATCCTATTAACAGACATTTTACTCATCCCTTTTTCAGAATTGGATTTATTTGGTCGTCGTACGTTTTAGAAGTCTGCCAAAACTTCATATATCGTCTATAATACTTACATCTATAGATAAATCAAGCCGTTTCCCTGTTGGGGTACGCAGTTTAGAGAAAGCGCAAGACTTCGTATTCTGATTTGTAAGTGTATTTTGCAATAGTTTTTGAAATATTCGAAAATGGTAGTTAGCGGTGACGTGTTCCCACTTTGAACCACAGGGAACAATTTCCAAACACAGCTTCATTAGATTAATCACGCATACATAACATTACGACATTTACCTGTCGTGGTAGGTATAGAGGACAGAGCGTTAATTTTTTTTACCGAGACACATATCTTTTTAGTCACTACATCCATTCACACTCTCTTAAAATTCCTACGATTGAATATCCAGTGCACTTGCAAGCGTTTCATCCAAAGAAAATATTGTAAGATCAGTGCACTTGCAAGTGTTTCATCATAGGAAAATATTGTAAGATCAGTGCACTTGCAAGTGTTTCATCATAGGAAAATATTTTTAGATCAGTGCACTAGCAAGTGTTTCACCATAGGAAAATATTGTACGATCAGTGCATTGGCAAGCGTTTCATCATAGTAAAATATTGTAAGATCAGTGCACTTGCAAGCGTTTTATCATAGGAAAATATTGTACGATCAGTGCACTTGCAAGCGTTTCATCATAGGAAAATATTGTAAGATCAGTGCATTTGCAAGCGTTTCATCATAGGAAAATACTGTAAGATCATTGCACTTGCAAGCATTTCATCATAGGAAAATATTGTAAGATCAGTGCACTTGCAAGCGTTTCATCATAAGAAAATATTGCAAAATCAGTGCACTTGCAAGCGTTTCATCATAGTAAAATACTGTAAGATCATTGCACTTGCAAGCATTTCATCATAGGAAAATATTGTAAGATCAGTGCACTTGCAAGCGTTTTATCATAGGAAAATATTGTACGATCAGTGCACTTGCAAGCGTTTCATCATAGGAAAATATTGTAAGATCAGTGTATTTGCAAGCGTTTCATCATAGGAAAATACTGTAAGATCATTGCACTTGCAAGCATTTCATCATAGGAAAATATTGTAAGATCAGTGCACTTGCAAGCGTTTCATCATAAGAAAATATTGCAAAATCAGTGCTCTTGCAAGCGTTTCATCATAGTAAAATATTGTAAGATCAGTGCACTTGCAAGCGTTTTATCATAGGAAAATATTGTACGATCAGTGCACTTGCAAGCGTTTCATCATAGGAAAATATTGTAAGATCAGTGCATTTGCAAGCGTTTCATCATAGGAAAATACTGTAAGATCAGTGCACTTGCAAGCATTTCATCATAGGAAAATATTGTAAGATCAGTGCACTTGCAAGCGTTTTATCATAGGAAAATACTGTAAGATCATTGCACTTGCAAGCATTTCATCATAGGAAAATATTGTAAGATCAGTGCACTTGCAAGCGTTTTTCATCATAAGAAAATATTGCAAAATCAGTGCACTTGCAAGAGTTTCATCATAGTAAAATATTGTAAGATCAGTGCACTTGCAAGCGTTTTATCATAGGAAAATATTGTACGATCAGTGCACTTACAAGCGTTTCATCATAGGAAAAGAAATTGCTGTGGTTTTTTAACGTTATTTTAAGTTAGATACTTTCATACCTCAAAAAAATATCTACGCAGAAAGACTATAAAAACGAATATACAGTGCAAAGGAGAGATGATGACTTGGAAAGTATTCAAATAGAAATAATCTCATCACAGTTAAGTCCTTGTTAATCACAATAGAAGCAATGTTACTTACGTTAGTTGCGTCATAAAATATGTACCGAAGAATATAATATTTTATTACTGAACCATAAAGCTAATTGTGAACCCGATAAATTCGTATCCAGGCTTCATTCCTCATTTCCATATCAATTTACACGGAGCGTGGTCCTAAGTGGGGACTACCATACTCGTACACTCGTATCTTGTGCAACGAGAAAATACTCGTAATAAGCACCAATAAATGAGCATAGAAGATTAAGAATACAATCAAAGAGCGATCTGTGTTCATTCAATTAAATCTAATTATTGTATGTGGCGTCAATTGTGATACGAAGTGGGTGAACAAATTAGCTGGTATTTGGTGCAATACTTTTTAATAAGATTTTGATAGAAATACTAGCTATCACAGAGCAATCATTTCAATAATTTCGGAAATATCTGTATCGGAAGTATGCGTCACCATAAAACATATATGTACTACCTTGATCAAAATATTTTAGGACCGGCCACCGTGTGGCGCTGTCAGTCACCCGATTGGAATTCTTTTTTTTTTGTTAGGTTACCACATCTATCATTGACACTTCCCTTTAAATTTTAGCGTTATAGCTTGACATTTGTAAAAGTTACGCTGTACTGAGCACATCTACCTTTGTGCGTTAGTCAAAAACTTTTGAAAGCAACATCTATGGAGCAGTAGAAAAACCAAAATTTCTACGCCATTTTAATATTTCATCTTTCATAAGAACGTACTCAACATTTCATTTCGATTTGTCAATTCATTCTTTGTTTACAAGCCATTTGAAGTTGACGTGTCAGTGTATTTTTTAACAATGGAAAAATCCGAATATCGTGCAGTGATTAAATTCTTTGTTTTGGAAGGTTTATCGGCTACTGAGATCTATGCAAAGATGGTGAAAGTATTAAATGAGTCTTCTCCTTCATTTCCAACCGTTCACCGATGGGTTATGGAGTTTAAGCGTGGCCGTACAAGCGTTGAAGACGATCCACGCTCAGGACGTCCAAAAAGTGCATCAACACCAGAAATCATAGCGAAAATACAGGATATGGTTTTGGAAGATCATCGATCGACTGTGGATGTGATAGCTTACACCGTAGGCATCTCACATGGAACAACATGGCATATTTTGGCTGAAGTTTTGGGTTTCAAAAAACTGTGTGCACAATGGGTGCCGCATTTGCTAACAATGCAACAAAAACACGTTCGAATGCGACTTTCTGAGCAACATTTGGAGCAATTTCAAAAGGATAAAAAGGATTTTCTGCGTCGATTCATCACTATAGATGAGACTCGGGTCTACCACCATGATCCTGAATCAAAATAAGAGGCTAAGGAGTGGTGTGAACCGGGCACTTTGGCTCCGAAGCGAGTTCGTGTCCAGAAATCGGCCAAGAAGGTGTTAGCGTCAGTTTTTTGGGATGCAAAAGGAATTTTATTGATAGATTATCTCCAAACTGGTAAGACAATCAACTCTGATTATTATTGTGACCTTTTGGACCAGTTGGATGAAAAAAATTGTGAAAAAAGACCCGGTTTGCAGAAGAAAACAATCATTTTTCATCAAGACAATGCACCTGCTCACACAGCTCAAAAAAACCATCGCGAAAATCTGTGAATTGTGGTACGAATTGTTCCAGCATCCACCCTATTCGCCAGATTTAGCTCCCTCTGACTTCTGGCTGTACTCACACCTCAAAAAATTCCTTCGTGGAAAGCATTTTTCATCAAACGAAGAGGTTATAGCCGTCGTAGAGGAGTATTTTGCAGGCCTTCCAGAAAGTCACTTCCGTGATGGGACAACAAAGTTGGAAGATCGTTGGACCAAGTGTATTGATCTTATGGGAGACTATACTGAGCAATAAAAGTGATTTCCCCCAAAAAAAAATGTGTTTTCATTTCCGCTTTCAAACCTTTTTGACTAACCAGTATAAAAGGAAATTAGAAAAGAATATTTCTTTAGGTGGTTTAAATCACATTCTGCATGTATCTATTATTATATTGTATGATATATAATCTACCTTCGAACCATAAGACGTATCCCAATATCAACACCTTGTATCCCAGTCCCGTCATTTAACGTTATAAACTAGACTAGTTGCAACCCGTGAAATATTCACGGAAGTAAAACCAATTCTACATTTATGAAAATATATATTCATAAATGTAAAATTTGTTTAAATATATATCATTTATACATCGTCCCCTTTTATACCGGTTCAAAAATTGTTAGCTAGGTATTTAAAATTCGTTCAGTATCACGGACCCACCCAGATTCAAATTTAGAATTACTTTCGGAGAGAATCTAAGTATTCCTCTCTCGCTCTCTTGTATTCAAAATTCAATTTTCGTATTCTTTCTTTGGCGACAACCATCGTATGGGTTTTGGCCTATTTATACTATGATTTGCGTGTTGAGTATCTGAAATGGACTTAACATACGTAACTGTGAAATATATATTTTATATCGATAAAGAACTTAAATTTGTTACTAGTGGAACAATCCTTACATAGAATTGATTTCGCTACATTCGTGTGCCTTTCTTATGTAATATTTAGTTCACAAGAGAGATTGCCAACGTTAAAAAATCGAATGTGATGAATAAATAATTGATAGCAATGTTTAATTTGTTTTTTTTTTTTCACTATCTTTGTTTAGTTTTGTATTTTTTCATATGGTATCAATGCTGTAACTGTTCATATTTCACTCAAAACAACTTTGTATTAAGTGTTAACATAAGTTGTGTCCATTTTTTTTTTTTAAATTTAAAAATGAGCACCAAAAGTACAACAAAATTGTAAAATTTATTGTATTTGTTTTTACGTTACATATATTATTTTATTTGATTACAAGCCTGCAAAATGGAATGTCAAGTAGACGAAAGTGAGCATTTTCGTTCCGGACGACCGGTGGGCTTCGATGAGGACCGTTTAAACCATATTATTCATGAAGATCCCCTTCAAACCACCATAGAATTGGCTGAGCAGATGAATTATAATCACATGACTGTATACCGCCATCTTAAATCAATGGGAAAAGTCCAGAATTTCGGCGCTTGGGTTCCATATGTTTTGAGTGAAAACAACAAAAATCAATTGTCGAACGTTGACTTTCGTCTACTTGACATTCCATTTTGAAGGCTTGTAATTAAATAAAATAATATATGTAACGTAAAAGCAAACACAATATCTTGTAGAGCAGAAAATTTTCTTTCGAATGACGTATAACCTTTACCATTTTGTTTTACTTTTGGTGCTCATTTTTAAATTTGAAAAAAAACGAACACAACTTATGTTAACACCTAATATTATAATTGAATGATTGATAAGAATACATTGTCACTAAATTATAAACCCGCCATATTTTACATCATATAATTAAGTCATTCAACACATAAAATAATTCATCACTCTAGGTAAAGGATTAAATGATAAGTGATGTCAAGTCTGTGCAATTATGTATGTAAACGATGAACGATACATTTCTAGGGAATGTTTGTCTGACTTACTTCACTTTATAAAAACTATATTCCATCTATCGTATACTTAATAAGTCTTCATCATTTTCCTACAACCTCTAGTACAAATCATCAAAATATGTTCCTCGGATCTTATCAAAATATGTCTAATACTTATATTTGATATGAAAAAATTATAAAATGCAAAGACAATGTGAAAGTTGAAAAAACTTGTAGGAACCACGGTCGTCGCTGAATATTGTCAACACACACGGTCAACGACCGACGAAACGACCTTTGGATATGTCCAAAGGTCACATACCAAAACATGACGCGGCCGGACAGCGCGCCAGTCCCGTAAACAAATTGTTTACCCACAATACTATTTACGATGCATTCCACAGTAGAAAGAGAACGCATCACGCTGTCTCGCCGTTTCCGCAAACAAATTGTTTACCCACAATACTATTTGCAATGTCTGCAATACTTCAATTAACCAATTCTGCACGCACAGAAGCGAGATAAAAATATATTGCGGGTGCACTCCCGCGCCCATTCTGAAATGTATAATATAAATACCCACTTACCGATAAATAAAACATTCATTCCCTCTCTCTTTCCGCATTGCTAATTGACGTATTTTATTTATTTACCAACAACTACTATCATAATCTCTTCAGACAACAAGCATTCCGCTAAAAACTTAAAGAAACCGAATAACTGATAAAGAAATACGTGAATGAAAATAAACGAATGAACGGGATGACAATTTTGACAGAATACGGATTGAAGTGATTAAGAACGAATGTGACGGCTGAGTCAAATAAACGTTGAAGAAATACGTGAATGAAAATAGAAGAATAAACGGGATGACAATTTTGACAGAATACGGATTGAAGTAATCAAGAACGAATGTGACGGCTGAATCAAATAAATGTTGAAGAAATACTTGAATGAAAATAGAAGAATGAACGGGATGACAATTTTGACAGAATACGGATTGAAGTGATTAAGAGCAAATGTGATGGCTGAATCAAATAAATGTTGAAGAAATGCGTGAATGAAAATAGAAGAATGAACGGGATGACAATTTTGACAGAATACGGATTAAAGTGATCAAGAACGAATGTGACGGCTGAGTCAAATAAACGTTGAAGAAATGCGTGAATGAAAATAGAAGAATGAACGGGATGACAATTTTGACAGAATACGGATTGAAGTGATTAAGAACCAATGTGACTGCTGAATCAAATAAATGTTGAAGAAATGCGTGAGCTACGAAGAAAACACGGACTGACAGTGTATGGTATGCTAGAATACGGAAGAAAGTGAATTGGGCTGTGTTTGAATTTCAGACTGATGTGTTTAGTAAACTAAAGAAGAGCACTCTAAGATGGTTTGGAAATGAAGAACGAATGAAGGAAGAAAAACTGACAACACGAATATATACTGACAATGTGAACAGAAGCCTTGGTAGAGGAGAACAAGGAAAATTAGGGGAAATGTGTTTTGATCATGTGAGTGATATTTTGAAAGAAGGAAATGTAACAAATTAGAGGAAACGTGGAAGCTATGTGAGTATGTAGGTATATAGAATAGGTGGAAGATGTATGTCGCGATAGAAAAGTCTGTCACCCTCTCTTCTCGAATAAAACATTGTGTGTGATATGGAGTTTCACAAGGATAAAAACTAAAACTTTTTATATATTATCTTAGTTCAAATGCTACATGGCATAGAATATATGTATAACGTATAACTGTCATATACCGTCATAAAAATATGTATTATATTAATAATTGTAAAATGACAATTTAAGTTAATCTCTCAAGTAGTAAAATATTTAAAAATATATAAAACATCGTTTGTTCAGTTGGTAAAACATGTAACTAGCCGATAAATGATTAAATTGTGCGGTATCATAAATATATATCATTGGCACTCCAAATCCTGACATGATCTGGGAATATTCGAGAAATAATCACTGCGCCAGAACCGCGGGGCCATACACTATCTGACTCAGTATTTCATGGCCCCACGGTTGGGGCTAGATATAACAAAATGTAGAAATTCAGAGAAAATGTAGGAGTTGTATGAAAAGTGAATGAAATTAGATGAGGCGAAGTATGTGTGTAGAGATAGGAAAATTTGACTGCCCTTTCTATACGAGGCAAAACGAAAACTTGATAATATTTAGATTTAGACCAAGATTTTTTTTTCCTTTTTTTTGAAATTAGCATCTTCTTCTTCTTAAATTTTCTATAGACTCAAGAGTCTGTTACTGCAGGATTGTCCTCCTGTGATGCTGAGCTAAAGGTATCTCTCCATCGTTTCGGGGGTCTACCTGGTCGACGCCATCCATTCGGCACCCCATGCAGAGCTACTTTATGTATGGAATTGTTAAAAAAATCCTGTGAATGCCATTTTTAGTTCGAGTGAAAAATTTACTAATATATTTTCGACCTTCATTTTAAATTATTAATTCCGGTGAGCCGCCACTGTCAGTTGATTCTCCGGCGTATTGTGCACAACTGCTATTGGATTGGAAGGTCAACATCAACTTAAAATAGAAAATTGATTGTTTCGCAACAAAGTAGAGAGAACTTGATAACACTGCAGTTGCAGTGCACTTGTCACAAACAAAGCAATCACATATCAATGGTGTCCCATTAATGTATTAAGTTTATTAAATTCAAGGGTACACACGAACATAACAATACGACAGACTTGTATTCCACGTGATCGTGTATGACTATTTGCCTTCCTCCAGGGATCGAGAAATATTACAATAAAAAAAAAAAAAATCACGTGCATACATATATAGGAACTACTGTCGTCGCTGAATATTGTCAACACACACGGTCAACGACCGACGAAACGACCTTTGGATATGTCCAAAGGTCGCATACCAAAACATTGAAATTGTTTACCAACAAATACTATTTACGATACATTCCACATTAGAAAGAGAACGCATCACGCTGTCTCGCCGTTTTCGCCAACAAATTGTCTACCCACAATATTATTTGCGATGTCTGCAATATTTCAATCGACCATTTCTGCACGCACAGAAGCGAGATAAAAATATATTGCGGGCGCACTCCCGCGCCCATTCTGAAATGTATAAATACCCACTTACCAATAAATAAAGCATCATTAATTATTAATTATTATTCATTGATTCATTCACTCTCTCTTTCCGCATTGCTAATTGACGTATTTTATTTAAATACCAAACAATCAAAATCATCATCGCGTCCTTCAAGGACATCTGCTAAACATACATACATACATACCATCGTGACATCTTCCTGACGGGTTATGGATAAAGGACAGAGCGTCAGACTCTCCTATCTCAACACATATCCATACACCTAGTCGAACAACTTCTACGATTTATTTGACTTTCTAAGTGGATCAAATCATATTTGTCATGATCTCCCTCTCTAGCGTCTTGCTCTCACATTCGCACGATATATTTGTTTTGTAAGTTTTTTCATTCGTTCGTTTTACATGTCCAAATCATCTCAGAATGCCCTTCATCTTACTTAATAAATCAACCTTAAGTTCACAATCATTTCGTATTTTTTCATACATTGTCACCCGATGAATTCTTCTCAATGCACGCATTTATGTATTCGGCTTCTAAAATTTAAATTTTTTTTAAATTTTAATTTTAAAATTTAAATTTTTAAAATAATTTTAATTTTTTTAATTTTAATTTTTTTAAATTTTTATTTCCTAAAATTTGTATTTTTTTCTATATCCACGTTTCATTCCCATATACCAAAATTTACACCAAAATACGGTTGTGAACTATCATGGTAGCAGATTTTCACACTGTTCAGTTACATTATATGTTTCAGAGGCCTATTGACTTTGTTTCTTATCGCTACTATTCGATATCCTTCATAACTCTTCCATCATCTGGGAAAATACTTACCAAAGTATTAAAATTCATCAAGTTGCTCTAATATTTTATTATTCATCCTCAGTACTCTTCCTTTCTTACTTTTCTATCGCCATTTCTTTGTATTTTACAATATTTAATATTACATCTTTATCTTTGCATTTCTTCTAATATTAACTATCAAACTTGGCAATTTATCTCCAATCTTCGCCAACACCACAATGTCATGAGCATATCAATCCACATACGTTCCTATTCGACATTTATATAACACACATTTGCCTATATGGTTCCATCACGCATGAATCTATATAAATATTGAATAAACAGGGTGACAAAACGCATCCTTGCGTCACCCCTTTTGAAATATTAAACCACTCAGTCAAGACACCGTTTACCTTAACACGTCGCCTATTTTTGGCGTATAATAACGCAATAATTAATAAGCATTCAACCCCATATTCATTCACTAGTTTTTATAGCTTGTCTTTTATCACGCGGTCATATGCTTTTCCAAATCCACAAACGCACAATATACCTTGAAGTGAAAAATATGTATGTTACAATTAGGGGGCTTAAGTATGTGTAAGAATGTGAATGTAGAGTGTGAATGTTTCAACTTTATGGTATGTTAGTGTTTAGGGCAAACTGTTATGCAACAATTAGGGGGCTTATTTATGTGTAAGAATATGAATGCAAAGTGGTAATGTTTCAGCTTTATGGTATGTTAGTGTTTAGGGCAAACTTTTGAGTAACAATTAGAGGGCTTAAGTATGTTGTGTGTAAGAATGTCAATTCAGAGTGTGAATGTTTCAGCTGTACGTGTGTTAGTGTTTAGGGCAAACTTTTAAGTAACAATTAGGGGGCTTAAGTATGTTATGTGTAAGAATGTGAATTCAGAGTATGAATGTTTCAGCTGTACGTGTGTTAGTGTTTAGGGCAAACTTTTAAGTAACAATTAGGGGGCTTAAGTATGTTATGTGAAAGAATATGAATGTAGAGTATGAATGTTTCAGCTGTACGTGTGTTAGTGTTTAGGGTAAACTTTTAAGTAACAATTAGGGGGCTTAAGTATGTTATGTGTAAGAATGTGAATGCAGAGTGTGAATGTTTCAACTTTATGGTATGTAAGTGTTTAGGGCAAATTGTTATGTAACAATTAGGGGGCTTATTTATGTGTAAGAATATGAACGCAGAGTGGTAATGTTTCAGCTTTATGGTATTTTAGTGTTTAGAGCAAACTTTTAAGTAACAATTAGAGGGCTTAAGTATGTTGTGTGTAAGAATGTCAATTCAGAGTGTGAATGTTTCAGCTGTACGTGTGTTAGTGTTTAGGGCAAACTTTTAAGTAACAATTAGGGGGCTTAAGTATGTTATGTGTAAGAATGTGAATTCAGAGTGTGAATGTTTCAGCTGTACGTGTGTTAGTGTTTAGGGCAAACTTTTAAGTAACAATTAGGGGGCTTAAGTATGTTATGTGTAAGAATATGAATGCAGAGTATGAATGTTTCAGCTGTACGTGTGTTAGTGTTTAGGGCAAACTTTTAAGTAACAATTAGGGGGCTTAAGTATGTTATGTGTAAGAATGTGAATGCAGAGTGTGAATGTTTCAACTTTATGGTATGTAAGTGTTTAGGGCAAATTGTTATGTAACAATTAGGGGGCTTATTTATGTGTAAGAATATGAACGCAGAGTGGTAATGTTTCAGCTTTATGGTATTTTAGTGTTTAGAGCAAACTTTTAAGTAACAATTAGAGGGCTTAAGTATGTTGTGTGTAAGAATGTCAATTCAGAGTGTGAATGTTTCAGCTGTACGTGTGTTAGTGTTTAGGGCAAACTTTTAAGTAACAATTAGGGGGCTTAAGTATGTTATGTGTAAGAATGTGAATTCAGAGTGTGAATGTTTCAGCTGTACGTGTGTTAGTGTTTAGGGCAAACTTTTAAGTAACAATTAGGGGGCTTAAGTATGTTATGTGTAAGAATATGAATGCAGAGTATGAATGTTTCAGCTGTACGTGTGTTAGTGTTTAGGGCAAACTTTTAAGTAACAATTAGGGGGCTTAAGTATGTTATGTGTAAGAATATGAATGCAGAGTATGAATGTTTCAGCTGTACGTGTGTTAGTGTTTAGGGCAATCTTTTAAGTAACAATTAGGGGGCTTAAGTATGTTATGTGTAAGAATGTGAATGCAGAGTGTGAATATTTCAGCTGTATGGTATGTTAATGTTTTATGTAACAATTAGGGGGCTTAAGTATGTGTAAGAATATGAATGCAGAGTGTGAATGTTTCAGCTGTACGTGTGTTAGTGTTTAGGGCAAACTTTTAAGTAACAATTAGGGGGCTTAAGTATGTTATGTGTAAGAATGTGAATGCAGAGTGTGAATATTTCAGCTGTATGGTATGTTAATGTTTTATGTAACAATTAGGGGGCTTAAGTATGTGTAAGAATATGAATGCAGAGTGTGAATGTTTCAGCTGTACGTGTGTTAGTGTTTAGGGCAAACTTTTAAGTAACAATTAGGGGGCTTAAGTATGTTATGTGTAAGAATGTGAATGCAGAGTGTGAATATTTCAGCTGTATGGTATGTTAATGTTTTATGTAACAATTAGGGGGCTTAAGTATGTGTAAGAATATGAATGCAGAGTGTGAATGTTTCAGCTGTACGTGTGTTAGTGTTTAGGGCAAACTTTTAAGTAACAATTAGGGGGCTTAAGTATGTTATGTGTAAGAATGTGAATTCAGAGTATGAATGTTTCAGCTGTACGTGTGTTAGTGTTTAGGGCAAACTTTTAAGTAACAATTAGGGGGCTTAAGTATGTTATGTGAAAGCATATGAATGTAGAGTATGAATGTTTCAGCTGTACGTGTGTTAGTGTTTAGGGCAAACTTTTAAGTAACAATTAGGGGGCTTAAGTATGTTATGTGTAAGAATGTGAATGCAGAGTATGAATGTTTCAGCTGTACGTGTGTTAGTGTTTAGGGCAAACTTTCAAGTAACAATTAGGGGGCTTAAGTATGTTATGTGTAAGAATATGAATGCAGAGTGTGAATGTTTCAGCTGTACGTGTGTTAGTGTTTAGGGCAAACTTTTAAGTAACAATTAGGGGCTTAAGTATGTTATGTGTAAGAATATGAATGCAGAGTATGAATGTTTCAGCTGTACGTGTGTTAGTGTTTAGGGCAAACTTTTAAGTAACAATTAGGGGGCTTAAGTATGTTATGTGTAAGAATATGAATGCAGAGTATGAATGTTTCAGCTGTACGTGTGTTAGTGTTTAGGGCAAACTTTTAAGTAACAATTAGGGGCCTTAAGTATGTTATGTGTAAGAATATGAATGCAGAGTATGAATGTTTCAGCTGTACGTGTGTTAGTGTTTAGGGCAAACTTTTAAGTAACAATTAGGGGGCTTAAGTATGTTATGTGTAAGAATGTGAATGCAGAGTGTGAATATTTCAGCTGTATGGTATGTTAATGTTTTATGTAACAATTAGGGGGCTTAAGTATGTGTAAGAATATGAATGCAGAGTGTGAATGTTTCAGCTGTACGTGTGTTAGTGTTTAGGGCAAACTTTTAAGTAACAATTAGGGGGCTTAAGTATGTTATGTGTAAGAATGTGAATGCAGAGTGTGAATATTTCAGCTGTATGGTATGTTAATGTTTTATGTAACAATTAGGGGGCTTAAGTATGTGTAAGAATATGAATGCAGAGTGTGAATGTTTCAGCTGTACGTGTGTTAGTGTTTAGGGCAAACTTTTAAGTAACAATTAGGGGGCTTAAGTATGTTATGTGTAAGAATGTGAATGCAGAGTGTGAATATTTCAGCTGTATGGTATGTTAATGTTTTATGTAACAATTAGGGGGCTTAAGTATGTGTAAGAATATGAATGCAGAGTATGAATGTTTCAGCTGTACGTGTGTTAGTGTTTAGGGCAAACTTTTAAGTAACAATTAGGGGGCTTAAGTATGTTATGTGTAAGAATATGAATGCAGAGTATGAATGTTTCAGCTGTACGTGTGTTAGTGTTTAGGGCAAACTTTTAAGTAACAATTAGGGGCCTTAAGTATGTTATGTGTAAGAATATGAATGCAGAGTATGAATGTTTCAGCTGTACGTGTGTTAGTGTTTAGGGCAAACTTTTAAGTAACAATTAGGGGGCTTAAGTATGTTATGTGTAAGAATGTGAATTCAGAGTATGAATGTTTCAGCTGTACGTGTGTTAGTGTTAAGGGCAAACTTTTAAGTAACAATTAGGGGGCTTAAGTATGTTATGTGTAAGAATGTGAATTCAGAGTATGAATGTTTCAGCTGTACGTGTGTTAGTGTTTAGGGCAAACTTTTAAGTAACAATTAGGGGGCTTAAGTATGTTATGTGTAAGAATATGAATGCAGAGTATGAATGTTTCAGCTGTACGTGTGTTAGTGTTTAGGGCAAACTTTTAAGTAACAATTAGGGGCCTTAAGTATGTTATGTGTAAGAATATGAATGCAGAGTATGAATGTTTCAGCTGTACGTGTGTTAGTGTTTAGGGCAAACTTTTAAGTAACAATTAGGGGGCTTAAGTATGTTATGTGTAAGAATGTGAATGCAGAGTGTGAATATTTCAGCTGTATGGTATGTTAATGTTTTATGTAACAATTAGGGGGCTTAAGTATGTGTAAGAATGTAAATACAGAGTGTGAATGTTTCAGCTTCATGGTATGTGGTGTTTAGGGCAAATTTTTATGTAACAATTAGTGAGCTTAAGTATCTGTAGGAATGTGAATGCAGAGTGGGAATGTTTCAACTTCATGGTGTATTAGTGTTTAGGGCAACTTTTATGTAACAATTAGGGGGCTTAAGTATGTGTAAGAATGTAAATACAGAGTGTGAATGTTTCAGCTTCATGGTATGTGGTGTTTAGGGCAAACTTTTATGTAACAATTAGGGGGCTTAAGTATGTGTAAGAATGTTAATGCAGAGTGTGAATGTTCCAACTTCATGGTACATCAGTATTTAGGGCAAACTTTTATGTAATAATTAGTGGGCTTAAGTATGTATAAGAATGTAAATACAGAGTGTGAATGTTTCAGCTTCATGGTATGTGGTGTTTAGGGCAAATTTTTATGTAACAATTAGTGAGCTTAAGTATCTGTAGGAATGTGAATGCAGAGTGTGAATGTTCCAGCTTCATGGTATGTTAGTGTTTAGGGCAAACTTTTATGTAACAATTAGGGGGCTTAAGTATGTGTAAGAATGTTAATGCAGAGTGTGAATGTTCCAACTTCATGGTACATCAGTATTTAGGGCAAACTTTTACTTAACTTAAGTATGTATAAGAATGTGAATGCAGAGTGTGAATGTTCCAGATTCAGAGTATTTATTGTTTAGAGCGAACGTTTATTTTTTATTAAGAAATAAGACCACTTTATCACAGGTCGTGCTTAATGAAGTATTTCTCTATGTTCTCCAAATGTAGGCTTTTATCATTGTTTTACACTTACACTATGTCGCTCGCTTCTCCATTAAATTGTGCTATGAAACAATAATAAATAAATTATCAGTAATAATGGTGACCTTCGTGGCTTGATGGTAAATACGCTTATCTCTCTTTCTGAGGGTTTGGATTCAATTCTCGTTGGTACTTAAAAAAAAAGTCGCAATCTGGTTAAGAGTTTGTGGATAATTTGTTTTTGCCTCTCATCTCGCGATAATACCCTCAAAGTACAACAACGAAGTTGCTTGTCTACTCTAGTAGCTCTATATAATACTGAACTCTCGATCGATAGGGTCACAGACAATATTAATTATTTAATTATTTAACACGTTGTTTGGCAAACGATGCCAACATTTCGAAAATGTTTCAGTTATCACCTTCAAAATTTGTTTGAAGTCTATTTCATCATAAGTGGATGCGTGGCGGATACCGCATGGTATATAGAAAAGTCTCAACCTTAAATAAATAACATGGGTCTTCCTTATTTCACGACCGTAACGTGAGCGCACGAGTTCATCCCACCACGGGAGAAAAAGCGCGCGGGTTCTTTGAAGGATGAAGTTATTATTTATTTTCATTTAGTTTCAATTCGATTTGATGATGATATACCATGCTGATTTGGATGACTTTGGAATCCGTCGTCTTTGTTAATATTGTTTGGATATTTATAAGATAATGAAACTTATTGAAAAGTACAATATGGATCAATTAATTTAGTACAATATGGATCAATTAATTTAGTACAATATGGATCAATTAATTTAGTACAATATGGATCAATTAATTTAGTACAATATGGACCAATTAATTTAGTAACAATACATTGAAAAAAAAGACACATCGTCGTGCGGGCTGCATTCGGACTAGACAGAAATAGATGGCAAGACCGAGGCAGAAGTCCCTGAGGAATTTAAAATGAATGCCGATAAGATTGAGGAATATCTCATCATCAAGTCTACCTACCACGAGGGCATGAACTCGTGTAGGAAGTATGGATATGTGTCAATAGGCTTCAAAATAGTGTTAACCCTTGCGATTTCAACACATAAATTCTGATGTATATAACATTTGAGGGTAGTTGTGTACCGGTCACGCTCTTCAACATGTCTAAATTACCAATTTGGATGTGTTGAAGTGGTGCCATAAGGATTAAGGAATAAAATTGCTTTCTAAAAAATTGTTCTTGTAATACTATTTGTAAACTAATATTCAAATTACTCACTAACAATTTTATATGCAACATAATAATTTCATCATATATACTAAAACTAAATGTATACATACAAATTCAACGTGGAGTCCGACAAGGTTGTATTTTGTCACCTATGTTATTCAATCTGTACTCTGATGTTATTTTCAAGGAAGTACTATATAACTTGAATCTGGGTGTCAAAGTGAATGGTTTATGCGTCAATAACATCAAGTACGCAGATGATACGATTGTTCTGGCAGACAGTATTGACGACCTTCAAACGCTTATAGATAGAATTAATGAAGCCGGTATGAGGCTGGGGCTGAACATGAACGTGAGTAAAACTAAGTTCATGGTGTTTGGCCGACAGCATCACGCAGGAGCACGTCTTACATTGAACGGTGCTGATATAGAGAGAGCGGAAACATTTAAATACCTCGGAAGTATCCTAGTGGAAGACCTCGACCTAGAAACCGAAGTTAAGCGCAGAATTGAATCATCTCGTGCGGCTTTTAATAAAATGAGAAGCGTATTCTGCGATGATAATCTAAACTTGAAACTTCAACAACGGTTAGTCAAATGCTACGTTTGGTCAGTGTTATTGCATGGAGTCGAATCATGGACCCTCAAAGTTGGTAGTATGAACCGACTGGAAGCATTCGAAATGTGGATGCACCGGAGAATGCTACGGATACCCTGGACGGATATGGTCAGCAACACGAGGGTTCTTCAAAGAGCCAACGTTGATATAGTTGCTGACTAATATTAAAATCCGAAAGGTATCTTACTTGTGTCATGTACTTAGGGGAGCCAAGTACAAATTACTGCACCTGATCATCCAAGGCAAAATAGAAGGCCGAAGAGGTGTTGGCAGGAGGTAAATCTCCTTGCTCCACAATATACGTGATTAGACTGGCATAAGGGGCGTTGGAGATCTTTTTCGGGCTGCTAGGGACAAATATGTCTACTCTCAGGTGATATTCAACGTTGGGGGGACCTGACATGATACTGGGAAGAAGAAGAAGAAGATATAACACTTAAGGGTAGTTGTGTAGTGTTAATTTTTACATTAATTTTAATCTCCGGAAACTCTTATTTAATGGGAAAGGCAAAAATGCAATACTTAGCAACAGTGGTATGTATAAATTTTTATGTGCTGACTGTGATAATTTCTATATAGGAAAGACAGGAAGATATTTTGAAAAGAGATTTCGTGAACACAAATCCGCCTTAACAAATCCTCTAATTTATTCTGAAATGGCTAATCATTGTCACCGTGAAGACCAACCATACTTTTTCTATCGATGATGCCAAATTCTTACATATCAGTAGTAACGGAAATAAATTGGACAGATTAGAGGCCCTAGAAATTTCTAAGTCAGTACATCGATCCGAACATCTGGTAAACAGTTATATCCCAAAAATCTCACCGCTCTTGGCCGAAATCGTCCCATGCCTCCCTTACCCCACAGTACCCAACCGTTGAAGCGTGTATATCGGTACCAGTTCGAACATAATTTAGTCTTGTTTGTGCTCCCCTGAAGATGAGGTATGCACCTTGAAACCGGTAGGGTTATACCGTTGCAAAAAAGTGGAATAAACAGTGTTTGATAAAAATAAATTACAATGTATTTAAACTTCCACAACGTTAATGCCTTAACTATAACCAACAATTGTAACACTATTTGTTAACTACAATTCATAATACTCATCAACAATTTGGTATGTAACATATTAATTTTATCATTTATACGAAAACTTATAATTTGTGCAGTATTTGTACTTATATTTGCAAAGTACAAATTACTGCAAGGTAAAATGGAGGGTCGAAGAGGTGTTGGCAGGAGGCAAATCTCATGGGTCCACAATATACGTGATTGGACTTGTATAAGGAGCGTCGGGGATCTTTTTCGGGCTACCGGGGACAAAGGTGCCTACTCTCAGGTGATAGTCAACGTTGGGCGACTCTGACATGACACTGGGAAGAAGAAGATGATACGAAAACTCTATTAAATACTATACTTTACAGTATTGAAATGTGATTTTGGTAACAAAACTGTCCTATCAATTTATACATTTGGCATGGCTAAAATATATGGAGGGTGAAAAATATTAAATTACTATTATACATTAAATATGTATATAAATATATACTTGCGCATCAATAAATGCTAAACAAAATTCATATAACTTTAGTGATCTGAAACGTCAGGAATAAATTATGAGCTGCAGAACATGTGCATGAATTTGTTTATCTGGCCGTTTGAATCACTAAAAAGGGTTCCCGTAATTAGGGAGTACAGGACATAAATCAAATAGCAAAGGGGGCGATGAGTCGCGTGAAGGTGATATGGAATTGAAAGGGTTATTTAATTGAAATGCCAATGGAGTGAGAACTCGAGTTGATATTGATAACAAAGTTACGTTATAGAAGTAATAAATTTATTTTATATTTCCCAATATTAGTTCTTCGAGAATAATACGTCTTTCACAGAATATCGGTTATCGAATTCTTTTCATGATTTGTAGTCTTATTCTTCCATATATTTTTGGAGGAAGGAATTTTATCAAGGAATTTTCCGTGCAAGCCTTTTTTAAAAGGATTTTTGTCTTGTTTAATTTCCTCTCTCAGATATTGTATATGAACTGCATTTTAAGTTGGATCGCCTATAGGTGATCTGAAAGGAATGAGGAGTTCTAAGAAAAAACAAGAATCAAGGTGAAAATACTTCAATATTTCTGTGCCTCGAATAGTTGTCAGAAACATAAAACTTTATCATTTTCAACATAGCAGGATTAGGTGTAGCTCCCGTTAACAACTTAAATATATAACAGGAGACTCTCACATCCTAACATACCAAGGAGGAATCTTGTAGGAGAGTCACGGGTAGAAACAACGCTCCCGTAAGTAGAGGAATCTCAAAAAAATATTTTGAACTTCCTCCGCCATTTGACAGTAACTAATCCGCCGCGGGCTCCACACAAATACTCCACATTCCAACTCAATATGAACCAACGCATTGTAGATGGTTTGAAAACCCACATAAATAATGGCTTAGAGACTCATATCACAAACCCTAGTACCATAACATATATGCAGACTCACACAGTACCTCAATATGAGGAACAAATTAGAGCTTTCTGTT
This sequence comes from Odontocerum albicorne, assembly GCA_949825065.1. Taxonomy (NCBI): domain Eukaryota; kingdom Metazoa; phylum Arthropoda; class Insecta; order Trichoptera; family Odontoceridae; genus Odontocerum; species Odontocerum albicorne. The sequence goes on from OX463843.1 coordinate 50,058,268, forward strand.
AAAATATCATATTATCATATACTTGATCCAACCTTCCTTTCCTTAATCTTTCTCTACCACACTTTCCACTCACATTTGTAAAAAAAAACAGTGACTGTCCTGAGATATTTTGATTAATGACCATTTCAATCCCATCACCCCTCACGGAAGACTAAATAAGTTCCCATCCAGCGCGATCTACATTTATTCTTCCCAGTGTCATGTCAGGTCACCCCAACATTGACTATCACCTGAGAGTAAGCATATCTGTCCCCAGCAGCCCGAAAAAAATCCCCGACGCTCCTTATACTACTCCAATCACGTATATTGCGGAGCCAGGAGATTTGCCTCCTGCCAACACCTGTTCGACCCTCTATTTTACCTTGGATGATCAGGTGCAGTAATTTGTACTTTTCTCTTTCTAAATGCATCACCCAAATATGACACCTTTAGGATTTTAATATTATTCAGCAATTATCTATCAACTTTGGCTCTTTGAAGAACTCTCGTGCTGCTGACCACATCCGTTCAGAGTATATGTAGCATTATCACATCTCGAATGCTTCCAGTCGGTTCATACTACCAACTTTGAGGATCCATGATTCCACTCCATATAATAACACTGACCAAACGTAGCATTTGACTAACCGTTGTCGAAGTTTCAAGTTTAGATTATCATCGCAGAATACAGTGGAACCTCTCATAACGAGTAATTCGCATAACGAGCTAAACAGATTGTTAAAAAAAATGCTCCCTTAACGAGCGACATTTCGCATAACGAGTGACGCAGAAAAGGGAAGTCCCATCTTCACGTCACTCACTGTGAGTCGGGACTTCCACGCCAGTGCGTCAGTTTCTGGTTAGCACTCGTTCCGCTAGCACGTTAGTGTCACATGTGATCACACATTTTTCCAAACTTGTGTTCAGACATTATTTGTATTTTTTTTTGTGCAAACTTTAATAACCCTTGCCAAAATGTCCCTGAAGAAAAAGCCACAAGAAGACAGCCATAAGAGAATAAAAGTAACTGTAGAAATGAAACGTAAAATCATTGAAAAGCGAGAACGAGGTGTGAGCGTGGCTGATCTAGCGCGCACATATAATCGGTCTACATCAACGATTTGCTCTATCCTCAAGAACAAGAACAAAATTAAGAAGACAGATGCTTCAAAGGGAGTGTCAAAAATGTCTACGAAACGGTTACCTATTCTTGATGATATTGAAAGGTTGCTTCTCATATGGATAAACGAAAAGCAATTGCAAGGCGATATATTAACGAAAACATCATTTGTGAGAAGGTGAAAGTTATTTTCGACGACCTCGTTTAGAAGACGCCAGGATCATCAACTGCCGAAAAAGAAGTACAATTTAAGGGAAGTCATGGTTGGTTCGAGAATTTTAAGAGAATAACAGCGTTGACAGCTTTCTAGTAAAAAAGAATTAATTATTTGTCATAAATTCATAAATAATAAACTAGTTATTTCGATTTTTTTATTGTTTTGTGCAAATCGAAATCGCATTCCGGGTTGTTACGCTCCTTAACAATTTATAAGTATGTAATTTTATTTGAATAAACGTTTAAAAAAAAGAGTTTTTTTTCGGCATTGAACGCATTATCGTATTTTACATTGATTTATATGAGAAAATTTGTTTCGCTTAACGAGTGTTTCACATAACGAGTAAGATTCTGGAACGAATTATTCTCGTTATGAGAGATTCCACTGTACGCTTCTCATTTTATTAAACGCCGCACGAGATGTTTCAATTATGGACTTGACTACGGTTTCTGGGTCGAGGTCTTCCACTAGGATACTTCCGAGGTATTTAATTTTTTTCACTCTCTCTATATCAGCATCGTTCAACGTTAGACGATCGTAAGACAATGTATCTACACTAGAAGATCGAATCTTCTTCATTTAATATGAACGTGATGTCATTTAGTGAAGAAAACAGAACTGTCCATAAAAAACTTCTCCTCCGACATACCTAAGAGTAAAAACAATTATAACTATGGTGGACTTAAGGTCCGACTTAATGTGCTTATAATGCGGGTTGAGGCCTGGAATTCAAACAGCCTAGCAAGTTACCTGTGTGGGAGCCACGGTCGTCGCGAAATATTGTCGCATACATACGGTCAATGACCGATGAGATTCGCATTCCTCGACAAATTTAATAAACATTCCGAAGTTCATACGCCGACCATTCAGGTCCAAAGATCACCCGCCGGCCAGTCATCCCGTAGCCGGAGGACCGCACTACATACTAGAGAGAGAACGCACCACGCTGTCTCACCAGTTCCGTAAATATATTGTTACCCACATACTATCTCTGCATTCAGAGAAGCGAGATAGAAGATATCGCGAGCGCACTCCCGCGCCCATTCTGAAATATTATAAATACCTACGCACCATCAAAATAAACAATCTTTTACTCTTCTTCCGCATTGCGATCTAACTTGTTTCATTTATTTATCAACAATCATAATCATCATATACCTTTAAGGGACATTCCCTAAACCTGTACTTTTTACCACTTGATCTAACTAGTCAATCAATACGAAGCTGATCAGAGATCCTTTCGCAAATTATCATCTTGATTATCAGCGCTGGACCACAAAATAAAATTTGCTGGTTAATCAAAATTAACGCCAAAAATAAAACAGGGGAAAGGACAAGATTAAAGCGTAAAAGTTTGCCAATAAAGCTTACAGAGTCACATGATCCATAGAAGTAATGAGTTAGCCGCGAAATGAATTGACCCTGGAATGAATGATGCAAATTCCAAAGTTAATATTGTATAATATAAAAACCAAATTAAATGTCCGAACGCAACACGAACGAAGTGCATGATGCACTTCTTATAGCTAGCCAAAACATTTATTTATTTATTTAACACTTTTATTGCAATACAATCTAGCGGGCTTATTGCCAGGCGGCAATCTCTTCCAACCAACCAGACAAAAGTAAATGAAGCAAGTTACGTGGTCGCATAATCATTCAAATGACTATCCATCCCCACGAAATCCATAAACATATACGTGAGAACATGCCCACAAACCCCACAAAGACGGACAATCCCCCGAACATTATTTTTCATATAAAATGAGATATCATCAATCAAAAGGAAAGGAAAGGATGGTGGAGAGGAAAGGAAAAGAAAAATCAGGAATGAAACACGTTATTTTACTGACTAGAAATTAGGAGTTTTTTCAGTCGCTTCTTAAAGCACGCCAAGGACGGAGCGAGTCTTATATTGGTTTGTAACTGATTCCAGAGTCTCACTGCATGGACAGTAAAGGACGACGTAAAGAAAGAAGAGCGGTGAACTGGAAAGGCCAATAAACAATCTCTGTTTGAGCGTAGCGCTAATCCATGATTGGAAAGACGCTGAAAATTTTCGGCGAGATAAGAGGGTGCGGCGGGACAGTTAAGGATATTATAAAATGGATACAGTATGTGAATTTGGTCTATTTCTAACATTCAACTAGTTCAATGCCTTCTGGTATGAAGTTATATGATCGTACTTTCGTAGGTTGAAAATAAATCTTAGGCGCACATTTTGAAGACGCTGTAATTTGTCCAGCTATTCCTCTGTAACATCCAAGTAACATACGTCCGCATAGTCCAGAATCGGAAAGAGTAGAGATTGTACGAGTAAAATTTTGGTTTTAGTTGGTAGGAATCTTTGCAACACTTTAAGGGAATGTGTTGTGACAAGTTTTCTCTTGTCACAACATGTGCTGTGACAAGAGAAAACTTGTTTGTTATTCAGGCTATGATTACATTGTATTCGATTTTGGTCGCCTGGTGTATAGCAAGCTATAGTCTAAGGGTGTATTTTGGAAAAATCTACACTTTTAACCGTTCCGTTATCTCAAATCTCTATTCAGATATCACTTGAAAATTCGTGCGCGTAGATAAAAATATTTTCGGTGCTGTGAAAATTATATATGGTAATCGTACTTTTTGCTTCCTAAGGGGGGTGTTCTACTCTAGAGGCGTGAATTTCGGGCGTTTTTTTTTCAGACTAAATAAAAAATATATATTTTTCTTATACATAACATAAGAGGGGCTGATATGGAATTCAACATAACCGAAGAATTAGTTTATTCAGTGCCAATGGAAGGAACTATCAGAGGACTATATATTTACGATGAGCTCAAAAAGTTCTACATCGATTTAATATTTTTTTTTATCCACTTTGCACGAATTTCCCCTTTTACATAAAGAGGGTTTGCTTCTAGCGTTAGCTTATTCGTTAGGAAGAATATCAGCCAGCATTCTTATCATACTGCTAGACGATACCGAGAATATATCAACAGTGGCATTCAGTCGGTTCAATATCTCTATACCACGCGTGACTGAGTGTTTAGCCATGATATTCGTCCTGTAAGTTGGTATGTAGAACAGAGGGTGATTCCTTGCACGGCTATATTTATTGGGTACATATAAACTTATTGCTTCTGGAATCGCGGGACAGTTAAAGCAACTTTGAAAAAACTGTAGTGGGAATATCGCAATGGATTCTTGCCTTCTTGTTTCGCAATGGATTCTTGCATTCAGGCTTCTATATTTATACACCGTGAGAAGATCGACATGGTGAGCATATTTTGGGTAATCGCCTTTTATTCTGTATCATTGATATGTCAGGATTTTTGTTGTATTTGTTCTATATTGTTTTTAAATTTGAGCTGATGAGGAGCCCAAACTGTAGATGCATATTCTAATTTGGTTCTAATTAGATAATTATATGAGTTTCGAAGGATATCGGTACTGTT
>OX463843.1:50063223-50181382 GCA_949825065.1 Odontocerum albicorne
GAGTTGATTTTTTTAAATTATGCTCCAAGACTTTTAATACTTATTTTAAAAAGGAAAAGTTAAGGGAGTTGATTTTTTTAAATTATGCTCCAAGACTTTTAATACTTATTTTAAAAAGGAAAGGTTAAGGGAGTTGATTTTTTTAAATTATGCTCCAAGACTTTTTATATTTATTTTAAAAAGGAAAAGATAAGGAAGTTGAATTTTTTTTAAGTATGCTCTAAGACTTTTAATACTTATTTCAAAATGGATTTTTTATAAAAATATGTCGAGGAATAAATAAGACGAATTGTTTTACGCGTATGTAAATGCGCCTCCCAAAAATGATTTAATATTTAATTTTACCTCCCCTCGTGAAAGAAAAGTTGCTTATCACTGAACGATAGTCTCATGAATTATGAGGCTTTCAATCATGCAGTTTTCAATTGTCCTTTATGTAGCAGATTTCATTTACTTAAGGCCATAAAGGTTGCTTTAAATGAAGATTTTTTTTTCCTCCGAAGAACTTTTCCACTCAAAGATCGATTGTTAATATTATGTAATTTCATTAATTAAAACTTAATATCCATAATTGTTTTTTTTTTTTAATTGAATTTATTTTAAATAAATTCTTTGAAAAGTACTTCACCAATCGAAGTGCTTGAACAATCACAAAAGGCCGCAGCTATTTCCGGATGTTTAAAGAACACTATCTGGAAAAACAAGTATATGATATGAACATCCAAAGTAAGGTGAGGATATACAAGACCTGTGTCAGCCCCATAATGACATACAGCATAGGGTCTAAAGCCGACACTGTCAGAACCAAAAATCTCCTTTGAACCAGCGAAATGAAGGTACTCAGGAGTATCGTTGGCAAAACCCTTCGTGATAGAGTACGAAACACAGAAATCTGAAGGAAGTGCGAAGTTGAAGATGTTGTCAAATGGGGACGACAGAGAAGAAGGTTCTGGAACGAATGGCGGAATCGAGAGCCGTAAGAATGGCCAGGTACAGTAGCGCCGAGCAAGCAGACCTCCAGGACGACCTCCCAAAAGATGGAAAGACAGCTGGCAGTTGACGTCACAAGAGGGAAACAATGATGCAGGACCATAACAGGCCAACAGATCTAAAAGAAAAGGATGAAGAATACTATGAAAAGCAGAACATTTAATGATAAACTTTTCTGTTATTCCACTTATCAAATTAATCCCTGCTAAACGTATTTCTATTTCATATCTGAAAATTGAAATCATTGTATAAATAAATCACACACATTTGTTGCGAGTGGTCCAAATTGAAGTAAAATAATACCAGTCTGATAAATAAACAGGCCTCTCAATACAAATCGACATAAGGTCAGTTTGCAGAGTGCCTCGGTATAGGAGGTAGAAACACGTGTAGCGGGGACTAATATAATTAATGAATCAACAAAGTTATTTATTGTTATAGATCATTCATCCAGAAGAGTCATTTTGCAATAGTGTGAGTAACAGTACGTTTACAAAAACTTGTCACTTTACTTGTTTAATGAAGTGAAAAAGCAAAAAATATAAAAATAATATTTTATATTGAAACATTAAAATGAACATACACGTTTTGTAAATAAAAAATGCTGTCAGCTTGAATTGTAATAATCATAAAAATAAAATGCAAGTAAGTTTTTTCAACATATTAATTGTTTAGGCATGGCAGATTCTAGGAAACATTAAATAACAATAATGAAATTGTTCAAGATTAAAAATAAATATAAGTACATGTATTAAAAATAAATATAAATAAAGTAAAAATAAAATTAACGTAAGATTATTTAACATGTTAATGCATCATAATTACAATGCCAAGGAATAAAGTTTTAAAATAATATTAGATGGAGTGATACTAAATTCTAGGACACTAAGTTATAGCAAAATGCATTCTAAGCTTTTGAAAAATTTTGAATTATACATTACATTAGACAAAAATCACACTCCTAATTTCGACATGGTAATGTTTTTCTAATCACCGAGTATTTTAACAACAATACAAACGTGCGCTCTGCGCGAACCAATTGTGTGGCATTCTAAAACCAATACCACTACATTAGATGTCTAATACAGAGTGTGTTACTCACACTATTGCAAAATGAGTCTTCTGGCTGAATGATCTCTATGTGTAGGTATATACATCAATACGTGTAGGTATATACTTCCCTGTAGGGGTAGGCAAAGGGGGCAGAGCCCTAGACTTTCCTAATACGACACACATCATTAGCCTCCTCACATCCATACAATTTCTTTCAAAATATCATTCACTTGATTCAGCCATGATTTCCTTGGTTTTCTATTTACATTTGCACTATGTATATTGTAAGTCTTTCTCATTTCATTCTTTCCACATGCCAAAACCATCTCATAGTGCTCTTCTTCGTCTTACTCAACAAATCAGTGTTAAGTTCACACTCATCCCAAATCACTTTATTCCGTATTCTGTTGTAGGGATCCACGGTCGTCGCGGAATATTGTCGCATACATACGGTCAATGACCGATGAGATTCGCATTCCTCGACAAATTTAAATAAAAAGACCAAAGTTCATACGGCGGCCATTCAAGTCCAAAGATCACCCGCCGGCCAGTCATCCCGTAGCGAGCGGACCGCACTACATACTAGAGAGAGAACGCACCACGCTGTCTCGCCGGTTCCGTAAATAGATTTTTACCTACATACTACAATTGACCATTTCTGCATTCACAGAAGCGAGATAGAAGTATATCGCGAGCGCACTCCCGCGCCCATTCTAAAATGTTATAAGTACCTACGTTACTATGAAAATAAACTATTCACTCTCCTTCCGCATTGCGATCTAACGTGTTTTATTATTTATCAACAATCATAATCATCATATACCTTTAAATGACATTCCCTAAACTGTCATATATTAACAACCAGTGTAATCTTCTCAATTTGTTGTTAAATATTCTAAAATTGAGTTCCACTGAGCTTAAGTTGAAACTTTCAATAACATATTAAAGTGTTTTTTTTTGGCTTCTATCTGGTGGCACAAATTACTCTAGTGTAGGTAGATTGCCTAAAAAACAATTTCATTCAAAATATGAAAACATCTCTTCGTTAAATCGATATTCAGAAAAAATCTGGTTCTGTTCGAGGAAGTATTTTATGTCCGATATTACATAACGTTTTAAATTCTTATTAAATTGTCTAAAGCTTACGTTTAAAAAATTATTTAGTTTCGATTGGAAAACGATTTTAATGCATAACCCGTAATAAAGTTATTAATAATCATTATGCACATGCAACGATACAATCAGAATACTGCTGGTGCTGGAAAACGTCGCAAACGAAATTTAAAAACAAAGCATATTTAAATTTATCATTTGAAATGCTTCGGCATTAACTTTGTTCAACTACATATTATAATATTTTGTAATTGGTTTACTAAAACACTCTTTTTCCACTTAATTTTTTGGGCATCCTCCTTACAGCCCTGACTTGGTACCGAGTGATTTTCACTTATACCCGAAATTGAAAGAATTTTTGGATGGAAAACAGTTCGCAAACGACGAAGACCTCAAACAGGAAGTGACATCCTGGCTCAAATCTTTGGCTGTAGAAGAGTATAACATCGGAATTGAAAAATTGGTTCCACGTTACAATATGACAACTATGGCGACTACATTGAAAAATACAATAAAGCTACGGTTTCCTAAGAAAGCGGTTTCCTTATATAGCGCACGTTACATAACGTGATGCTGGCGCGCCGCCAGACGGCAGAAATGAGCACCCACAACTGTCAGTTGGAAACTTTATTCCACATATTTTGTTTCAACTGGGCTTTCCTATAGTATTTGCTCTTCACATTATATAAAGCTTCACTATTTCTTACAAAATCAGTCAATATTTCGTCATTTTCGCTGGTCCAAATTAAATTACGTTTGCGTCGCATCCGCCTGGTGCGCCGCCAGACGGCAGAAGTGAGAACCCACAACTGTCAGTTGAAAACTATAATTCCACATATTTTGTTTCAACTGGGCTTTTCTATAGTCTTTGCTATTCACATTATATAAAGCTTCATTATTTCTTACAAAATCAATCAATATTTCGTCATTTTCGCTGGTCCAAATTACGTTTGCACTCATTTTTTATTGTAAAACGGTGTCCGCTACACGGAAAAAATCGTTCCACGACTGTTTGCTCCGCTATCACGGCCATCATGCAAATGGCAACATTGCTATTTGACATTACACTCACAACCAACGCCATTGGTTTGCATAGACAATGTTTTGTTACGTGCGCTATATAACGACACAACCAACGCTCTGTAGGAAACCACGCCATATGGTTGCATAAACAATGTTTTATTATGTGCGCCATATAACATAACATTTCCTGGAGAGACCGCATCACAAATGAAGAGGTTCTCCAACGAATCGAAGGAGGAAGGCACCTGCTCAGGATCCTGTCCGAAAGGCGTGCAAGATGGATCGGTCATATAATACGACAAGAGGGCCTCTGGCATGCCATAATGTAGGGTATGACCGAGGGGACAAACTCTAGGGGACGCCCACGCCGAGAGTGCCTGGAGGACCTGTTGGTGGACGTGCGCTGCTCAACATATACAGACTTAAAAAGAGCCGCACAGAACAGGGGGGAATGGAGGAGAAGAGTTGAAATTGCTGCAAACCAGTCTTAGGACTGCAACCACGGAAGGAATAACATATTATCTTTCATTTTTATTTAGTTATGCTAAAACGTTATTTACTTTCTGGACGACCCACGTATAGTGTTCAATGAAAAAAAAATTATCAAAGATATCATTTTTGTTTTGTGTAAAGGGCGAATATTTGTATTTTACTATATACAACCGACGCTCCTGAAATTTAAAATGGCGTATTATTTTCAATTTTATAGTACTTTAAATTAAATAGTTAATACAAGCAGCAAGGTTTTATCAAACATATTATAATATTGATTTATGATTTCGATAGATAATGTATAGGTAAGCACATTAACATATTTCCGGAGTCCTTAATAATAAAAACCGTTGCCGATTGCAGCATTGCATCGAAATGACAAATTAATTTTATACAAAGATGCCATCACGGCGTGTCCTTGTCGGGCTAGGCCTAGAGAAGAGAGCGACATACTTCCATATCTTTCGTCTCTTCTACATCTACATATTATCATTCTACTCTGTTCAAATGTTATATAATCATGTTATAATCGTATAACCGGTTTCAAGGCTTTCACTTTTTTTTATTTTTTTTTTTTTATTTATTTCACCTGGTGAGTTTATTGTCATGTGGCAATCTCTTTCAACCAACCAGAGATATGTTTTAATGGACCCTAAGTGAAAACCAGACTGAAATTCCATTTTAAAATATCTGGTTTCCAGCGGCGATCGAACCCGCAACCTCCAGATCGGCAGACAAGCGTCTTACCACCAGGCCACAAAGGTCGTTATCATCAGAGGAGCATAATCAAGACTCCACTGATGATAATGTGAAAACCTTGAAACCGGTAGAGTTATACCGTTACATAAAGTGGAATAAACAATGTTTGATAAAAACAAATTATAATGCCTTTAAACCTCCACAATGTTAATGCCTTAACTGCAAATAATACACATATTGTTGTTTATTTATATAGCTGTTCGTTTTATTCGTGAATATTTATGTATTGAAATAATCTAAATACTCATTACGTTTTAGATAAAATTATCAGGGATTCGTAAAAAATTTCACAAGAATTGTTATTATTATTTGCTCGTTTTGATTGGTGATTGATGTACTTGGCGAAAGTGTTGAAAATTGTTAACACTTAAATGAAGTACAAAGAAGAATACAAGGAAACCTGGAAAGTAACCTAATTATAATACATATTATACTCGTACATGTATTCAGATCTTGTGTTTCATCGTGATAAAACGCGTCCCGGTCTTAAGTACAAATTGACAATACTTTTGTAAAGTGAAACCGGTATGTCGTGTAAAATGTACAAATTATAGGAGAGGTCATAGTGATAGAAAAATGTATTGTAAAAATACATTTTTCAATAGCGTGTTGAAAAGTGTGAAATTAAATGTAAATGCGATATGTGTTAACCCTTCCTTCCCTGTGATGTGTAACTAGTACACATTGTTTCTAAAAACTTTAATCTATATAAATAAAAATGTAAATGTTCGTATATTAAAAATCTCTAATCTTCGAAAGTTCTTCACCGATTGCTTTGAAATTTTGACAAAAGGTTGTATTTGTATACGAGCATGTTTATGTATACTTTTTTATATACGATTCTATATAAAAATTATATAAAACAGACGAAATAACGGGAGCGCCCCCTGCAGCGACACACGCAAACTAAACAATTCTCATTGACAGTTAGGTCACATTGCATTTTCGACGTTTTGGAATTAATATTAAATATTAAATAATTAAATAATAAATATTAAATATCTACGGCGATCGCGTTCTGCAGCTTCAGATCTGCTTCGTTCTCAACAGAATGAACGCGACAGGCTAAGAGTGACTGAAAGACGTCAAAAATATTGTATACCCACAAGCATTGTGAAATTAAACATATTAGAAAATATAAATAAAAATGTAAATGTTCGTATATTAAAGATCTCTAATCTTCGAAAGTTCTTCACCGATTGCTTTGAAATTTTGACAAAAGGTTGTATTTGTATACGAGCATGTTTATATATACTTTTTTATATACTGTTCTATATAAAAATTATATAAAACAGACGAAATAACGGGAGCGCCCCCTGCAGCGACACACGCAAACTAAACAATTCTCATTGACAGTTAGGTCACATTGCATTTTCGACGTTTTGGAATTAATATTAAATATTAAATAATTAAATAATAAATATTAAATATCTACGGCGATCGCGTTCTGCAGCTTCAGATCTGCTTCGTTCTCAACAGAATGAACGCGACAGGCTAAGAGTGACTGAAAGACGTCAAAAATATTGTATACCCACAAGCATTGTGAAATTAAACATATTAGAAACGTGTGCTTTCCCTTTTCTTTATTTTCGATTTAACCAGACTGAGCCACAGCAACGCGTTTCGGGCTTTCGTTTGAGGTGGTCGCTTCGCCCGTTTTGTGAACGTCGACCGATGTTTTTTTCATGATTTAGGTAATTAAATTTCAATTATTATCAGTTTTGACTTCAAATTTAATTAATTTAAGCGATTGGCTATGAATATTCTTATTTTCACGATTTTAAATCGCTCATTTTTACATGTGTATTGAATACACATCACCGGAACGCGCGAATTTTTTAGCACCGGAAGGAAAAGGTTAAGACATACCAATTTTTTATCATCTTATTGACCACTTGTTTATCATGACGGTTGGATCAAGCAAATGATATTCTCAAAGAAGGAAACGTAGAAAGTCAGAGAAATCGTAGGTGTTGTATAAGAAGATATATGGATGTATCATAGAAGTGGCGAAGGTTTAGTTGAGGTATGAATGTCTTGCGCTTGTATCCTCTCTGTCTACTTCTACAGAGAAATTACGTGAGAGTATGTTTTTAATATGTACAATTTTAATTTTACGTTACAAAATACTCATATTTATTTTATTGACAATTTTAGCTTTTCTATAAAAATTTCATGACCCTCCCTTTAGTGTCCTCCTGTAAATTGCTTCTTTTTATATTTTAAGGGCTGCTTGTTAGTTGACATCACCTTTTTTGCAGTTGGCGATATGTTTATTCCGATATCGACTTCCAAGTTCTATTTCTGTTGCAATGATTCAAGAATGTCTTGTCGATTGTCCAATTGTTTGAGGTTGATTGTTATCTATATGAAAAAAATTAATGATCTGCAAAAATAAAACTGAAAAAAAGTTATTGAAAAAAATTGACGGCTATTTCATATGGATTGGTTAAATTTGAGGCCTGCCCTATTGATAATAATTGCTCTGTGACTCGATCCATTATGTTGACTTATGTCAAATGACATACGAGTATTAAGTACATTTTGTTAAATAATTTTAAACATATTATTTAAGTGCACCTTCTGTTGGCGCGGTAGGGCAAATTGGCATGAACGTCACGAAAAGTGAAACGGTGTATTATATTATTATTTTACTATCATTTATTATGATTAAATATTTCATTTATTAATAAATAATTTTAATATGTATAATTGTTTATTATTAATAATAATTAATATTATTTTGATATTATTAAATGTATTATATTATTATTAAAATTATTATTTATTATTAAAATTATTATTATTTATTATAAAAAATAATATTTTTTGTAACATATTATTTTTATATTAATATATTTAACATTCATTAATTTTATTTTATATAAAATTGTTTTATTTTATTTTATGTATAATTTATATTTAATATATAATTACAATATAATAATATGCATATTTTATTATAATAATTATATTATTATTATATTATAATTAATTATACAATAATATATTGTATATAATAAATTAATAATATAATTTAATAATATTATTAATACTATGCGTATCCAGAAAGTAAGTGTACTGAGGCTCTCACGACCGGATGGATTTTATTTTCGACATGTTGGCTACACTTCCGTGTAGCCTGACCCTTCCCCTCCGCAACGAGACCGGTTCGAGGTCAGTACGTTGAGAAGTGTCGACGCGATAACACGTTTCGTGAAAAATGTCAATGCAATCTCCCGCCAAATGCGAAATACGCGGCGTCATCCGTTATCTCGTTTGGAAGGGAAAACCTCCGGTTGAGGTTTATAATGAGGTGAAAACTGCATATGGTGATAAAGCTATGATACGTACGAGTGTGTACAGGTGGTGTGGCGAGTTTAAAAACGGTCACGTCACACCTCTTCACCATCCGCCAAAAAGTTCAAAACCACAATTTCAGCCAAGAAAATCATGGCGTCCGTGTTTTGGTACTGTCAAGGCATAATTTTAATTGAATATATGCCTCAAGGGGAGACCATCAACTCTGCAAGATACTGTGAGACTCTAAAAAAATTGCGGAGGGTGATTCAAATCAAGAGGAGAGGCATGCTGACAAAGGGAGTCGGCCTGCTGCACGACAATGCCAGACCACACACGGCCAACGCCACGAAGGAACTGCTCGCCTCGTTTAAATGGGATGTCCTGAACCATCCCGCGCATTCCCCTGACCTAGCACCTTCAGATTATTATCTCTTTACCTCCCTGAAGCTGCACATGGGTGGAAAAAGGTTTTCATCCGACGAGGAGGTAAAGGAGGAGGTGGAGAAGTGGACGGAGGGGTTGGCGGGAAACTACTTCGAGGAAGGCATCAAAAAGTTGATACCCCGCTTCACCACCTGCATTGAGAGGAATGGTGACTATGTCGAAAAATAGCTTACATATGTACTACGGTAACCATGTAATTTTTTTGTTTAAATAAAAAAAAATGTAACCTACAAAAATTCAGTACACTTAGTTTCTGGATATGTCTCGTAATATAATCAAAATAATATAACAATCAATAAATAATTAAATATTTATTTAAAAATAATTAATAATAATAACATAAAAATATTAATATAATTAATATTATATTAAAAAATATAAATTTAAAATTATTTATAAATTATTATTATTTAATAGTATAATAAAAAAATTATATTTTTTTATTTAATTAAGAGAGATTTTTTTTAATTAAATTCCACATAACCATTTCCTAATCCTACAAAAAAATCGTTAATGAATGGAAAAAAAGCAATGCATAAAATCAACTTTTCCTATGTGCTAAGAAGTTTCACTTCTACCACGCGAGAGTCTCACGCATCTGTTTTTATTTATTTTGAGGAAGTCGAACAATTTTATAATGTACGAGTATGTAACTTGCTAAAAAGCCTGTCCATGGACGAACGTAAACCAAATACTTATTTATTGTTACACCTAATTACATTATATTCTATCGAACCATGTTACGGGGTAAGCAGAAAGGATCAAGTGCCACACATTTCGGTCCACATCCATAGTTCGTCTCATACAACTACTTATATTCTATTCTTTTCACCTTACTCCTCTTTCAAGAGTTGACTAACATGCTCGTTCTATGCAACTCTCGGATGTTCTCTTCATTGTTCTTCTTCGTTCAGCCAAATATATATTTTTGATCAACCTTTCCTCACTCATCTATCTTACACCCACATTCTTTCCTCATTGCAAAATTTCTTACTTTATCTATCAATCTTAAAGGGTCTTTCAAATTGAGCGGTTTTTTTTAATTCTTGAATAAATTACACAATTTGCTTTGATTTCAAAAAACTTTTTATTGATCATTAAAGTATGATGTATAACATTTAAACACAATAAAAAAACAATATCCGCCACCAAATGTCCACCTCTTGCAGCTCCACAGATGTCCACTCTTTTGTCAAAATTTTCGATGACATTTTGGCATAATTGCGGTTCTAACTCACCAATAACTCGAATAAATTAATTCTTCAGCTCACGAATTGATCGGGGGTCATTCTTATAGACCTGACTTTTCACATAACCTCAGAGAAAATAGTACAACGGTGACAGGTCACACTATCGTTGTGGCTAATCAACATCACCGTTTCCGGAGATAACAATACATAAAATAATTCAACAATTTGAACGCGTTGTTGTATTGTATACGACTCCATTTTTATAAATGTCATACATTACAGATCTCAAATGTTACAAGACCCAGGCAAGTTCATGACGCCATCTGTGTTTTATCCAAGAATTTAAAACACCGCTCAATTTGAAAGACCCTTTATAACTAAAGTATTTTCATTTGTTTTGTTCAAAAGAACAAAATAAATGTTGATTTTAAAAAAATATTTAAGTACCTTATTTAGTATTGCAAGTACCTTACTGCCAATTGCCGACTTGCATAACTTTTATGACATGAGACACTCGCGTGGTAGAAGTGAAACTTCTTGGAATACTACGTTACGCAGTCTACAACAGTATTGTAATACCTTCCTTCCGTTGTTGCAGTCCTAAGACTGGTTTGCAGCAATTTGAACTCTTCTCCTCCATTCCCCCCTGTCCTGTGCGGCTCTTTTTAAGTCTGTATGTGTTGATGAATTCAAATCTGAGGAATCGTAGGAGCTATATGAGGTGTATGGATATAGAAGGGATATAGAAGAGACGAAATATATGTCTCAGTAGGAAAGTCTAGCGCTCTCGCCTTTCTTCCTACCCCAACCTATTGGGGTAGGAAGAAAGACGAGAGCGTGATGGTTTATACGTAGAAACCTCGTATATATACGTAGAAAGAAACCTCGTATATATATATACGTATATATACGTAGAAACCTCGTATATACGTAGAACGTATATATACGTAGAAACCTCGTATACACGCTCTAGGGATCGTGATGGTTTCTACGTATATACGAGGCATATCCAGAAAGTAAGTGTACTGAATTTTTGTAGGTTACAATTTTTTTTATTTAAACAAAAAAATTACGTGGTTACCGTAGTACATATGTAAGCTATTTTTCAACATAGTCGCCATTCCTCTCAATGCTGGTGGTGAAGCGGGGTATCAACTTTTTGATGCCTTCCTCGAAGTAGTTTCCCGCCAACCCCTCCGTCCACTTCTCCACCTCCTCCTTTACCTCCTCGTCGGTTGAAAACCTTTTTCCACCCAAAGAGATAGTAATCTGAAGGTGCTAGGTCAGGGGAATGCGCGGGATGGTTCAGGACATCCCATTTAAACGAGGCGAGCAGTTCCTTCGTGGTGTTGGCCGTGTGTGGTCTGGCATTGTCGTGAAGCAGGCAGACTCCCTTTGTCAGCATGCCTCTCCTCTTGTTCTGAATCGCCCTCTTTCTGTCATCTTAAATTTGATTTTGAAAAACTATCAAGTCAGTTTATTAAAATTTTCCCGATGCAAATGACACGATAGATTCATATTTGCTTAAATCAATGGCTTTTGACTCTGCGCCAACATTTTCATATTTTATCAATGGCTTGTCAATAACACAGTTCACACGCCGTCAATTTCATATGCTTCATTTGCAAGAGAGACTGAAATTAGTACATTGAAACAAATATTTATATATTCAATCGGTTTTTCTGGTATTTCGATCAATTTTACTAATAAAATTGAAATAATTTTAACTTTTTTAAGTTGGTCTATTTGAAATGACGAAGTTGAAACAGTGTTGTACTTAGCTCAAATTACTCAAGATTTTTTATGATAAAAGTCATTTGAATATATTTTTTTAATACTGTTAATCACACTTACTTTCTGGATACGCATAGTATGTATTTTTTTTAACACTTTAATTGCAAATACAAATGGCGTGCTTCTTGCTAGGCGGCAATCTCTTCCAACCAACCAGACAAAAGTAAATGAAGCAAGTTACGTGGTCGCATAAATCATTCAAATGACTATCCATCCCCCACGAAATTCGTGACCACATATGTGAGCATATGCCCACAAACCCCACAAAGACGGGCAATCACCCGAACATTATTTTTCATATAAAGTGAGATATCATCAATCGAAAGAAAATGAAGGGATGGTGGAGAGGAAAGGAAAAGAAAAATCAGGAATGAAACACGTTATTTTACTGACTAGAAATTAATAGATTTTTCAGTCGCTTCTTAAAGCATGCCAAGAACACAGCGAGTCTTATATTGATTTGTAACTGATTCCAGAGTCTCACTGCATGGACAGTTAAGGAAGACGTAAAAAAAGTTAATTATTTCTGTATACTCATATATAATATTAGAGGCATATATTATATTAGGGTATACTCATATTAGGGTATACGTGTTCAAGGGTGTGGGCTGAAAAACATCTGGTGTCCCCGTGGCAGGGTTCGCCCTATATTGGTGGGGTGTATCTTGGCCGAGGGATGTTATTAGATGAGCCCAGACCTTTTGATAGCTTCTGTATTTAATGTATTATCTGCAATTTATATATTTTAGAAGTGCTAATAAATATACAATATTTTGTACAAACTATGTTGCTGTCAATAAACCTACATTTATTTATTTAGATATTTATTTATTTATGTATTTATTTATTTATTTATTTATTTATTTATTTATTTATTTATTTATTTATTTATTTATTTATTTGTTTATTTATTTATTTATTTATTTATTTATTTATTTATTTATTTATTTATTTATTTATTTATTTATTTATTTATTTATTTATTTATTTATTTATTTATTTATTTATTTATTTATTTATTTATTTATTTATTTATTTATTTATTTATTTATTTATTTATTTATTTATTTATTTATTTATTTATTTATTTATTTATTTATTTATTTATTTATTTATTTATTTATTTATTTATTTATTTATTTATTTATTTATTTATTTTTAATTTTTTTTATTTATTTATTTGTTTATTTATTTATTTATTTATTTATTTATTGATTCATTATATACTATTATTTGTTTCATTTTCCCTTCACAGTCACAGTATTTTTTATTTCATTTTCGACCCATACAGCCTCATACAAATTATAAAACAAACAGATATTATATTATAGAGTTCCACTCAGTCAATGGTGAAACCTTTGACGAATATAAATATTCAAATAGATTGCATTATTCTTGGCTAAAAATACTTTACATCTTTATAAAAGTCCTTGATGTTCACAAATTGACTAACTACAAAGTGTAGAAATGAGCGCAAAATATCAATATTTTACGATTGTCTATCCAAAAGTGTTTTCTTAGATTCTTGTACACCTGTGAAGAGCAATAACGTTGCTTACTTTATTTTCATTGTTAACCAACACGCTCGTAAAAATATTGAGATGAGGAGATTTAGTGGGTGTTATTTATTCATATTTCTATTTTATTACACTTTAATGTGTCCATTTATTGTAAAAATAATAAATTCGAATGGGGTTTGATTTAAAGAATGTGAAACAGTTTGATTGCAAGTTGATATATTCTTTTCTCCAAATTTGTTTATTTTATTTTTATTATTTTATATACATGGATAAACATGATAAATCTGGCGGGAGACTATTGCAATTTCTTTCAACCAATCATCTCATCTTGTATTGTGTAATATTACACTTTCTTTGTATACAGTATACCCTGGCAATTTTGAAAGTAGATAAAGTAGGTAGAAGTGAAACTTCTTAGCTCCTTGATTTTATGCATTGCTTTTTTTTTCCATTTGTTTACGTATTTTTTTTAGGATCAGGAAATGGTTATGTGGAATTTAATTCAAGAAAATCTCTCTTAATTAAATAAAAAAATATATATTTTTTTATTTTTAATATTAAATAATAATAATTTTAATCATAAATAATAATTATAATAATAATATAATACACTTAATAATATTAAATTTATATTTTTTAATATTAAATATATTAACATTTTTAATTATTAAATTAATTATTTTTATTACAGTATTTTTATTATATCATTAATTATTTATTATTAATTAATTATATTATAATTAATTATAATGTAATAATAATATAATTATTAATATTATAATAACATATGGTATACATACTCGTACATATGTTATATATTATTATTATTATATATCTGTATATATATTATTATTATTATCATGTATATTAAATATAAATTATATATTAAATAAATAAAAAAATAAATATGAAATAAAATAATCTAATATAAAATAAAATTAATAATTATTAAATATATTAATATAAAAATAATATATAACAAAGATTTTTTTTTTTAATAATTAGTAAGAATAATTTAAATTATAAATAATAATAATTTTAATATCAAATAATAATTTTAATAATAATATAATACACTTAGTAATATTAAAATAATATTAATTATTATTGATAACACATAATTATTAATATTAAAATAATTTATTAATATATACAATATTTAATAATAATTTAATAATAATAATATAATACACCGTTTCACTTTTCGTGACGTCCAGGTCAATTTGCCCTACCGCGCCTATAAAAGTTTCACTTCAAGAACTGACCTCTTTCAAAAATCATACAAGATGACCAAAATTCGTTGAAGGATAAAAAAAAGGAAGTGACGAAAAATTATGATGAAAGGATATTGTGAGAGATGATATATTTTTTCAATTCTCTCTTAACCGTTAAAAAGAATGGTGCACATCTGATTAATCGTGGAAGTTCGTTCTACAGTCACGCCGAGTAAACCGCAAATGCAGATGTGTAAAATGTCATGTTGTGTATTTGTATGCAAAGAAGTCTCATCACCTGGTGAAGAATTCATGTTCTAAAAGAAACTGATTTTTTTTTGCGAATATTTGAAGGAGAATTGGAATTGTAAAGCACGAGAAATTATATCGACAGAATGTGAAAGTTTTTTCGTTGTCTGATTTTAGGCCATAGAATTCTTTTCCGAAATTCCGAAACGTGGTCATACTTTCTTAGGTTAAATACGAATCGGATGTTGACGTTGGGCAGTTTATAACACATGGTCATACTTCCTTAGGTTAAATACGAATCGAATGTTGACGTTGGGCAGTTTATAACACATGGTCATATTTCCTTAGGTTAAATACGAATCGAATGTTGACCTTGGGCAGTTTATAACACATGGTCATACTTCCTTAGGTTAAATACGAATCGAATGTTGACCTTGGGCAGTTTATAACACATGGTCATACTTCCTTAGGTTAAATACGAATCGGCTGTTGACGTTGGGCAGTTTTTAACACATGGTCATATTTCCTTAGGTTAAATACGCATCGAATGTTGACCTTGGGCAGTTTATAACATATGGTCATACTTCCTTAGGTTAAATACGAATCGGATGTTGACGTTGGGCAGTTTATAATACATAGTCATACTTCCTTAGGTTAAATACGAATCGGATGTTGACGTTGGGCAGTTTTTAACACATGGTCATACTTCCTTAGGTTAAATACGAATCGAATGTTGACCTTGGCCAGTTTATAACATATGGTCATACTTCCTTAGGTTAAATACGAATCGGATGTTGACGTTGAGCAGTTTATAATACATAGTCATACTTCCTTAGGTTAAATACGAATCGAATGTTGACCTTGGGCAGTTTATAACACATGGTCATACTTCCTTAGGTTAAATACGAATCGGCTGTGGACGTTGGGCAGTTTTTAACACATGGTCATACTTCCTTAGGTTAAATACGAATCGAATGTTGACCTTGGGCAGTTTATAACATATGGTCATACTTCCTTAGGTTAAATACGAATCGGATGTTGACGTTGGGCAGTTTATAATACATAGTCATACTTCCTTAGGTTAAATACGAATCGGATGTTGACCTTGGGCAGTTTATAACACATGGTCATACTTCCTTATGTTAAATACGAATCGAATGTTGACGTTGGGCAGTTTTTAACACATGGGCATACTTCCTTAGGTTAAATACGAATCGAATGTTGACGTTGGGCAGTTTATAACACATGGTCATACTTCCTTAGGTTAAATACGAATCGAATGTTGACGTTGGGCAGTTTATAACACATGGTCATATTTCCTTAGGTTAAATACGAATCGAATGTTGACCTTGGGCAGTTTATAACATATGGTCATCTTCCTTAGGTTAAATACGAATCGGATGTTGACGTTGGGCAGTTTATAATACATAGTCATACTTCCTTAGGTTAAATACGAATCGAATGTTGACCTTGGGCAGTTTATAACACATGGTCATACTTCCTTAGGTTAAATACGAATCGGATGTTGACGTTGGGCAGTTTTTAACACATGGTCATACTTCCTTATGTTAAATACGTATCGGATATTGACGTTGGGCAGTTTTTAACATTAATATGCGATAACTAAAAAAAATAATTAAACCCATACTTTTACATTTTTATTTTACTAAAATAACTTTTAAGACGATTGACTTACACCCAGTAATTTCTGGTTCGTTTCCTGGTTGTACCCATAAAAAGACTCCAAGTCTGGTTCAAGAGTTCGTCTGGCAACAATACTCACACGCACTAGACGTGATAGTGAGTTTTTGCCTGTCCACGTGCGTTAGTATTTCAAACACGTACGATGATGACCTTTGAGTTCCTTGTCTTCTCCAGTGGTTCTAAACCTGAAGGCACGATGACAATATTGTGAAATGGATATATACTGGTATAATTAGTTGTGCTACAATTCTCTAATTTGCACAACTACAATTCAGTTGTGCAAATTAGAGAATATTTATAAACTATTTATAGACATTAACATTATGGAGGTTTAAATACATTGTAATTTGTTTTATCAAACCTACCGGTTTCAACGCTTTCACCTTATCATCAGGGGAGCCCAAACAAGACTGAATTATGTTCGAACTGGTACCGAGATACACGCTTCTTACGGTAAACATTCGGGTTGGGGACTGGGAATTGGGGGAGGCATGGGACAACCTCTGCGAGTAGCGGAGAGATTCTTGGAATATATGTGTTTGCCAGATGTTCACCTCGATCCACTGACTTAGAAATTTCTAGGGCCTCTAGTCTGTCCTATTTATTTCCGTTACTGATAATAAGGTATGCACCTTGAAATCGGTAGGGTTATACCGTTACAAAAAGTGGAATAACAGTGTTTGATAAAACAAATTACAAATAATATTTATACTTTCCATAAATTGTTTTTTTGTTCAATTATATATTATTATTGAATGTGTGTTTAAATTATCATTAAACTGTTACAATTTATTAATAATCTTATTAGGTAATATTTGCAGGTAATAAAGGGAATTTTTGGTCATAAAATATGCTAAGCGACCGGAGCAAATCTGGCTGTTCGTAATGGAATCTTGGTCCCGACACTAGGACACGCAAATGAAACTTGGATATGGCAGATAAAGGTCCGTTCTCACGGATCAAGTTTAATTGACCGATTATAGTTGATCAACAAAAGTTGTTAAGTGTTTCATTTACTTTTTACTTTGTATTCACCACAAACAGTGGTGAATAGTAAAAAATAAGTATTTTATTTATTTTATTAAAAAAATATAAACATGACACCACAACGTGAAACAAACATATTTTATAAGGCTCACAAAATAAATTCAGCGAATGTGGCTAAAAAAACGAAATCACATAAAAAACATATAAAGTCATGAATAAAATATAAGTGTTTTATTTACTTTATTAGTAATTATAGTTCGGAAATTCTAGGATGAGTCCTGTGACAGCTCACAAATTTACCCCAATACAACCTTGTAACGATGTTCAGTAATTTTAATTATTTTATCAACTTTAATATAAGCCTCAATTCTAATAAATAGCAAGTTATTTAGGTAAATACATTACATAAGGTTGTATTGAGGCAAATTTGTGAGCTGTCACAGGACTCACCCTAGAATTTCCGAACTATAATAAGCATGTCACAACAAATAGAAACAAACGTCTATTCAAAGATTTAAGAAAATATTATACAATTGACTGATAAATATTATGCAAATGACTTATAAATATTATACAATTGACTTATAAATATAATATTATACAATTGACTTATAATTATTATACAATTGACTTATAAATATTATACAATTGACTTAAAATATTTTACAATTGACTTATAAATATTATACACTTGACTTATAAATATTATACAATGTACTTATAAATATTATACAATTGACTTATAAATATTATACAATTGACTTACAAATATTATACACTTGACTTATAAATATAATATTATACAATTGACTTATAAATATTATAAAATTTACTTATAAATATTATACAATTGACTTATAAATATTATACAATTGACTTATAAATATTATACACTTGACTTATAAATATTATACAATTGACTTATAAATAGTATACAATTTACTTATAAATATTATACAATTGACTTATAAATATTATACAATTGACTTATAAATATTATACAATTGACTTATAAATATTATACACTTGACTTATAAATATTATACACTTGACTTATAAATATTATACAATTGACTTATAAATATTATACACTTGACTTATAAATATTATACACTTGACTTATAAATATTATACAATTGACTTATATATATTATACACTTGACTTATAAATATTATACAATTGACTTACAAATATTATAAAATTTACTTATAAATATTATACAATTGACTTATAAATATTATAAAATTTACTTCTAAATATTATACACTTGACTTATAAATATTATACAATTGACTTATAAATATTATACACTTGACTTATAAATATTATACAATTGACTTATAAATATTATATACTTGACTTATAAATATTATACACTTGACTTATAAATATTATACAATTGACTTATAAATATTATACACTTGACTTATAAATATTATACAATTAATTTATAAATATTATACAATTGACTTATAAATATTATACATTTGACTTATAAATATTATAGAATGACTTATAAATATTATACAATTGACTTATAAATATTATATACTTGACTTATAAATATTATACAATTGATTTATAAATATTATATAATTGACTTATAAATATTATACAATTGAATACAAGAAATTTTTAACCTAACTATTTTTTTTGTGTTTTGTCAATCTTACGTAACTTAATCTCTTCATGAAACTTATGTTATAATGTAACAAGAATAGTCAGAATTTAAGTAAACCTTTAGATAAATCAATACGAGTATGTCTCAAGGATTTATATAACATTTTGATGTTTCAAATAAACAAGTATTGAAACTATCAATTGAATACGTTTATTTCTTAGGATCTTGGTTACATTTTCAGATAAATATCTTCTAAGTGGTTCATGGCCAACTTGAAATCGGTCTAAGATAATTCCAGAATCAATTGAGAGCGTTTCTCGTTATATCATAACATATTAAATTTAGCTTTAGATATTATGTTATTCACCATAACATGTTATATAATGTGTTTATATTGCCTTTTAACAAGTTTTTATCATGATGGAAGTGTCAGTTTGCAGATGGACCAACGCTTGGTGGCTAGTCGTAGTAGCTTTACATCGCTTGGTGGCTAGTCGTAGTAGCTTTAAATCGATAACCATGAATTTTTCAATTGCCCTTTGTGAGACAGATTTCATTTACTAAACGACTTATATTTACCGCGTCCAATTAATGTTACGTTACGTCTTTCTTTGAGGAAATTTTCCACTTATAGATCAATTGTTAATTGTTTTTAAATTTACTTAGTCGAAACTTTTAACTATCCAGAACTGACATTTTTTATTAGTTTTATTGTATTATAACCCAGTTCAGATCTCTTGGCAGTGAACTGTTCAGCTCATTGAACAAGCAACCCAGTTCAGATATCTCGGCAGTGAACTACTCAGCTCTCATGACCTCCCCAGAGAAGTAAGGCCTCAGGTAGATAAAGCTGCGGTTGTGGCGGGCTGCCTGAGAGATGTCATATGGAGGAATAATGATATGAGAACGGATAGCAATGTATGCATTTATAAGACCTGTGTGCGACCGATCCTCACATATGGTATCAAAGCGAGAGCGGACACTGTCAGGACAAAAAGTATGCTAAGGACAACGCAAATGAGAACTCTGCGCGCTATTGCTGGGAAGACTTTGTGTGATCGTGTAAGGAACACCACAATCCGAGAGGCCTGTGAGATCCAAGATGTGGTCAGATGGGGACGACAGCGTCGACGATACTGGTACCAACATGTACAGAGAATGAATTCTACAAGAATTCCATACATAGCTCTGCATGGGGGGCCGGATGGACGACGTCCACCAGGGAGACCCCCGAAACGATGGAGAGATAGCTGGAGCTCAGCATCACAGGAGGACAATCCTGCAGTAACAGATTCTTGAGTCTATAGAAAGTCTAAGAAGAAGAAGTATTGACTGCGAAGTGACTTTAATTTAGTGGCACAAATCATCCTACTTGTGGTTAGGGTGTTGATTGCATATTAAAAAAAAGGTATTTATTTAGAATTTGCATTTATGAAAACAAACATTATGTTTGAACAGTATTAACACTTTATAATAGTTTAGTGGGTAAATATTTATCCACCAGTCATGACTCACAGTGCTCAAATGTGACAAGAGTTGAATATTATGACAAAAAACATGTAAACTAGTCGAGATACATTATTGTTAAAAAATACCGAAAAATAATCATTAAATTTTGAATATATACAAAATAGGTGTTTGTGCATTCGGACTTAAAATAATATAGTGTAAATGTGTCTATATTGTTATTATTATTATTATTTATTATTATTATTATTATGCATGACTAGAAATATACATAATTTGCGAAAAAACAACAGATTGTCCTCAGTAAGATACAGGCAACAGCCTAATTCACTGGGGAAACGACAAGTAAAAAACAACAAACCATTGTCCATATTAATCGAGTCTCCACTTTATTTATTTATTATTACACATAACAAGAAATATACATCATTTGTGAAAAAACAACAGGTTATTTAATTTGAACATACATTATTTTAATGGATCTGGGTTTGTCGCCTTTCATTTGTCGTATCCCCAGTAAACTAGGCTTTTGCCTGTATCTCACTGAGGATATTTAGCATGAAAAAATTAATCGATACTTCTTTCCGATTTTTGATTACACAAAAACCAAATCCCGTTGCACGTTCTCATCAACCTGACAAACAGTGACACTCAATTACAACTGGAAACATCACGCGAAATTATCACACATCATCACTCTAGAAAGACCAAACCTGTCCATCTCATAATATACCGCACACAATCATGAGAATAAAAACAAAAACAAAAGTAAAACTAAAAATGAACCCAAAATGAAACAAAAATAAAACTAAAAATGTTCATCCCATAATATACCGCACACAATCATAAGAATAAAAATGATCACAAAAATATACAGAAACACAAATACAAAACAACAAGAAGAAACCCATACTCAAGAGCCCACACGAATCTTTTCCACACGTCATTCATCCTGAAAGCCCAAGTACTCAAAATCCTGTCGCAATAACAACCACGCTCCGATCGACTGTCTAAATGATTTAATTAATATGTTATGATCTATAAAGGGTAAAACAGGTAATAGCATGTCAAGCAATATCAATTTAAGATAATTGTTAACAACAGCGTATTGGCATCAACAATCTGGCGAGCTTATTGCCACGTGGCAATAACTTCCAGCCAACCAGAAAGATGTTAAAGAGGTCTTAAGTGAAAACCAATCCTTTTTTAATATTTTTTCTGGCTTCCAACTGCACAATCGAACCCGAAACTTTCTGGTTGGGAAACATACGTCTTACGAACAAGGCCATGGATGGCGTCATTGTAAGTACAGTGAAACCCCGTTTTTACGTGCCCGGAATTCTTCCAATCCCGTTTTATTTTAGTACTTTTAGTACCCGCTTTTACGTTTTTATTTCCCACAATTTACGTTTGAAATATTTAAAATGCAAAACAATTTATAAACATATTTAATTTAATACGCGATATATAAAGTATTTGAAATGAATCTTAGAATAAAGTATTTGAAATGAATAATGAATATTATAAAATAAACTCCTCTATAATTCGTATGCAAAGACTTTGAAACGAGTTTTGCAACAATTCAGATATTTTTAATATAAGTATATATAGTATTCGCCAGAATATCACAACAATATTTAGAAACAGCTACTAACTTTGTCCTCTCCTTTATTAATATAAATAACCTAGTATAAACAAAACATTAAGGACAATACTTTCCTCTGGAGTTGAGTAACCCTGCATCAACATGTGAAAGGTTTCGATTCTGCAATGTAACTTGCATCTCGTTCTACTAATTACGTCATGTGTTTTCTATATCTCAAGATATATTCATAAAATTCTCGAAAAATCCAATTCTTGTTATATGTAAGCGTTGTTCCACTAAAAACAAATCTAAGTTCTTTACCACTATAAAACATGACTTCGACAATTACGTAAGTCTACTTGTTATGTTGTTTATAGTTGAAAATAAATTGGACAGATTAGAGGCCCTAGAAATTTCTAAGTCAGTACACCGATCCGAACATCTGTTGAACAGTTATTTCCCAAAAATCTCTCCGCTCTTGGCCGAAATCATCCCATGCCTCCCTCATCCCTCAGCCCCCAACCATTGAAGCGTGTATATCGGTACCAGTTCGAACAGCATTTATTCTTGTTTGCGCTCCCCTGAAGATGAGGTGAAAGCTTTGAAACCGGTAGGGTTATACCGTCACAAAAAGTGGAATAAACAGTGTTGGATAAAAATAAATTACAACATAAGTCTACTTGGTAAAATTTAGTAATATTTTGTGATATACATACATATATTGAACTTAAATATACATGTCCACGTCCACGTTATACTCCCAAACATCCGATAGCGACCTACAGAATAGAGACCAGAGCAGACACATCTAGAACAAATCTCTCCTGAGAACCTCAGAAATGAAAACACTGAGATGTATAGCCGGAAACACGCTTAGAGATAGAATCAGAAACACCGAAATAAGGAGAAAATGTAGCACGGAAGACATCGTCAGGTGGGGAAGACAACGAAGGCGATACTGGAACGAACATGTAAACAGAATGCAAGACGAGACTTCCCCTTTTCCCCCTTCAAGGGAACCCAGCCAGAAGATTACCGGGAAGACCGCCGAAGAGATGGCGTGACAGCTGACAATCCACATCACAAGAAGGGGAACAAACGGAACAAACAGATTATGATCAAGAGAAAGGAGAAGAAGAAATATACATATTAATATTAAATAATTTTAAACAATGACTTTGTAATTTATTACTACTACTGCTTTTTGTATCTCCATAATTAGTTTAAGACAAAGTTTTGTATTTTTTGTCAATAATTTTAAGTACTTGTATAACTTGTCATATTATGTTCATTTGTATATAAAGGACACTGTTGTGCTGTTAAATAAATAAATAAATCTGCAAATGATTAAAAACTTACCAATGGACGATGGATTATAAAGAAACTTTGTAGATCTTTCAGGATGCAATAGTAACACCGAATCTCGCCGAAAATTTTCAGCGTCTTTCCAATCATGGATTAGCGCTACGCTCAAACAGAGATTGTTTATTGGCCTTTCCAGTTCATCGCTCTTCTTTCTTTACGTCGTCCTTTACTGTCCATGCAGTGAGACTCTGGAATCAGTTACAAACCGATATAAGACTCGCTCCGTCCTTGGCATGCTTTAAGAAGCGACTGAAAAAACTCTTAATTTCTAGTCAGTAAAATAACGTGTTTCATTCCTGATTTTTCTTTTCCTTTCCTCTACACCATCCCTTCCTTTCCTTTTGATTGATGATATTTCACTTTATATGAAAAATAATGTTCGGGTGGTTGTCCGTCTTTGTGGGATTCGTGGGCATACTCTCGCGTATATGTTTATGGATTTCGTGGGGATGGATAGTCATTTGAATGATTTATGCGACCACGTAACTTGCTTCTTTTACTTTTGTCTGTTTGATTGGAAGAGATTGCCACCTGGCAATAAGCCCGCCAGATTGTATTGCAATAAAAGTGTTAAATAAATAAATAAATAAATAAATAACACATTCGGCTTTGAGAATAATATAGTATTCATATAACATCAGAAACATTGGAAAGACCTCCCGAAAAGGGTTATTTTCAAGTGTTTCCTAAACAATACTAAGGGATATACTATTCTACGTCAAAGAACTTACACCGGAAAAGGATTAGAAGCGACGAAAAATGCGTGTTTCTATAGTAAAGACTGAGGCTTTCTCCTCTCTGGTTACCTCGATAGGCAGTCGGCGTTATGGTATGTATAAATGTACACAAGAATATTATAGACAACCACGTACATTGTTTATGTCCTAAAATATTCCGAAAATGTTAATAAATACACTTCAGGCATTCAATAGCAATTTAACCGAAAATTCCAGAACGTAAGCCGTTTTACTATACCATATGTACGATACAGGAATGTGTTTTATGTTATTTGAATATTGCTCTGCGTTTGTATTTGAAATATTTTGCATCATAATCATATTAATTGAAAACCAAAGTATTTGAAAGATTTGAATGCATAACTAACATCACAAATCATCCTAATATAATATGTATTACCTTGTTGAAAAACTTATATACTTGTTTCATTTTAATACAATATTAATTGAATTTTTAGGGAATCGGTCGTTAAGGAAGAGATGATGATAATTGTTGATAAATAAAATAACTTGTTAAATCGCAATGCGGAAAGAGAGAGAGTGTTTATTTTTATAGTAACGTAGGTATTTATATCTTTTTGCAATGTGCACGAGAGTGCGCTCGCGATATGCTTACGTCTCGCTTCTGTGAATGCAGAAACGGTTTATTGTCGTATGTGGGTATTCATCTAAATACGGAACTGATGAGATAGCCGTGGTGCGTTCTCTCTCTCTCTCTGGCGTGTGGTGCGGTCGCTTGACCGGCGTCAATGGCCGGCGTGTGACCTTCGGACTGTTTACTATAATTTATCGAGGAATCCGAAGGTCGTTTCATCGGTCGTTGACCGTATGTATGCGACAATATTCGGAGACGACCGCCACAAATTAAAAATTAATTACCTATTCTGTCGTCATAAGCGAAAAAGCAGCCACTATAAAATAAATAATTAAAAAAATTGTATGAATGTATTTGAATCATTTTTATCAAATAACATACAAACATATAATTACGCAGTGCCCCTTCTAGTGTAGGCTGAGAGAACAGATCTGCAAAATTTTCTCTCCAAGCCCACAACTCTTGCCTTCTCCACATTCATATAGTATATGTCATCATGAATAATTTTCTATTATTCATACTCCTCACTTTATCTCATTTCTGGTCCATTTAATCCAGCCTCGTTTTCTTCGGTGTTCCTCTTCCATGCACATCTGACTTGTATACTTGTTTAGTCAAGTATACAAGTCAGAAGATATTGAAAGAAGGATATCAACACGGAACAAAGTAAACGGATTACTTAATGTAATAACAACCGCGCAATATCAACAGTAGCAAAAATAGCAATACATAATAAATAGTGTGTTGGTGTATATCTCTTCTTCTTATTTTTAGTGTCATGTAAGGTCCCCCCAATGTTGACTATCACTTGAGAGTTGGCATTTT
This sequence comes from Odontocerum albicorne, assembly GCA_949825065.1. Classification (NCBI taxonomy): domain Eukaryota; kingdom Metazoa; phylum Arthropoda; class Insecta; order Trichoptera; family Odontoceridae; genus Odontocerum; species Odontocerum albicorne. Next base: position 50,089,255 of record OX463843.1, read on the forward strand.
TATCCCCAACAGCCCGAAAAAGATCCCTAACACTCCTTATACCAGTCCAATCACGTAAATTGCAGAGCCAGGAGATTTGCCTCCTGCCAACACCTCTTCGACCCTCTATTTTGCCTTGGATGATCAGGTGCAGTAATTTGTACTTTGCTCTTCTAAGAACATTACCCAAATAGGACACCTTTCGGATTTTAATATTAGTCAGCGACTCTATCAACTTTGGCTCTTTGAAGAACCCTTGTGTTGCTGTCCAGGGTATCCAGTCAGTCCATACTACCAACTTTGAGAGTCCATGAATCCACTCCATGCGATAACACTGACCAAACGTAGCATTTGACTAACCGTTGTCGAAGTTTCAAGTTTAGATTATCATCGCAGAATACACTTCTCATTTTATTAAAAGCCACACGAGATTATTCAATTCTGCACTTGATTTCGGTATATCTTGACGAATGGAATTAAAATTTGAACTTGTCAGAAGAAGGATAAAAGTAAGATAAAAACTCTGGAGATGCGTCTGTGGCGGTCGTCACGGAATATTGTCGCATACGTACGGTTAATGACCGATGAAACGACCTTCGGATTCCTCGATAAATTATAGTAAACAGTTCGAAGGTCACATGCCGGCCATTGACGCCGGCCGAGCGACCGCACCACACGCCATAGAGAGAGAACGCACCACGGCTATCTCACCAGTTCCATATTTAAATGAATACCTACATACGACAATAACCGTTTCTGCATTCACAGAAGCGAGACGTAAGCATATCGCGAGCGCACTCTCGCGCACATTCCAAAAAGATATAAATACCTACGTTACTTTAAAAATAAACACTCTCTCTTTCCGCATTGCGATTTAACGAGTTTATTTATTTATCAACAACCATCATCATCTCTTCCTTTAAACGAGCGATCTCTAAACGTCCAATAAGAAACATTTCTGCAGTGTATGTGTATGAAACAAGGCGGAATGAAGAGATCAGAAATGAATGCATGGTAGAATTAGGTGTTTTCAGTAAGAATTATGAACTTTACATTTCAAATTAATAATTATTATCACCCTGTATGTTCCATCAGAAATGAAGGGATGCCTTAAAGGTAACTGTGGCACACAACTATTTATAGGGAGGGACGGCCCTGATATACAGAGGTGGTCGGAGCATAAATCGCTACCCATCAGTTCCATTATTCAAGGTATTACAAATAACCATATAGAATCATACTATACTATATATGCAAAAAGGCTTAAGGTGTATTTACCTTGTTATGAGCTAATCGAGAAAATATCGTGGCTTTAGCGATACACAAGGGTGGCCGAACAAAAGAGCGGGCGCAGGCTCCTTCTTCAATTCGTTTATCTGCAAATATCGTATCTTGGTTCGGGGAATTTCGTTAGTGATTTGTCACCGCCGAAAGAGGAGTTTCCTTTGGACGATCCCTTATTCGTCACTAAGTGATGAGGTGCTACTAAAAAAAAGAAAAAATTCAATATTCTAGTTTCGTTTGCACTGAATGGGACCTACTTTGTCCCCCGTAACAGCGTAGTTGCCAAATTCACATCTGTCGCTATTGTATAATATTCTTAACTGTCCCGCCACCCCCTCTTATCTCGCCGAAGAATTTCAGCGTCTTTCCGGGAATTTCGTTAGTGGAATTTCGGGGAATTTCGTTAGTGATTCGTCACCGCCGAAAGAGGAGTTTCCTTTGGACGATCCCTTATTCGTCACTAAGTGATGAGGTGCTACTAAAAATAAGAAAAATTTCAATATTCTAGTTTCGTTTGCACTGAATGGGACTTACTTTGTCCCCCGTAACAGCGCAGTTGCCAAATTCACATCTGTCGCTATTGTATAATATCCTTAACTGTCCGCCCACCCCCCCTCTTATCTCGCCCAAAATTTTCAGCGTCTTTCCAATCAAGGATTAGCGCTACGCTCAAATAAAGATTGTTTATTGGCCTTTCCAGTTCACCGCTCCTCTTTTTTTACGTCGTCCTTTACTGTACATGCAGTGAGACTCTGGAATCAGTTACAAACCAATAAGAGACTCGCTCCGTCCTTGGCATGCTTTAAGAAGCGACTGAAAAAACTCTTAATTTCTAGTCAGTAAAATAACGTGTTTCATTCCTGATTTTTCTTTTCCTTTCCTCTCCACCATCCCTTCCTTTCCTTTTGATTGATGATATCTCACTTTATATGAAAAATTATGTTCGGGTGATTGTCCGTCATTGTGGGCATATGCTCACGGTTGTGCTTATGGATTTTGTGGGTCATTTGAATGATTTATGCAACCATGTAACTTGCTTCATTTACTGTTGTCTGGTTGATTGGAAGAGATTGCCACCTGGCAATAAGCCCTCCAGATTGTATTTGCAATAAAAGTGTTAAATAAATAAATCGTTGTGCGTGGGATTGAACTAAACTGTATCAGAAAGGTCCTTGGACCAATGAAATATAAACAAATATAATATAAGCTACCGAAAAACAAAAATTCAGATGTTAAACGGTCTGAAAGTTAAATGCTACAAATGTGAATTCACTAGGAACCGAATCTGAGACCCTCACTTATTTAGCGTAAATTTTATCCGTTAAATCACAACGACCGAAATTCAAGTGGCAAATATCAGGTATGTAAATATGAAACCGGATTCGGTTTTTCTGTCTTTACCCCAAAGCCGATACTTGAATATTTTTATGGACATTTCGTACATTGTGGACATCTTTGTACATTGTTGGACATTTGTTGGACAGTGGACATCTTTGTACATTGTTGGACATTTGTTGGACAGTGGAAATCTTTGTACATTGTTGGACATTTGTTGGACAGTGGACATCTTTGTACATTGTTGGACATTTGTTGGACAGTGGACATCTTTGTACATTGTTGGACATTTGTTGGACAGTGGACATCTTTGTACATTGTTGGACATTTGTTGGACAGTGGACATCTTTGTACATTGTTGGACATTTGTTGGACAGAGGACATCTTTGGACATTTTGTTGACATCTTTGTACATTGAGAGTAGTTTTACCTTTCGAATTGTTTTTATTTTATCTTTTGCATATTTTTTAAAACTTTTATTTTAAATTCGAAACAAAAGTTAAGAAATTTATATCAATTCTAATTTTTTTACTTCAATTATTATATTACACTTTCGTCGTGTACAGTACAACCTGTCAGGTTTATTGCTATAAAGTAACATATTTCAACTTATCAGAAAACTCCGATGACGACCTCTGTGGCCTGGTGATAAGACACTTGTCTGCCGATCCGGAGGTAGCGGGTTCGATCCCCGCTGGAACCCAGATTTATTTAAATAGGATTCCAGTCTGGTTAACACTTAGGTCTATAAAAACAGCTTTATGGTTGGTTGGAAGAGATTACCACATGGCAATAAACTCACCAAGTTTAAAAAAACTGTTAAATAGTAATTAAGTGAATTCAGTCTGGAGCACCTTTTAAAAAATGGGCACGAACGGGAATCAAACCCAAAATATCTAGAGTGGAAAACAGGCGTCTTGCCATCTAGTCCAAGAAGATCATCTCATGTTTTATCAAGAATGATAATTGCAAAGTTTTTATATTTATTCAATGTATAGTATTGTGTCCAATGAGTTATTGCTTACCAATGTACGGTAAAAGAACGATTGTAAATACTCGTATAATAATTATCATACTTACAGTATGAGTTTGAATTTTTATTTCATTTTGTATCAAATGTCATATGTTTAAATCATTCGTCATTATGGTAATATTTTACCGCTAGGATCGACGTCTACCATTGTTTAGAATAATAAGGCTTTCAAGCATTGAAAACAGGCTTTATTGTGGTTTGATATGAAACAGTAAGGTATTTTTATGGGTTGAGAATATAAAGAAGTGTACTTTTACTATTGTGTTAATCTTTCATTGTATACACTTTGATTTACTGTATACGTTGTGGCATAGATGCATTAAAAATCGTTGTGGCATAGATGCATTAAAAATCGTTGTGGCATAGATGCATAAATACTTGAGAAGGGTGTACGAATTCCATGGATATCAAAGCGAACTAATGTCTCCGTTCTTGAAGAATTGAGAATCACAGACAGTTTGTCGACAATATGCCTTCCACGAGTCTTCAGAATCTTTGGACACATTGCTCGTGACTCAAGAGACAGTTTGAAGAGGATTGTGGTCACTGAAAGCGTAAAAGGATGACGCACAAGAGGAAGATACCATACTTCTTTAAAAAGTGGATTACAAGAGCCAGTTCTTCGGCTTAGAAATCAATAGGTTTAAAACTGAGTTTACCTTTCCTTTCCTGTGCTAAAAAAATCTGTCCGTTTCGATGCTGTGTATTCAATACACAAGTAAAAGTAAGCGATTTCAAATCGGAAAAATAAGAATATTCATAGCCAATCGCTTAAATTAATTAAATTTGAAGTCAAAAGTGATAATGATTGAAATTTAATTGCTGAAAGCATGAAAAAAACATCGGCTGACGTTCACAAAAGACCACCTCAGATGAATGCGCTAGAGCGACTGAGACCTGAGACTGACTAAGACTGTGTGTACTCGAAGGAAGAACACAACTGCAAACTGAGATTCTATTTATTGCGTTTCAATATACCGAAATAGAGTGAGAGTGAGACGTGAATAGCGTCGCTTCCTCACCCATAATGTTTTTTTAGAATGAATATACATACGTCACACACTGACACGCGTTTGATTGTATTGGTGAATTTATTCCCGATTTTCACAAAATATCTCTGATGTGGCCGATAAGTGCTAATTTTTATTAATATTATTTTTCCATTCAATGCGTAAATGTATTACGGAGGAATAGCTAAAATCTGAACCCAGTATTTATTATATTTATAGAGATAATAAAGTTTTTAGAAGGAATGTGTACTAGTTACACATCACCGGGACAGGAAGGGTAATAGACCGCAATTACAATAATACAAATGACGAGAATCATGATCTGGATGTGGATACGGGCAATATTTACTTAATATAATAATAAATTCACCAATGCATTCAAACGTGTGTCAGTGTGTGACGTGGGTATATTCATTCGAACAAACCGCTATGGATGAGGAAGCGACGCTATTCACGTCTCACTCTCACTCTACTTCGGTATATGGGAACGCAAAAATACTTGTAGAATCTCAGTTCGGAGTTGTGTTTCTTCCTTCTAGGTATAACATGCACAGTGTTAGTGTTTGTCAGTAGCTTAGGAGCTTTCGTTCGAGGTGGTCGTGTTTTTCATGTTTTCAGCAATTAAATTTCAATTATTATCACTTTTGACTTCAAATTAGTTTAATTTAAGCGATTGGCTATGAATTTTCTCATTTTTCCAATTTTAAATCGCTCATTTTTACACGTGTATTGAATACACAGTACCATACCGGGTGTATTTTTTTTAGCACAGTAAGGAAAAGGAAATGATATGGAAGAGCTGAACTATCATCATCACGATGAAAATGCGCCTAGTTTAATCTGTCGTCTTCATGGCGCGAAGACTTGAACTCTAAAATCAAGCGAGAGATGTTGACTAGGTGCATTTGAAATGTTAATTAAAATTAATCAACAATCAGTAAAAATCATCAACTTATTTTTCAGTGTTTATATATCCTCAGTAAGATACAGGCAACAGCCTAATTCACTGGGGAGACGACAAATAAAAAACAACAAACCATTGTCCATATTAATCGAGTCTCCACTTTATTTATTTATTTATTAATTTATTTATTAATTATTACACATAACAAGAAATATACATAATTTGTGAAAAAACAACAGGTAATTTAATTTGGACATACAATTTTAATGGATCTGGGTTTGTTGCCTTTCATTTGTCGTATTCCCAGTAAACTAGGCTTTTGCCTGTATCTCACTGAGGATATTTAGCATGAAAAAATAAATCGATACTTCTTTCCGATTTTTTAATACCCACAAACAAAACCCCGTTGCACGTTCTCATCATCCTGACAAACAGTGACACTCAATTACAACTGGAAACATCTTGCGAAATTAAACTCCTCACACATCATCACTCCAGAAAGACCAAAAATATTCATCCCACAATATACCGCACACAATCATAAGAATAGAAATAAAAAATAAAGTGTTTTTAATTTTGCAGTATGTCTTGTTTTTCATATGTTATGTATTCATAAAATAACTTGTAATGCTAATAAATAAATGCATTGAATTGATCTCGCTACTCCAAGATAGGAATATTGTATTGGTCATGGAGAATTTTCATATTCATACAAACAGCTGCAGACTCTTTGAAAACGATAACTCTTCCGGTGATTGTATACAACGGACACTTGTGCTCTGGGGTGTTTAAACACTGATCAATTAATTATCTTCTTTTTATTATTTTAGGCCTGTTGGCCTTTTATGGTCCTGCATCATCGTTTGCCTCTTGTGACGTCGACTGCTAGCTATCTTTCCATATTTTGGAAGGTCGTCCTGGAGGTCTGCTTGCTCGGGGGATACTGTCCCTGGCCATTCTTACGGCTCTCGGTTCCGCCATTCTGTATACGTGTTCTTTCCAGAACCTTCTTCTCTGTCGTCCCCATCTGACAAAATCTTCATCTTCGCACATCCTTCGGATTGCTGTATTTCGTACTCTATCACGAAAGGTTTTGCCGGCGATACTCCTGAGTACCTTCATTTCGCTGGTTCGAAGGAGATTTTTGGTTCTGACAGTATCAGCTCTGGATTCTATGCTGTATGTCATTATGGGGTGGACACAAGTCTTGTATATCCTCACCTTGCTTTGGATGTTCATATCATATACTTGTTTTTCCAGTTGGTTTTCTTAAATCATCCGGAAATAGCTGCGGCCTTTTGTGATTGTTCAAGCACTTTGCCATAGATGAATGAAATGAAACTTGAAACCAAATGGAACTCGAAACAGCAATTTCTTTTTTACCAAGCATTTGATGTTTTTTGTACTGATAATAATTTGATGTTTTTTGTACTGATAATAATTTGGTGTTTTTTGTACTTATAATAATTTGATGTTTTTTGTACTGATAATAATTTGATGTTTTTTGTACTGATAATAATTTGATGTTTTTTGTACTGATAATAATTTGATGTTTTTTGTACTGATAATAATTTGATGTTTTTTGTACTGATAATAATTTGATGTTTTTTGTACTGATAATAATTTGATGTTTTTTGTACTGATAATAATTTGATGTTTTTTGTACTGATAATAATTTGAATCCATAAAAGATTATTAAAAAAAAAATTATAAAAGATAAAGAAAAACAAATCTCGTATCAACTATATAAGAACTAAATAAAATTAATCGTGTAGGGAAAAGGAAGTAAAACGAAGAAAAGTTAACTAACGTCTATTTTTTCTTACCTGATTTCAATTACGATACATTTTTAACTTACATTCACGCCCTTTTCCCTTGCATACAATAAATACTACTTCAACACTTTTATAATTTATAGTATTTCTGTAAATTTGATTTTCACATATATTCGCAAGTATTTTATGAGCGCCATTGAAATTTCCAGCGGGTCTACATAAATATTTGAATATAAATAAAATCTTTTAACATATTATCTAAATAATATTAAAATAAATCAATCTAAATATAAAATTCTTATGACTTACGGACCATTTTAAAATACGAAGTGAACCACGGGTTGTATTTGCCCAGTGCTGATTTATATAATACGAGTATATACGTTATTGTATATGGAGATCTACTCGTATGTTTTAGTCGTGGATTTAATACCATTCTGACTTGCCTACTAAGAAACAACCGTCGTTGGTGTCTAGATGATGTCTTTTGTCTAGAGCAGTGCTGACCAACCCACGGCTCGCGATCATATATGACGAATTATGTTTTTTTTTGTATTACTATTCAAATACAATATATTTACGAATTAGAGGCGTGAATTTCGGGCGTTTTTTTTTTCAGACTAAAAAAAGAAAACATTTTTTACAGTTTTTTTATTGATTATTTGAGAATGTACAAAAAAATTTTTGAAAAAAAAAATTGTAAATTCAAGATGTTATCAGCTGTTATATATATACTGTCGTAAAAAAAGAAAAAAATTGAAATTTTTTATCTTTTTTTTTCAAATTTTTTTAATTAAAAAAAATTTTTTTTTGAATTTTACAAGGTAGGGACGATAAAAAAATATTTATTACAGTTTTACACGAAGTTTGAAGGCAATCGCTTTAATAAAACTTGAGATTTTATGTCGACGTATTCCTTTTAAGAATGTGTACTTAAAAGTCTAAACTTTAATAATATGCCAAAAAAAAAACGATTTTTTCAAATTTCTAGATTAGAATACCTCCTTAATAATTTAGAATTCTAAGTAATTATAGTATATTACCACACAAATAAATTTTGTTGTTGCTTCAATACAAGTTTTCTCTTCATATCTAGTTGAAGTATCGTTTTTTTTTTTTTCAGATTTACACTGATTGAACACTTTCTGTGTATCTCTGCATCCACTTACAAAAAACAATTAATTAGTAACGAATTTCGTTGTAAAGTCAGATATCGAAACAAATATTGGAACAAAATTTGTAATTATTTTTAATTATGTGGAGCCCTTGCAAAATTTTACGTCGTCAATGCGGCCCGTGGGGCAATTTGGATTGGTCAGGCCTGGACTTGAGAAAAAAATATATACAGATGAAACGGAAGAAAAAGTTATTTTAAATATATTTTGTATTCAATTTATTTATTCATTTATATGGAAACTTCAACGTATCTGAATTGGTGATTCAGACACATTGAAGAATATTATCGGGAGACAGTATTGCCTTATTCATCAAGTCTGGTTTCAACTAAAATAATCACGGTTCGTCATTCATTACACGTGTAAGTAACACTAGTCCGTCACGTCAAGAAACAATAACACTCGCATACATCTGGTGCGAGAGAGTTTGTTTCCAAACGAACTCTTTGAATGCGCGTTTTCACGGTTCAGATTTAGTTGACCGATTAAAGTCGATCAACAAAAGTTGAATGAAATCTGTATTGAAGGCGCGTTCTCACGGTTCAAGTTTAATTGACCGATTATACAATAGTTGATCAACAAAAGTTGAATACAGACCCGTTCTCAAGGTTCAAGTTTAGTTGACCGATTAAAGTTGATCAACAAAAGTTGAATCTGTAGTGAAAGCACGTTTTCACGGTTCAAGTTTAATTGACCGATTATAGTTGATCAACAAAAGTTGAATACAGGCCAGTTCAAACGGTTCAAGTTTGGTTGACCGATTAAAGTTGATCAACAAAAGTTGAATCTGTAGTGAAGGCACGTTTTCACGGTTCAAGTTTAGTTGACCGAATAAAGTTGATCAACAAAAGTTGAACACGACTTGAATCAGTTTTTGTTCACACGTTTCAATAGAAACTGTTTCAAATTAATTCAGTTAAAAAATGGCGTCGAAAGCATTTACTCTTGCATCTTTATTTTTATATTTATCGAGTTAAAAGCGAACTTGACAATCAACTTGAATTCACATGTTCACACGTTTCAAGACAGGTTTCAACTTGAAAGCAAGTGGCGGATGACTCATAACTTGAACGATAAAGTTTGAGTGGGTCAATCTTTTCTTGATCAACTAAAAAGTTGATCCATTCTATTGAAACAAAGGTTCTCACTACAGATTTCATTCAACTTTTGTTGATCAACTTTAATCGGTCAACTAAACTTGAACCGTGAGAACGGGCTTTCACCAGACTGGGACACTTTTTTTGTTGTTCCGAAACTCCCAGGTGAAAGACAACGATCTTATCAACTAGGTTATGAAGGTCGTCGTTGATGAGTTGAATATTGTAGCTTATCCGAAGGAAGAAAAAAATTCACTTAACAAAATGAACTTATACTAGGTTAGTCAAAAAGTTTAGAAAGCGACATCTATGGATCAGTAGAAAAACCAAAAACACGTTCAAATGCGACTTTCTGAGCAACATTTGGAGCAATTTCGAAAGGATAAAAAGGATTTTCTGCGTCGATTCATCACTATGGATGAGACTTGGGTCTACCAACATGATCCTGAATCAAAACAAGAGGCTAAGGGGTGGTGTGAACCAGGCACTTTGGCTCCGAAGCGAGTTCGTGTCCAGAAATCGGCCAGGAAGCGTCAGTTTTTTGGGATGCAAAAGGAATTTTATTGATAGATTATCTACAAACTGGTAAGACAATCAACTCTGATTATTATTGTGACCTTTTGGACCAGTTGGATGAAAAAATTTGTGAAAAAAGACCCGGTTTGCAGAAGAAAAAAATCATTTTTCATCAAGACAATGCACCTGCTCACACAGCTCAAAAAACCATCGCGAAAATCAGTGAATTGGGGTACGAATTATTGCAGCATCTACCCTATTCGCCAGATTTAGCTCCCTCTGACTTCTGGCTGTTCTCACACCTCAAAAAATTCCTTCGTGGAAAGCATTTTTCATCAAACGAAGAGGTTATAGCCGTCGTAGAGGAGTATTTTGCAGGCCTTCCAGAAAGTCACTTCCGTGATGGGACAACAAAGTTGGAAGATCGTTGGACTAAGTGTATTGATCTTATGGGAGACTATACTAAGCAATAAAAGTGATTTCCCCCCAAAAAAAATGTATTTTCATTTCCGTTTTCAAAACTTTTTGACTAACCTAGTATGTTATACACCTCTTAAAATTACCAAAACTCGATACATTTGATGTTTTCACTAAATTTCCTTCGTCCTCTTTTTATATTCTCTCTAGTTGGTGAGTTATTCGTAAGTATTGATCTTTTCATTACTATACCCTTCATAACTAATCAAGGCCTTATCACATACACAATTTATATAATTGCTTGCCAAAGTGGACGATACCACTCCCTGGGACGCGATGAAATGATCCAAGAGGGCGGTAGTAGCCTTGGGTGCAATAAGGGGTCGTTGAATAAAAATAAGGGGGTGCCGGAAACATAAACAAAGAAGAAAAGAAAAGAAAATTTTGAAAAACCGTTCGTATGTCATTAAACCAACTAATAAAATCAGAAGCAATTCATTCAATGAAATATTATTTTGAACAACTTTGTATTGAAAACAACGAAGAATTCAATGGTTTGCTGATACACGTGGTACAGATATTCGTTGGTTCTCAAAAGGTGCCAGTTTTGGAACAATTTAGTGAACTCTTTTAGTCAAACTCGAGTTCCTAGAAAACATGCTTTATGAGCCAACTTGATTGGGCAAAAAAATTACCTGATTTATTTAATAAATTTAATGAAACAAATATACAGTTCCAAGGCGATGAGCTAAATTTTATCAAAACAAAAACTGTTATTGGCAAAATTTCTTCTGTTTAAACGAAATTTAGGACGCAAGGAATTCAGTTATTTTTTGTCAAATTTATCAACAGTAGAAAAACATGATGAAAACTTGATTACGTATTATCACCACTTTCATTTATTTCCATTTTGACTTATCACCACTTCCATTTACTTCCATTTTGACTTGATACTTCCATTTTGACTTCAATCAACGATTTGAAGATATTCTTAAAACGAACATAACTGATTGGGTTTTGGACACATTTTCAATAACAAACACGGAAGAATCTCCAAAATTTCAAGAACTGATAGAACTAACAACAAATGAGGTGTTGAAATTTAAATTCTTAGATGGCTACCGACAGTTTTGGCTGCAAATAAAAATATCAATTACTAATGGTCTGGGATTAAACACGTATTATAAAACCTTTTCAGTCGAGATATAACCCTATACATATATCATCATCATCATTATCAACCAAGGTCGATCTACTGCTGGATGAAGGTCTCCCCAAGTTGACTCCAAATAGTTCAGTTTTTTGCTCGTTGGTGTCATGTGATGCTGCCATGCTTCCTGATTTAATCTATCCAGCGTACCTTCGGTCTTCTTCAGGGCCTCTTTATTCATCTCGAGTACAATTGGATTATTTCGGGCGTCCATCGGGAATCTGACATTCAGGCTACGTGTCTTGCCCATTGCCACTTTATTTTTTTGCACACCTTTATTACGTCTTCTATCTTTATATTGTTGGGAATCCAGATGTTTAATTTACGGTCTCCTTTAATATATTCCAGCATACTCGTACATCCCTCCATGCTCCTTTGTGCGGTTTGGAGCTTTTGTGTGAGAGTCCGTGCTCTCAGTCATATGTAAATACTGGTAGAATACACTGGTTGTAGACCTTTTGCTTCAAAGATATTGGAATATTACTTTTGAAGATGTTGTTCAATCGTGCAAATGAGCTCAGTGCTAATTTAGTCATTCATGCTATTTCCCCTGATATACCACCTACAAAGGAAATAACTAGGCCCAAGTACACATATTCCTGGACAAGTTCTAGTGGCTTTCCATCTACGTTTATTGGTTTTGAGGAAGCAAAGCTGTTCATCATATATTTAGTTTTTGATACGTTCATTTCTAAACCAACTTATTTACCAGCCTCTTCCAGTTCCCACAGTTCATGCTGAAGGTCATTCGGGTTTTATGAGAATATAACTCAAATAGCTCAGGTATTTTCCATCAATTGTCAGGCCTTTATTGTCCCATTTCAGTTTACTAAAGACATATTCAAGTGTAGCTGTGAATAATTTTAAGGAATAATTTGCACTTAAACTTTCTGATATTACTGTTACTAAAAAACGAGACCTTATCTTGAAGAGAGCGGAAGAATTTTATAGATAAATATATGTCGATACAGATACGGTAACTTTACCTGCTACAAACTCAAATCTGGTAACAACTGAGGACGAAAATATCCCGATGATTTTACCAGAAGAAATCAGATACGTAATAAAAGGCATGAAATCCGGAAAAGCCACTGGTACCGACGGTTTGTCCATCGATGTCCTAAAACAAACAGGTAGAAAAGTGATTACCATCTTATCAACACTTTTCAATACGTGCATTCTGGAAAAAGACATTCCAAAAGGTTGGAAATCTGCAACCGTGATACTTCTTCCTAAGAAAGACTATCAAGAGGATCTAAAGAACTACCGTCCAATGAGCATGTTACCTACCCTATACAATTTTTTTACCATAATCTTAACCAACCGACTCTCGACAACAAGCTTGATTCAGGAAGGGTTTCAGTACCATGAATCATATTAAGGTGCTGCGGGAAATAATAGAACGATGTGAGGAATACAAACTTCTTCCATACCTAACTTTAGTAGACTACGAAAAGGCCTTTGACTCCGTTAAAAAGTTGCCATACTAGAAGCTCTAAAGACACAAGGCATTGAGAGGGCATACATCAAGATGTTATCTCATCCTTAGAGATGTCATTGAAGTTGTTCAATAACATCTAAAAGGTATTCAAATTAAGCGTTTTTTTTTTAATTCTTGGATAAAACACAGATGGCGTCATGAACTTGCCTGGGTCTTGTAACATTTGAGATCTGTAATGTATGACATTTATAAAAATGGAGTCGTATACAATACAACAACGTGTTTGTATTGTAGAATTATTTTATGTATTGTAATCTCCAGAAACGATATTAATTGGCCACCAAGATCATGTGATCTGACACCGTTGGACTATTTTCTCTGAAGTTACGTGAAAAGCCAGGTCTATAAAGAATGACTGTCGATCAATTTCTGAATTGAAGGACGAAATTATTTGCGTTATTGATGAGTTAGAACCGCAATTATGCCAAAATATCATTTTGACAAAAGAGTGGACATCTGTGGAGCTGCAAGAGGTGGACATTTGGCAGATATTGTTTTTTTGTGTATAAATGTCATAAATTATATTTCAATGACCAATAAAAAGTTTTTTTAGAAATCATATCAAATTGTGTGTTTTATTCAAGAATTAAAAAAAAATATATTAAAAAAACCGTTCAATTTGAAAGACCCTTTATAAGGATGCAACAGCAAAAAAAAATCTCCACAAATCCTCGGAAACCTTCCAAATTGGTAAGGTGGTTCGTCAAGGAGATACTATTTCCCTAAAATTATATACATATTTATTTAAAACTTAGTCAACTTAGTGATCGAATATTATGATTCGTTAAAAAAAATAGTTCTTAACACTGTACATAACTCGACTACTGAGATTTACAAATAGTTTTCCTCGAGCATTAAAACCAACCGCGTAACGGCGCACTTCGAAAGAGTCGTTAAATTTTACAATATTTTCGTAAATTTGTATTCGAGAAGTAAGTACTCGTATACTTGCCGAATGTTAACTCGACAACATGTTTCGTCCGTGACCACTAATTCTGTGTTGTTTTAATTATTCGAATGGTATTGTCCATTATTTTTCGTACGACATAATTAATGAGATACTTGATTCTTATAAAACAAAATCAAAAGCGGCTATCTGAGTCAAGATAAATAAAATTTCTTAAAAAAAATCATGTTTTTTTATTTGACATGCATATAATAGAAACTATCACGACCTTACCTTATCGGGGTAGTCATTAAGAGATGAGTGCCAGGTTATCCTTTCACATCTTCTACATGGTCATCTGTTATGGCATTTTGCAACGAAAACACTTTTAGAATTTCAACAGTATAGTTTTATTTGTATGAAGGTTGAATTACATTGAAGTATAATATTAACAGTATTATAATAACGATGATGTTAATATCTTAGTGGCTTTAAGAATAATGCTTACTGCCTCAGATATGACGTCCTATTTAAAGCAAAGATTACCATACGCGCGACCCCTCGTGGTTAGAAAGGGATGTTTCGGGTATGTTATCCTTGCCCTTAAGGTCAAATTGATATCAAGTGACTTATCTCGTTCGCAGTTTTCTTCCATTTAGTGATACCAATTCTTTATTGAATTTGGATAGATAACCGCCAACAAGATAATAAATTTAAACATAATACATTGAGTTAAGTTGACATACATGTGATAACATTAATATTTATAGGTTCTAGATTACATAGTACAGAGATATCGATAAGCTTGACATTGGTTTGCACGATAACTTATAATATTTATTTGATTGTGGATAAGAACATCGATAAGATAACATCGGTTTTGGTGATTACTTAATATTTATTGTATACGATAAGATTAGCATATTAACATTGGTTGGGATACATTACACATCTTCTCATGCAACTAAGATTTCTCCGACTTTTTACATTTCCTTCTTTCAAAATATTATACACTTGCTCCAACTATAATTTCCTTGGTTTTCCTCTGTCACACCTTTCACCCATATTTACATTGTATATTTGTTTTAAAAGTTTTCATTCATTCTTCCTCGTGCCAAAACAATCTCAAAATGATTCTCATATTTCGCAACACCGCCTTAAGTTCACGTTCATCCTTAATCACTTAAGTTCACATTCATCCTTAATCACTTAATTTCACATTCATTCTTAATCACTTAAGTTCACATTCATTTTTAATCACTTAAGTTCACATTCATCCTTAATCACTTAAGTTCACATTCATTCTTAATCACTTAATTTCACAATCATCCTTAATCACTTAAGTTCACATTCATCCTTAATCACTTAAACTCACATTCATCCTTAATCATTTAAGTTCACATTCATCCTTGATCACTCAAGTTCACATTCATCCTTAATCACTTAAGTTCCCATTCATCCTTAATCACTTAGGCTCACATTCATCCTTAATCACTTAAGTTCACATTCATCCTTAATCACTTAAGTTCACATTCATCCTTAATCACTTAAGTTCACATTCATCCTTAATCACTTAATTTCACATTCATCCTTAATCACTTAAGTTCACATTCATCCTTAATCACTTAAGTTCACATTCATCCTTAATCACTTAATTTCGTATTCTGATGTACAATAAATTTTCACCCAATATTTTTTCTAAAAGTACGCATTTCTTAAGCATTTATTCAGTCTTATTCATTCAACGTCCATGTCTCACTTCCATGCATCAAAATTGGTGTTAAAATACTGTTAATTTCTTGTCAGATTGTAATACTACCCGATTCGAGTATAACATATATGTTTTAGTGCCCTATTAACTTTGTTTCCTATAGTAACACTCAGCTAAGAATAGTATTTCTAAAGTAATATATGTGATAAATGACACTCAATGAAAAGTATCTAAGTTTATAAATATTGGCGCCTCAACACGTGTTCAATTTGCAAATACAATCTGGCGGGCTTATTGCCAGGCGGCAATCTCTTCCAACCAACCAGACAGAAGTAAAAGAAGCAAGTTACGTGGTCGTATAAATCATTCAAATGACAATCCATCCCCACGAAATCCATAAACACATACGTGAGCACATGCCCACGAACCCCACAAAGACATACAATCACCCGAGCATTATTTTTCATATGAAGTGAGATATCATCAATCAAAAGGATAGGAAGGGATGGTGGAGAGGAAAGGAAAAGAAAAATCAGGAATGAAACACGTTATTTTACTGATTAGAAATTAAGAGTTTTTTCAGTCGCTTCTTAAAGCATGCCAAGGACGGAGCGAGTCTTATATCGGTTTGTAACTGATTCCAGAGTCTCACTGCATGGACAGTAAAAGACAACGTAAAAAAAGAGGAGTGGTGAACTGGAAAGGCCAATAGACAATCTATGTTTGAGCGTAGCCGCTAATCCATGATTGGAAAGACGCTGAAAATTTATGATAGATGTTAAGAGGAAGATTTGATAGTGAATGCTGCAAAATCTTAAGTTATAGTGTGAAAGGAAAATTTTCGGCGAGATAAGAAGGGGCGGCGGGACAGTTAAGGATATTATATTAGGTGTACAAATAAGTTTCCGCCGTTATTTATAAAAAAATGGGCATTTATTGTGAAAGAACGGAACCTCATGTTTTATTCGAAGTAGTACCCATCGCTTGCCACTACTTTACCCCATCTTTCTGTCAGCATACGAATACCGCGTCAGTCATCATCATCATCTTTTGAGGCTATCCATGAATCGACTCAATTTTTGGTATCTTCATATGATGTGAAGTGCTGCTCAGACAGGCCATGCGTCATCGATCAAAACAAGTGGTAATCAGAAGGAGCAATGTCTGGTGAATACAGCGGGTGGGGTAAAACTTCTCAATTGAGTGTTTCCAAATAGGTTTTGACCGGTGCCGCAACATGTGGACTAGCATTATCATGCAGGAGAATAATTTTGTCGTGTCTGGCGTAGTAGTGGGCGCGCTTTTCCTCGAGTGCTCGACTCAATCTCATCAATTATGTTCGGTAGACAGCCCCAGCAATGGTTTCATTGGCGCCAACTTTTGTCAAACGGCGGTGACTTATTTGTACACCCAATACAATATAAACAGTGTATGAATTATAATAGGAAATAAAACAGAAAAAAATCATTATAAATGTATAAACTTACACTTTTTTTAAATCGGTAGTTATACGTTAAAAACTATTCGTTTTTACTTCAAATAAGTTTAGTATAGTAAAAAGAATACATTTAATGTGTTAAGTGATTCCATAGTGCCCAAGGCAAAGCAAATGTTATGCATATGAATTAAAATTTTAACATTACATACAATTGATGATCGACGCTTGTGTGAGAATAATTGCATAGCTCGCTTCATGAGCGACAAGGAATTAATCACAGCTCTATGCTTATTTCACAATCCACTATGTCAATGCGGTTTCTTGATTGTTATTCAACTAATATGTGGTTTTATGATAATGTTCCTTCACTTCACAAGATAGAACACAGAGGAAACATATGATTCAACCATCACCAGCGAATTAGTTAAAAAGTAACTTAAAACATGTACTTCTGATTTTGCATAACCAGCGTTAAACTTTTAAGTGATTTTATATATATTTTTTTTTTTAAATTAAAACACACGATATATATTATAAGAGTGAACTTGTTATTATAACTTGTATGAATTGTGTAGGCGTGTGTGATGCACAACCGTCAACATTATCAATTATTTGTGTATAAATTATATAAGCTCTACTCAACGACATTCACTTTATAGTTCGGAAAATCTAGAATGAACCGTATGACAGCTCACAAATTTACCCCAATACAACTGTAGGGTACCCACGTCCCTAAATATTGTCAACATGCAGGGTCAACGACCGATGAATCAACCTCTGGATATCTACAATTGTCACATACAAGAAACGTCAACACTGTTTACACGCAAATAATATTTACATCGCATTCCAAGGTAGAAAGAGAACATATCACGCCGTCTCGCCGTTTTGACAATAAATATCCTACCCACTGTAGTATCCGCAGCACTTGCGACCACCTCAGCACGCGCAGGAGTGAGATCGATATATACCGCGGACGCAGTCACGCGTCCCGTTCTGAAATTCTATATATACCTACTTATCGATGAATAAAGGCACTTGTTATTATTCGCTTGACCATTCATTTCTGTTTACTATTTATTATTATTCACTCTCACTTCCCGCATTCCTGAATCGACGTATTTTATTTTAAATACAAAACAAATCAAAATCATCACGACGTATCAAATTAAGCATCCCGCTAAATTGATGACCCCGAACGAAAAGGAACACAGAGTTCGACTAAAGCGAATACAGAGATGTCAACAACATCATTATCAGCACGTCCTACTAGGACACACGCTAAACAACCTTGTAACGATGTTCAGTAATTTTAATTATTTTATCAACTTTAATATAAGCCTTGATTCTAATAAATAGCAAGTTATTTAGGTAAATACATTACATAAAACTAACAATAATGACAAATTAATACATCTTGTTACAAATTAACAAAAATGTGGCAGTTTGTTAAAATCAAATAATATTTGGCGAAGTTTGTCAAAAGTCACTACGTTAGTCTGCATTGGCTAGGGATGAGGTATTCGATAATTGGATTTTCCAAAATCGATTTCGAAAATCGATTTTAATTAAATGTTCGTAATTAATATTAATTCATAGTGGATCTTGGCCTATTTAAAGATACATACAAATCATACAATACATTAGAAAGTCAGTATAATGAAAATTAGGAATTAAAACGTCAGTTTAGAGAAAAACAATTGTTCGATTTGTAAAAAAACTATTCTTATATTTGAATTTTCAATACGGCTTTTCAGTCAAAATATAAGCCTTAGCCTAGTCTGAAACTAAATTAAAATAAAATTTAAATTGATTACTAACGTTCTGGTTTTTATATCTCACTCTTTGACACAAGAATTTATAAATCCACCTGAATTTATAAATAAACGTCTACAAATTTTTAAATTAAAAAACACAACGCATTCGTGGATATATTCGTATATTGTATATCAAAACAGTGCAAGATATGGTGATCGATTTATCTTTATTATTACTTTAAAATTAATAAGTGGTGTACTAAAGAAGCATAACCCTACATGAAATAATTCAACATATACAGGCATACAGTATAGATTGAAATACGTTCCCAATAATAAAGCAATTCTGAAAAAATTACAGCTATAAAACTTCGTATTACATATAAATGGCTTGAAAATATTTCATCCCTTTCCAAGGTAGTACACGGAGAAAACAAATGCTTTACCATAAGTTAACTTTTCAACCATCGCCAGTGAATTAGTTAAAAAGTAACTTAACACATATGCTTCCGTTTTAGCATAACCAGCGTTGAACTTATAAGTGGTTTTATGAAAATGTTTCATCACTTTACAAGGTAACAGTGAGGAAGCATATGCTTTAAGTTAATTATTCAACCATTACCAACGTATTATTTAAAAAGTAACTTAACACATATGCTTCCGATTTAGCGTAACCAGCGTTGAACTTATAAGTGGTTTTATGAAAATGTTTCATCACTTTACAAGATATTACACGGAGGAAACATATGCTTTAAGTTAACTTTTCAACCATTACCAACGTATTATTTAAAAAGTAACTTAACACATATGCTTCCGATTTAGCATAACCAGCGTTGAACTTATAAGTGGTTTTATGAAAATGTTTCATCACTTTACAAGATAGTACACGGAGGAAACTTTCAAACTTTTAACCCTTTAATTAATTCCGTTGGATTACTAAAAGCCTGGATGTTACAATGTATGACTCTTACTCCGGTAGCTCAGTATAGGTAAAACAAGGCTCAATAAGATCTCAAGATGTCGTGGGAAGAGGTAGGCATTCGTCAGTGCTTGGGTAGGTATAAATACATAATGAAACACATATTTGCTGTTAATTGGTTATATATTTAATCCTGACGAGCTGATACTCCGTCAGGAAAATCAAATGGGCAGATTACTCTCTGCTACTCCGCTAGCCTTTCAGATGGACAGGCAGTCGAAGCAATTTATTATCAGGGGTAATCTCACAACAGTCCGTTGCGGAAATGTGTCAATTCTCAAAGATTAGATATCGCCAATCTCTAGAATACGCAAATATCACCATAAAATGACAAGCAAAAGAGGATAAATAAGGTTGATCTTACTCCAATACAAGACACAATGTATTATCCCAGATCCGCTTCAAGTGTATGACCAGGTCGACTCGTATATGGCCCTCTGACCTTATACTGTTACTACAGGCGCGTTGATGTGAAGAAATTCCCTCAGTGGTTGGTGACCGTTAATTCGTGACTCGGTCCGGTCTTGAAAACTCCAGAATCTGGCGCGCACTCGATATTGCTGGTACAATCAGTTAACTTTGACCCGCGAATGAGCTGTACGCCTAACTCGAGATCGTCGTTTGGACAACAGTCCAGAATCTGCTCAATCAAAAGACTGAGGTGAAACAAGATCCCCGTTTGTAGATTATCCAGAATTTACCGGACAAATTGTATCAAATAAGAATGAACAATCAAATGTGAGAAAAGCTTGTTCCAGTTCGCGAACAGCGTTAGGACGAAAATGATGTTGACTTGACAACTTCGTGGCGAGAATGATGTGGGGAGATCGCGGTTCCTTTATTTAAGGGATCTCCCCAAGCTCCGCCATTTTGGAACTCTTTAGAAAGTTGCTCGCGACCGTTAAAAAAATCATAAATCTTTTTTGCCAATGAATAGTATATTTAAACTTTCGCAGCGTAATTAAGTCGAGAATCCCTTTTGTATGACATCCGGTAACCCTAAAGGCGACACTTAAAATTGCTTAAGGGACACTAGTCACTTCTTTTGAAATGTATCTCGAGTGAAGTGTTTTTTTGTCTTCTTACCGTGGAATCCATATTTAACTATGTCCGCAATAAATTAAGCGCGACGTATTTCTTTAGAAAGGAGAAGAGAAATTTTTGACCCCTTTTTTTTTTCTTTCTCGCATAACAATCGCGGTCATAAAAGCGCATACACCCTCTGAAATATATCTTGCGCAAAGTTTTATTTCTTTTCTTAGTAACAATAGTTATCTGGGACTGCAATAAATCAGATCGTAGGACGGAACACTAATTACCGATCCTCATAAAGTGTCGTGTATTTCTATACAAATGGGAAGACAAAGCCAGCCAGTCGAGGCAGTCAAGTTTGAAACAATAGGAAGCAATCCTTCTCGAAAATGACGCAAGATCTCCCTTTGACTGCTCTGGTTCACTATTTTTAATGGTTATTTTTTAACTACAATAAACTAATTGGTCGGCCGTACCCAAGTCCTGACACTCCATTTTATGTTACCGAAAAAAAAAAAATATTAAAAAAAAATAATAATTCAAGTACTGATTACGGCCCTGTGTCAATTGGTCATACACCTGCTTGCCGAAACAAGGATTAGATACTATGCTAAAGGGCATGACGTTACTGGGTCATGCCGGATACGCTCGTGGACGATTTAATAAGCCCCTGCATTTGCGAAAGAGTAGGAAACCACGAAAAACTAACTCTCAGGGCTTCCCTATCTAAGAACACCTGGAAACAGTTAAACATTTTATAGAGCAAGGCACAATACAGGAGAACATCAATTATCGCCTTCCCCTCAACATGGTTACACATAATAAGTCTTATTATTATTTTTACAAAAAAAGAAACATACAACATTTAGGATAACAAGACAAAACAGTCACAAGAGTAATGTTCAAGAACAGATACTATCGCCTTCTCTACAGCATGATTACACATAATAATTCTTATTAATTTACAATAGAAAAATGTACAAACATTTAAGATTACAAAGGCAACACACTCACAAGAGTAATGCCCAAAAACAGATCAAGTTATTTAATAGTAATTATGTTAGTTCACAACGGCTTCCCCAGAACCGGATCCGATAGTCTGCACTTTTAGGGGCACTGATTTAGTTTCTTAACCTAATCACTTAAATTAAGGAAGCAAGGTGAGTTTCCTCCCGCTTGTCTGGTGAACTTTGATATTGCAAGATACAAGTCTGGCGATATATCAATAATGAGACTATATAAGACACATTTAACATACGATTTTCCATTACACGGCCCTGAGACACCACTCATAGGGGCGACATCTGACTATAGGCCTCCTCCAGGTCTAAAAACTGACAAGAAACAGTTACACTTGGTTATACAATACAGCAAATATGTGTTTATAATATCATCACCTCGGGGATCGTCATCCCTTTAGTGCCAATTCTCGTGCTAGCCAGAGTCGTCAGTGCGACGCCCACCCACATCACGGACGGTGCCAAAACTCGCATGATCCATAAAATACCATGGTTATCCGGGCACCGACGGTGCCATGAGCGTCCACCTAGACCGGGAGCACATGCAAATTTGGGTTCATGACGCCCATGGTTGGAGTCACACTCAACAACCCCCACTGGATGTATATAGGCCATCCGTAAGCCTCCACTGGATGTATATAGGCCATCCGTAAGCCCCCTACTGGATGTATATAGGCCATCCGTAAGCCTTTCGCTGATTGGTTGGAGCCTTCTCCACAACCGTTGTCACCAGTGCGACACCCGCGGACCCAAATGGCGGAGCCAAGTTGTACATGTTGTCCACGCACAAAACTACGGTCGTCCTTGTCCCAATGGTGCCCACGAGCGCCCACCTAAGTCGTCGGTGCGACGGCCGCAGAACCAACGGGCGGACCCAAGATACGCATGATGTCCCCACACCATGCTACCTACGTCCGGGTACCGATGGCGCCACGGACGCCTGCCCACCTGGACCGGACTGACAATAAAACCTTTGTCACCAGTGTGACGCCTGCGGACCCAAAGGGCGGAGTCCATACACACTACTATGGAGGTCCTGGTACCAATGGTGCCGCGAGCGCCCACCTAAGTCGTCGGTGCGACGGCCGCAGAACCAACGGGCGGAGCCAAGATGTGCATGACGTAGTCATATCATACTATGCACCTCCGTGTACCGATGGCGTCGCGGACGCCTGCCCACCTAGACCGGACTGACAATAAAACCTTTGTCACCAGTGTGACGCCTGCGGACCCAAAGGGCGGAGTCCATACACACTACTATGGAGGTCCTGGTACCAATGGTGCCGCGAGCGCCCACCTAAGTCGTCGGTGCGACGGCCGCAGAACCAACGGGCGGAGCCAAGATGTGCATGACGTAGTCATATCATACTATGCACCTCCGTGTACCGATGGCGTCGCGGACGCCTGCCCACCTAGACCGGACTGACAGTTACAAAAAAAAAATATACAAAACAACAAAAAAAATCATTGGCCGAAGCCTCACAATT
Organism: Odontocerum albicorne; assembly: GCA_949825065.1. Taxonomy (NCBI): domain Eukaryota; kingdom Metazoa; phylum Arthropoda; class Insecta; order Trichoptera; family Odontoceridae; genus Odontocerum; species Odontocerum albicorne. Next base: position 50,112,800 of record OX463843.1, read on the forward strand.
AAAGGATATCCCATCGAAAGCCCCCCCCACCAAAGCACGCACCAAATCCCTTTCATTCATACTTCCCAGCAGCACTTCCCAAACCCCTGTAGCAACCCCACTCATTCCCTATCATGGAGCTGCCTTCCATTCAACCTATACGACCTCGTGCCAGGTGAGCGACCCTTGACAGAACAGGATAAGGAATTGGTAAGGATGTATCCAATGTGACATCATGAGGAGGTGAGCGTCGACGCTCTATCAAAAGACGCGCATACAAACGCTATGCTATCAGCAAAAATCACCACTCATTGTCCAGCGCATGGTCTATTGAGCGCCACCATATTTTTTTCTTGGAACATGGAAACCTAATTTGGTAAAACTGAATTACCACAAGTGCCACGGCAGCTCTCGCGTCAATTCACCGTAATGGAGCCTTTATTCCACCTTGGCGATGTCTTTGACGCGAAATTTACCTGCCACTTTCCCCTTCAGGTCAGACAGTTCATATATTGTGTCGGAAATTTACCTTGTGACCACACACTTGACAAATCGGGGCGCTAATTTGTTGCTGAAATATCGCCCAGCGTTTGATTGGCTAGAATACCCTCTCCATACCACCTGTCCAGCTCGGTGGTTTATAACCTAGGTGTAAACTACACCAAGCAGCGCTTAGCTTCCAGCCTGCCACAACCTATCTGTACTTTTAACCTAAAGGTTGTTCCCTTTGCCTTATACCATTAGTTATTGCAAAAAGTGCGAACAAAACGTTCTTCCGGCACGGCCCCTCTATTCGGAGAACGATCCATGATGGGGCAGGGTAGAGATTATGGCGAGAAGAAGAAAGGTGAACTCATCTTGCTATTCTCACAGTATCATTGAGGCATGAACAATCCTTCCCTAGGTGTTCGCATCACTCGCATTGGTTTACTCTAAACCACTTGACGAACACGTAATTAATGAGGAATTAAACCTCTCCTATACTAGTCTTCTGCGGATCATGGCGGGGATATTTATTCCTCATATACCTTTAACTAATAGTTTTCGATGACGCCACCTCAACGATGAAGTTTAAACAACTTGCCAACTTTATACTACGGCCAGCATCGTGAAAACATGCTCCGCTCCCGATGAAGGAGGTTAAACGAACATGTTGCTTCAATACTGCATGGTATACTCGCTCGCTTGTATACAGACATGCGCCCTAAGGTCTCTGATTTCCTGCCCGAGCACAATAAAGTTGTCACCACGCGTTATATATGTAGACGTTCTAAAAATCAGGGTGTGTAATACCCTTGCGATAGAAAAACAAATCAAAGTTTTTTCGCCCTTTGGTGACATACTTGTGCTAATTAATCAGCGATCTAGGTTTCTATTACTTCTGCGGTATCATGAAGCTTATGGCTGGCGAGCTTACCGCAAGGCTAGGCGTTGTTTCGAAAATTAAACTGAACTAACTACAATATACGGGTAATACGAGTAAAATTCTAACTTATTTACCATGCCGCTGGTTATGAAACTTCTACAATATTACTCTCTACTAGGAACCCTCCTGAGTTCGTCGCGGTACGTAAGATGACCTAGACATTTGCATGCGTCATCGCAAAATTCGGATTTGTATAACCCTGTAGTACGGCTTCCTAATACACGCACAGGCACAAACAATTATAGCCGTATGTCTAGAAGGCAACCTCAAAGGAACACAATACCAAATACAATACATAGGCACAAATACAATACAATACTAACAGAAATGAAATTATAAATATAATTAATGCAACAAAAAAAAATACAATTCAGGATAATAAGATGTATGCATGGCAGATAATCAGATACGGAAAAACACACAAGAATTATAACTCTCAAGCCTTTACCTGAGATCAATAAAGTCAATAATTAATTATCTCCAAGACTCTCAGTCCTGTTTGCATATTATTAAACCAACATGGTACAGAACCCTGGTCACCCTGATCGGCGAACAATTGTTCCATCATTCGTTGCATCTCAGCAGGAATGTTTTTTAAGCCAAATGGGGTGACCACAAACCGATATTGTCCCCGGCCCTCTACAAGGAATGCCGTCTTACATTTAGACTCTTTGCTTAATGGCATTAGCCAAAACTCATGGCTCAGATCTAAAGCAGTGAGGTAGCGCGTATCTCGAAGATTGTCGAGAATTCGGTTGATGTTAGGTAACCGATAACAGTCCGTCTGCGTCACGGAATTTAGTTTGCGGGGTCCAATACGATTCGAGCAGAAGCATCCTTTTTCGGAACAATGGAGGCATTATTGAGCCATTAACTCCTACTCGAATGAGAAAACGATTCCGGCGTAAGCCCGGAACGCTTCAAGAAGGGAATACCGAGCACCAAGCAAGTACCTAAAGAAGGAACTACCTGGAATTCCACCAACACAGTTTGGTGATCATAATGTAAGGGCAACTGGATCGTACCCAGCACCCGATGTCCCTGACTATCAGCCGTGTGAACGACTCCCTCAGTAGTTCGCATAATAAACCGTAAGTCCTTAAAATTCTTATACAGATTACCACCTATTACGTTAATTGCTGCACCTGAATCTAGCAACGCCCTAAATGGTGAGCCCTGAATTTCACAATGAAGATAGGGTCTCTCATCCCTTGCATTTGAAATTTCTATGGCACTAATGTTACGGTTATTACTTCCTAATTCCATTGTTTTTGACCAACCCCCTAGTTCCGAATTACCTTGACCGGGTTGGTCCCCTATCTGTTTTTGGAATTAAAAAAAACTCGGCGGCGGACGCGAAGTATCCGCCAGCAAAGTAAGAGGTCTAGAAGTCTCGGCACGACTTCTTACGCGATTACTTGGCGACTTATCCGGTTCCTTCTGGATAAGTGGTTTGTGCGGACAGTCGCGGGCAATATGATGCGGAAGATTGCACAAGAAACACCTCAACAAGGTCGGCCCTCTACCGATAACCTTCTGTGAGACGGATGACACACGTGCCCTTACCCTTGGCTGCATCTGCAGCGGCCGGGGTGATACCTCACCACTCCTGTTCATTTGTTCGAAAGAGGCACATACTCTTTCCATCTCTCGTACTGACGAAGGCCGCGTACTGACAAGGACTGAGCTAAACCTAACGTGAAGCCCTCTCTTGAACACCTGTAACAGCTCCACCTCCGTCAAGGCAGAGTCCAGTGTACTGTTTACCTCCAAAATTCGGGAGATATAATCGGTGGAAGATTCTTCGTGACCCTGCTTGGATGCCCAAATATCCAGCTTTCTATCTATCATAAAACTCTCAGATTCGAACCTCTCCAAAAAATGTGCCTTCAATGTAGCCCATCTCATAGGGTTCCTATACGTAATCCTGAAAAAGGTCAGGGCTCTGTCGCGCAAAAATTCAGGTAGGACGGGAGAGAGAGAGTCTACATCGAACCTACGTGCGTGTGCTATTTCCTCGAGCCTAACCAAAAACTGACGTACGCTACCCGAGCCATTAAACGGATCCACTGGCCACGATGAAAAATTGATATTTAATGGAGGTAATTGATTACCTCTAGCGCTATGAGACGGCAACATTTCCAAGTCTCTTGAAGGGCAAGACCCGGTAAATGGCAAGGAAGAGTCCGAACAAGGCGCTGGCGCTTCCGGAACAAGTTCCATAGAAAATTCCGGGGCCCCTCGCAAATTAACATGTGCCTTAGACCTTTGAGGCAATATAACCTCTTCTGTAGGAGAGTGAACGAGGCCCCGATTGTAGTTCCATGCTTGCCGACGTAACCTGGGGAGTTTGTTACCCGGAGTGATTCCCCTCTCCATCAATTCCCCAATCAATCTCTCCTTAGTTGCACTCGTAATATTGTCAATAGGACTCATTGTGGACTTATCCTCAGCTAGCAGGGTGAGAGTTCTATCTGAAAGATTAGAAATCCCAAAGACTCTAGGCCACGCTGTTATTAATACGCGTTCCCAATCTCAGGAATAGCCTTCACCAGAAATTCCAATCGCATGTAATCGAAGAAAACAACTCTACCTTAAAGGCCTAAAATAGAATAATTCAATAAGTTCGATCACCCGGCCACGCTATTATAACACCGGTCTACTACTAATCTCGTCGACCAGATGTACGACAGCTAATATTCGTCAAACTTAATTAGCGAAACAGCCGGACGGCTCTGAACGAATAATGTTATAGTTGGCAAACTTAGTGCTCTAAATTTTCTATTTTTTGTTGATGATTTAAAAATCTTCAAAGCGATCCAAACTCCGGAATACGCCACTAACTCTATCCAACCGGAAAGAAAACGTAACGAATTATTCCTTGCCAATGCAACAAGGAACTTCTATCAGCTGCTAATCACCCGGCCAATCACAAGAAACTATGGCGTTCCACTAGCTCTGCCTATCCGATTACCGGCCAAATTCGAGATTATACTCCTCGTAAAACTACGCTCAACTCGATTTTTTCTAATTTTAGAAAATAACTACCTACACTCGCACAGCTTTTATCAGCCGCACGTTATTAGTTGGTTATTATATTTTATTTAATTAATAAATAAAATCCTCAACTCATACACAAAATGACCGCCAAACAAACGGTACTCGAATCAATTTCCGCCCGACCGACTTGACTGAAGTACAAAGCCTATGCTTTGTCGTTTTAACGGTCCTGAATTGCTTTCGATTCTTTACCGAGTTATACGCAGTTAATCAAAATAATATAACAAAATTATACGCCGTATACGATACAATAATGCACAAAATTTCGAATAAAAAAAAAAGGAAGAAAAGAAAGAAGAAAACATAAAATTCAAATACACAGTATACAATAAAGTAATGCACAAGATATTCAAATCGAAAAAAGAAAAAAAGAAGAAAAAAAACATAAAATTCAAATACACAGTATACAATAAAGTAATGCACAAGATATTCAAATCGAAAAATGAAAAAAAGAAGAAAAAAACATAAAATTCAAATACACAGTATACAATACAGTAATGCACAAATTATTCTAGTACCAAAAGAAGAAAGAAAGGAAAAAAACATAAAAATACAAATTATACCGTCCAAGCTCGACGACGAACCTCTAGGCCCCGCGTTGAAAGGCGGCCAGTTTCAAACTTTTAACCCTTTAATTAATTCCGTTGGATTACTAAAAGCCTGGATGTTACAATGTATGACTCTTACTCCGGTAGCTCAGTATAGGTAAAACAAGGCTCAATAAGATCTCAAGATGTCGTGGGAAGAGGTAGGCATTCGTCAGTGCTTGGGTAGGTATAAATACATAATGAAACACATATTTGCTGTTAATTGGTTATATATTTAATCCTGACGAGCTGATACTCCGTCAGGAAAATCAAATGGGCAGATTACTCTCTGCTACTCCGCTAGCCTTTCAGATGGACAGGCAGTCGAAGCAATTTATTATCAGGGGTAATCTCACAACAGTCCGTTGCGGAAATGTGTCAATTCTCAAAGATTAGATATCGCCAATCTCTAGAATACGCAAATATCACCATAAAATGACAAGCAAAAGAGGATAAATAAGGTTGATCTTACTCCAATACAAGACACAATGTATTATCCCAGATCCGCTTCAAGTGTATGACCAGGTCGACTCGTATATGGCCCTCTGACCTTATACTGTTACTACAGGCGCGTTGATGTGAAGAAATTCCCTCAGTGGTTGGTGACCGTTAATTCGTGACTCGGTCCGGTCTTGAAAACTCCAGAATCTGGCGCGCACTCGATATTGCTGGTACAATCAGTTAACTTTGACCCGCGAATGAGCTGTACGCCTAACTCGAGATCGTCGTTTGGACAACAGTCCAGAATCTGCTCAATCAAAAGACTGAGGTGAAACAAGATCCCCGTTTGTAGATTATCCAGAATTTACCGGACAAATTGTATCAAATAAGAATGAACAATCAAATGTGAGAAAAGCTTGTTCCAGTTCGCGAACAGCGTTAGGACGAAAATGATGTTGACTTGACAACTTCGTGGCGAGAATGATGTGGGGAGATCGCGGTTCCTTTATTTAAGGGATCTCCCCAAGCTCCGCCATTTTGGAACTCTTTAGAAAGTTGCTCGCGACCGTTAAAAAAATCATAAATCTTTTTTGCCAATGAATAGTATATTTAAACTTTCGCAGCGTAATTAAGTCGAGAATCCCTTTTGTATGACATCCGGTAACCCTAAAGGCGACACTTAAAATTGCTTAAGGGACACTAGTCACTTCTTTTGAAATGTATCTCGAGTGAAGTGTTTTTTTGTCTTCTTACCGTGGAATCCATATTTAACTATGTCCGCAATAAATTAAGCGCGACGTATTTCTTTAGAAAGGAGAAGAGAAATTTTTGACCCCTTTTTTTTTTCTTTCTCGCATAACAATCGCGGTCATAAAAGCGCATACACCCTCTGAAATATATCTTGCGCAAAGTTTTATTTCTTTTCTTAGTAACAATAGTTATCTGGGACTGCAATAAATCAGATCGTAGGACGGAACACTAATTACCGATCCTCATAAAGTGTCGTGTATTTCTATACAAATGGGAAGACAAAGCCAGCCAGTCGAGGCAGTCAAGTTTGAAACAATAGGAAGCAATCCTTCTCGAAAATGACGCAAGATCTCCCTTTGACTGCTCTGGTTCACTATTTTTAATGGTTATTTTTTAACTACAATAAACTAATTGGTCGGCCGTACCCAAGTCCTGACAAAACATATGCTTTAAGTTATTTTTTCAACCATTACCAACGTATTATTTAAAAAGTAACTCAACACATATGCTTCCGATTTAGCGTAACCAGCGTTGAACTTATAAGTGGTTTTATGAAAATGTTTCATCACTTTACAAGATAGTACACCGAGCAAATTTAAGTTATTTTTTCAACCATTACCAACGTATTATTTAAAAAGTAACTTAACACATGTGCTTCCGTTTTAGCATAACCAGGGTTGAACTTATAAGTGGTTTATTGAAAATGTTTCATCACTTTACAAGATAGTACACGGAGGAAACATATGCTTTGAGTTAATTTTTCAACCATTACCAACGTATTATTTAAAAAGTAACTTAACACATATGCTTCCGATTTAGCATAACCAGCGTTGAACGTATAAGTGGTTTTATGAAAATGTTTCATCACTTTACAAGATAGTACACGGAGGAAACATATGCTGTAAGTTATTTTTTCAACCATTACCAACGTATTATTTAAAAAGTAACTTAAAACATATGCTTCCGATTTAGCATAACCAGCGTTGAACTTATAAGTGGTTTAATGAAAATGTTTCATCACTTTTAAAGGTACTACACGGAGGAAGCATACTACCTTGATCAAAAAGTTTTAGGACTTTATTCATAAAATCGAACATACAAGTTTATTCATCCAAATCGTTATGGCCCCTTTCAAAATACTCCCCATCGACTGCAACGCACTTACGCCAGCGCTTGATCCAATCCTCGAAACACCGCTGGTACTCAATTTTCGGTATGTTCATCAGAGCCGTCTTCGATTTTTTCATGACATCCACTCGTGTGCTGTAACGCATTCCGCGAAGCGGCTTTTTAAGTCGGTTGAACCGGAAAAAGTCGCAGGGAGCAAGATCAAGTGAATTCAAAGGCTGCTGGATAGTAGTCGTGTTGTTTTTGGTCCAAAACTCATGGAAATCAAGTCTTTCGCGATTTCAACGCGGTTCTTTTTTTGCATAAAATTGAAGTCTTTCGGCACCAGCTTTGCAGCGACAAGTCTGAGGTTCAAATCACTAACCCAAATATCATTACCAACGTATTATTTAAAAAGTAACTCAACACATATGCTTCCGATTTAGCGTAACCAGCGTTGAACTTATAAGTGGTTTTATGAAAATGTTTCATCACTTTACAAGATAGTACACCGAGCAAATTTAAGTTATTTTTTCAACCATTACCAACGTATTATTTAAAAAGTAACTTAACACATGTGCTTCCGTTTTAGCATAACCAGGGTTGAACTTATAAGTGGTTTATTGAAAATGTTTCATCACTTTACAAGATAGTACACGGAGGAAACATATGCTTTGAGTTAATTTTTCAACCATTACCAACGTATTATTTAAAAAGTAACTTAACACATATGCTTCCGATTTAGCATAACCAGCGTTGAACGTATAAGTGGTTTTATGAAAATGTTTCATCACTTTACAAGATAGTACACGGAGGAAACATATGCTGTAAGTTATTTTTTCAACCATTACCAACGTATTATTTAAAAAGTAACTTAAAACATATGCTTCCGATTTAGCATAACCAGCGTTGAACTTATAAGTGGTTTAATGAAAATGTTTCATCACTTTTAAAGGTACTACACGGAGGAAGCATACTACCTTGATCAAAAAGTTTTAGGACTTTATTCATAAAATCGAACATACAAGTTTATTCATCCAAATCGTTATGGCCCCTTTCAAAATACTCCCCATCGACTGCAACGCACTTACGCCAGCGCTTGATCCAATCCTCGAAACACCGCTGGTACTCAATTTTCGGTATGTTCATCAGAGCCGTCTTCGATTTTTTCATGACATCCACTCGTGTGCTGTAACGCATTCCGCGAAGCGGCTTTTTAAGTCGGTTGAACCGGAAAAAGTCGCAGGGAGCAAGATCAAGTGAATTCAAAGGCTGCTGGATAGTAGTCGTGTTGTTTTTGGTCCAAAACTCATGGAAATCAAGTCTTTCGCGATTTCAACGCGGTTCTTTTTTTGCATAAAATTGAAGTCTTTCGGCACCAGCTTTGCAGCGACAAGTCTGAGGTTCAAATCACTAACCCAAATATCTTGAGCGGATCCACAAGCGATGTTCAAGTCCTCTGCCAGCACTCTGATGGTCAATTTGCGGTTTTCGGCCAACATTTCATTGATTTTATCGATGTTTTCATCGGTTTTCGACTGCCACTGCGTTCGTCATCTGAAGCGTGAAGCGTCTGAAGCTTCTTCTGAAGCGTTCGTGCCACCAAAAAACACTTCTCCAACATATCCAAGGTCTGCAGACCGTTAAATTCGTTTTTCACACAAAATTTAATACAAACTCGTTGATGCACAGTTGATACCATTTTCAAACTTGTAAAAAATCGAAAATACGCACAAAGGTAGATGTACTCAGTACAGCGTAACTTTTACAAATGTCAAGCTATGACGCTGAAATTTGGAGGGAAGTGTCAATGATAGATGTGGTAACCTAACAAAAAAAAAAGAATTCCAATCGGGTGACTGACTGTGGCCGGTTCTAAAACTTTTTGATCAAGGTAGTATGATTTAAGTTAATTTTTCAACAATTACCAGCGTATTAGTTAAAAAGTAACTTAAAACATATGCTTCCGATTTAGTATAACCACCGTTGAACTTATAAGTGATAGTACACGGAGGAAGCATATGATTTAAGTCAGTGCTCCGCAACCGGTGTGCCTTGGCACACTGGTGTGCCGTGAGCCGGATACAGGTGTGCCGCGGTCAAATTCAATGTATTTGACATTTTACAATTTTTCATTATGTATTTAATACACAATGACAAATTATTTTTCATAATATTGTCTATTTTTCAAAATGTACGAGTAGTATAGAATAATTATTATAACTAAATAATTTTTCAATGGTCCCCCAGCGCCTGGTGCCAACTGTTGAAAACTGCGTAGTGTGCTTTGTACACACCATGGCCGCACCAAATTAGTCATATACAAAGAAAAATGACCCTTATGCGCGTCGCTGAAGACTCATGCCTAATTTAATACCTATATATTTTAGCTTTTGGTGTGCCGCGGAATTCTAGGAAGAATTTTGGTGTGTCGTAGGTGAGAAAAGGTTGCGGAGCACTGATTTAAGTGAACTTTTCAACCATTACCAGCATATTAGTTTAAAAGAAACAACTTAAAGCATATGTTTCTCAGTTAGTATTACCCGCGTAAAAATTATGTGGGTTTTTGAAAATGTTTCATCGCTTTACAAGGTATATGGAGAAAGCATATGCTTTCAGTCATCAACTATTCAAGCAATATTAGCCTTCGGGTTTAAAACAACTAGATTAGGCAGGCACTAATCAGTTCATCATTCTTTTTTTTTTTCGTTATCCTTTACTGTCGATGCAGTGAGGTTCTGAAACCAGTTACCAACTAATGTTAGACTTCCTCCGTCATTAGCATGTTTTAAAAAGCGACTGAAAATATATATTCATTTCAAGTCAATTGTATCGGACGTGTGCCGTCACCCTTGTGAGTGTATATGTGGTATAAGGGAAAATGACATTTATGTGTAGATCTGTATATATAAAACTAATGTTAACTCATATTTGTATGTAAATCTGTTATATGTATTTGTGAATCATGTTGGAAACTATGTAAAATGTATGTTTGTTTGACTCCGATCGCATTCGCGACCGCACTGGAAATAAATGACTTGGGGAGCGATGCGATCGGAGTAGGTCGGGGGCCAGTCAGCGTAAGCAGGGCCCAAACCCCGAAAGCTGTTGTATTTCGCGGGCAATGGGCGCTTGTGACGGCCGACTGACCATTAATATAGAGGGCCCTCCGATTTTGAAAATATAATACTTCTCAGTAACAACCGACTTTACTGCGTTTTACTTGAGACCCGCTACCCTGCTTCGACTGCCTGAGAGGAATCTCTCCATGCTCTTCTTCTTCTTCTTCTACTGGATCTTCGCTACGGAGTTCGCTACCTCGATTATCTGAGCGCTACGCGGCAACCAACGTGCCTATCTACAGTCTTTGTACCCGTCCGGTACATCAATAATATAACGTGTTTCATTCCCGATTTTCCTATTCTCTCCCCCATTCGCTCCTTTTTCCTTTGATTGATGATATCTCACTTTTATTTTTATCATATATATTATTATTCGTGAATTTATTCTACTAAATAATAAGTTTAATAAATATTGCGACCATGTAACTTCCTTTAATTAATTTGGTTGGTTTGAAGAGATTGTCACATGGCAATATGTCCGCCAAATATTAAATAAATAACCTATTGGTCATCGTACTTCTTGGTAATTCTTCTATACGTAGAGAAGTTAGAAAAAAATGTAGAGGAATCATTATTAGGAAGCTATTATTATAATGTATTTTTTTTTGATAACATTCGGAATCGAACCTTATTAAAAGATATCCTTGCTTAGAAGACTAATAACTTATCCACTAGACCATTTGATTAGTCATTGAGAGACCAATAAGTTCAATTGGTTGAACGTTTCAGAATGCATTGAAAGACGCACAAAAACAAATATTTTATTTGGGATACTGGATTAATGACCAGAGAAATCATTTCAGGGAAATAAGAAACAAGATTCAGAAAGCACGGAACTGTTTCTTCGAAATTAAACACGAAAAATAAGAAAAGAGATTAACCTTTCCTTTCCTGTGCTAAAAAAAATCAGCGCGTTCCGGTGCTATGTATTCAATACACAAATAAAAATGAGCGATTTAAAATCGTAAAAATAAGAATATTCATAGCCAATCGCTTAAATTAATTAAATTTGAAGTCAAAAGTGATAATAATTTAAATTTAATTGCTAAAAAACATGAAAAAAACATCGGCCGACGTTCACAAAACGAGCGAAGAGACCACCTCAAATGGATGCCCGAGAGCTACTGAGACCTGAGACGGGACTCGGTCTAGCGAACTGAGATTCTATTTCTTGCGTTCCCATATACCGAAGTAGAGTGAGACGTGAATAGTGTCGCTTCCTCACCCATAGCGGTTTTATAGAATGCTATGTCATGCACTGGTACACGTTTGATTGTATTGGTGAATTTATTCCCGATTTTCACAAAATATCTCTGATGTGGCCGATAAGTGCTAATTATTATTATATAGTTCGGAAATTCTAGGATGAGTCCTGTGATAGCTCACAAATTGGCCCCATTACAACTTTGTAACGATGTTCAGTAATTTTAATTATTTTATCAACTTTAATTCTAATAAATAGCAAGTTATTTAGGTAAATACATTACATAAGGTTGTATTGGGGCAAATTTGTAAGCTGTCACAGGACTCATTCTAGTATTTCCGAACTATAATATTATTTTTTTCATTCAATGCGTAAATGTATGTTATTACGGAGGAATACCTAAAATCTGAAGGCAGTATTTATTACATTTATAGAGATATTAAAGTGTTTAGAAGCAATGTGTACTAGTTGCACATCACGGGCATGGAAGGGTTAAGATAGTTTGGACATGTGGAAAGTATATAATCACTTTATATTAAATTATTACATATTAAATTTTGTTTATGTTAACTTAGAATTGTTTTCATATTGAAATGCATACGAGTAGAAACATTTATCAAGAAGTGGAAATTTTTCTTGACTTTCCTGCCTTAACTTAACATTTTTTCTGCGAGAAACTGTCGTTAATTTGTCTACTACAAAAAAAAAATATCGTCGAAAGAGATGTGTGGCAAAACATGGTCGAGACATCCAATGTCACCTTACTTATGTATTCACCTACTTCAAAGTCATTTTTTTCCTTTTTGAATATTTAGAATTGTGTTTCCCCGGTTACAGAATAATTTCCACTTCAATGCTTGGTGCTTGAAAATTTTAATTGAATTCACTTTTTAATTACGTCTTTTAAACTTAATATTGTGATTAACACAGCTATTTATTTGAAGGGTAGGTTTCATAATTATATCATCACTGAACTTTACAAGTATGTTTAACCCTTCCCTTACGGTGATAAAATTGAAACGCGCGCTCCGGTGTTGGGTAGTGAGTACGCGATCAAAAATTAGCGATTTTAAATCGGAAAAATAAGAACATTCATAGATAATCCCCTTAATTAATTATAATTGAAGTTAAAAATTATAATAATTGAGATTTATTTGCTGAAAACATTAAAAAACCATCTGGCAACGCTCACGGAACGGGCGTAGATCTAGTCTCGTTGCCAGCTCAACAGCTACTGCGGCGCGGCAGGGTTGGTGGCTAACTCGGGCGCGGCTTACACTTGCGAGTTTGAGACAATTGAGCTCCTCGCTATTCAGTGACGTATGCAAAAGTGAGATGCGAATATAGTGTCGCGCTTCCCGCATACTCTTCACCTATCGTCAAGACCCAAGATCGAGGCACTCACAGCGTTTAAATGCGAATTTGTTTCCGATATTCACGAAATACTTACGATGTAGTCGATAAATTCTGATTATTAATAATATTATTTTTTAAATCAATGCGTAAATATATTATGGAGGAATACCTTAAATCTTAACCTTGTATTTATTATATTTATAGAGATATTGATGGTTATTAGAAGCAACGTGTAGAAGATACCCAACACAGGGAAGGAAAGGTTAAAAAGAAGAAAAATGAATTATTTTTATTGTATGAAAAAAAATTTAATATTTACCTTGTTTCAAATAAAACTTCGTCATGAATTTGAACTTGGATTTTTTATATAATTTAATAATGTTTCATTAAAATTATTTGCCCATTGAAATTTAAATAGTTGTTTTTTTTATACAAATGATGGTTCACGACAGCGTATTAAAACCAACATTGATGAACGATGTTAAAGAATGAAAGATGGCGAGTAAGTGCGGTGAAAATACTAGAAGAAGAGGGAGGGCATACATGAGTCAACGAGAGCCACATTCTGAATTTTCATATATAGAAAGAGCCACACCATACTCACGTTCTCACTTAGTATTAAATACGAGTACACTAATTCTAATTTATAACATATTCTAAATAAATCTTAATTGCTAGATACAGTATAAAAAATACACATATAAGAAAATATAAAAATGAGAAAGAAAACACAAAATAATTAGTTCAAAATTTATGTAATAAAAATAAAATAAACTGTAATAAAAAGTGTATTTATCACGTTTAGCTAAATCTCGCATCTTGCCACTAATTTATGTAGTTTTGTATTATTTGGATCCAACAATTTAACCACTTCTTCCAAGTTTCTCTTAATAAATTCTCTATCTCCATATGGACGTTTCTCCATGGCACGACCAATATTTCACTCTATTAAAAAACTAACTTCCTTTATTGTGTCACCTTCGTGTGTAAAAGAAGACAAGAGTCCTTGTTGTTTAAGAAGTCCAGATTGTAAGGACTTAAGTTTCTCTGTTCGCAATTTTGAATTGAGTGAGCTTTGAATTGAACTGAAAAATGGAAATGATTTGCTACGTAATGTAGCAATTTTTTTTGTTTCGTAATACTTGCATCTTTGACAGTTGCATTCATACATGCACATCTTGTCACTTACAACATTTAGAAAGGAAAATCGCGAAAATACAAATATAATGGGGAAAGAAAGTATCTATATTTTTATAAGAGACATTGGGAACCGCACTTAACCTTTCCTTCCCTGTGTTGGGTACCTTCTACACATTGCTTCTAATAACCATCAATATCTCTATAAATATTATAAATACAAGGTTAAGATTTTAGGTATTCCTCCATAATATATTTACGCATTGATTTAAAAAATAATATTAATAATAATCAGAATTTATCGACTACATCGAGGTGTTTTGTAAAGATCGAAAACAAATTCGCATTTAAACGCTGCGAGTGCCTCGTCTTGACGATAGGTGAATAGTATGCGGGAAGCGCGACACTATATTCGCATCTCACTCTTGCATACTAGACTGAATTGCGAGAACCTGAATCGTCTCAACGTCGCAAGCATTAAGCGTAAGCGCCGGGGTATGCGACTGACGTTCCGCGCCACTAGTGGCTTCTAGGCTTGCAAATAGGTTAGACGTACGCCCGTTCCATGAGCGTTTTTTAATGTTTTCAGATGGTTTTTTAATGTTTTCAGCAAATAAATCTCAATTATTATAATTTTTAACTTCAATTATAATTAATTAAGGGGATTATCTATGAATGTTCTTATTTTTCCGTTTTAAAATTGCTAATTTTTTATTGCGTACTCACTACCCAACACCGGATCACGCGTATTATTTTTATCACCGTAAGGGAAGGGTTAACCCAAAGAAGAGCTGCATCCGTCTCTCAGAGCTGCATTTGCCCACGTCTGTACTAGAACATAGAAGAATTACTGGTGTTTTCATGTATGATGGAATAAGAAATATAATTATGAGGAATGAATGTGAGCTGAAAGCTGTGTTATGTAGGGTGAAAAAAATGACGCTGATGTCGTTTTGACATATCAAAAGGATATGTGACTATAGACTGACTTAACAAATCAACAATGCAGTCATGAAGTTATGAATAGAGGTCTGGTTTGACTAAAAGAAGGAAATTTTGAAATAAAAAAGGGTAAACAGTAAGAGAACCCGAAGAAACTGTATGACGATGTCTGAATATGGAGATAAAGAGAGAGTGTCGTGATAGATTAGTTTGGCGCTATGTCCTCGTGACCTAACCCAACAGAAAATGCGTCATAATAATATATATGTATTGTTTAACACTTTCGTTGTATTTCCATGTGACAATCTCTTCCAACCAACCAGAAAGATATTAAAGAGGCCTTAAGTGAGAACAAGACTGGAATACTTTAAAAAAATCTGGGTTCCAGTAGGATTTGAACCCGCAACCTCCGGACTGGGATACAGACGACTTACCAACTAGATCACGGAGGCCGTATGTATATATTCATGGGAAAAATTATATCATAATGAATCTTTCGAAATAAAAACTCTCGATGAAGAGTAAAATAAATGTTGTTAAATATTGTAATGTACTTTACTTCCGATTTATACAGTACAACCTATGGACTTATTATTATTTTTTATTTTTTTTAACCTGGCGAGTTTATTGCCATGTGGCAATCTCTTCCAACCAACCAGAAAGATGTTTTAATAGGCCCTAAGTGAAAACCAGACTGGAATCCTATTTAAAAAAATCTGGGTTCCAGTGGGGATTGAACCCGCAACCTCCGGATTTGCAGACAAGTGTCTTACCACCAGGTCACGGAGGTCGTTATTATTACCAACATATGTAGCAATTTCTTTTGACAGATCAGTGTTAATTTTTTAAAGTTTGATTAAATTTAATTCAATCTTTAAATTGTCTAAAGTTGTCATTTTTTTTAATTTTATATGATTGTATTAGTGACTTAAAATTAGTATATGGTAAAATTAGTATATGGTAAAATTAGTATATGGTAAAAATTACTATATGGTAAACTAATTAAAATTAGTATAGTATATGGAACGCAATAAACAATATTGAAGACTCGTGGGCTGAAATAAATGAGTCAACAATAAAAGAGTCAACAATAAAAGGTTCTTGGAAAAAATTATGCCCACAAATGATGAGTGATTTTATGAATTCTGAAGAAACTCCGGTAACTATCACAGATAAAATAGTTAGCCTAATGAATGAACTAAACTTGGACGTCAACAACGAAGATGTTAATGAGTTGATTGAATCTCACTCTGTACCTCTGTCAAATGAATACTTAATTGAGCAACAAGAGTTAAATGAAATGCACAATGAAAGCGAGAAAGAAGAAGCTGATAAAATCGTCAAGACTTTGACAATAAAAAATATGAATGAAGCCTTCATGCATCTTGAAATTTTTTTGACTATCATGGAAGAATGTGATCCCAATGGAGAACGTATATCTCAAGTACATAGGGTGATTGAGAAAGACACAGCATGTTTCAGAACTCTTTATCAAGAAAAGAAAAAAAAGGGTGGTATTCAACTAACTTTTGATAAGTGTATAAAGAAAACACCTGAAAGCA
Source organism: Odontocerum albicorne (assembly GCA_949825065.1). Classification (NCBI taxonomy): domain Eukaryota; kingdom Metazoa; phylum Arthropoda; class Insecta; order Trichoptera; family Odontoceridae; genus Odontocerum; species Odontocerum albicorne. The sequence continues at coordinate 50,129,473 of OX463843.1, forward strand.
CTTAAACACGCCTCGTTAACTTAATTATGTACCATATATTGATGAAAAAATATTTTTAATATACGAGTACAATACTATTGATAGATAAATATTATTATTGATAAATTAATATAATTATTGATAAATAAATATTTTAAAATGCAATTTTTGATGTTTTTTTTACATCCCTCTACTTTCGAACATTCGACATTCACACACATTTTCTGGAACCAATTATGTGCGAAAGTCGAGGGCTACCTGTACCAATAAATTCAATTTTGGATTATACCAATAAAAATACTCAATTTCGGATTATAACAATAAAAATTCTCAATTTTGGATTATAACAATAAAAACACTCAATTTTGGATTACAACATACTCGTAACAGTAAAAAACTCAATTTTGGATTAAAACAATAAAAAAACTCAATTTTGGATTATAACAATAAAAAAACTCAATTTCGGATTATAACAATAAAAACACTCAATTTTGGATTATAACATACATACTCGTAACAATAAAAAACTCATTTCGGATTATAACAATAAAAAAACACAATTTTGGATTATAACAATAAAAAAACACAATTTCGGATTATAACAATAAAAATTCTCAATTTTAGATTATAACAATAAAAAACTCAATTTTGGATTATAACAATAAAAACACTCAATTTTGGATTATTACAATAAAAAAAACTCAATTTTGGATTATAACAATAAAAATTCTCAATTTTGGATTATAATAATAAAAACACTCAATTTTGGATTATAACATACTCGTAACAATAAAAAAACTCAATTTTAGATTATAACAATAAAAAAACTCAATTTTGGATTATAACAATAAAAAAACTCAATTTCGGATCATAACAATAAAAAAATCCAGATCTGGTGAAACTCGGTATGACAGAGAACCCACAACATGGAGAGCTTCTAGGCTATGTACGTTAAGTGCTATTTAATGACCTGTGACACTTGTGTTCGAAATGTCAATATTAATTAATGAAGAATTACCAAAAGTAAAGTTATGTAACCAATAATGTAAATAAAAAAAATGTGCAATATATATTTTCACACACTTTATTAATCACACCGTTCCCAGGACAGGCAAATCCCTATACTTTATAATATAATTAAAAATCAATTGGGTTATAGAAGACACGTCGTTTAAAGTTGCGCTTTTTCCTAGTACATACGATGGTGGATCGAACTTTAAGTTGTCAGAGAGTTTAAGTTCTGTGAGCGTCAGAAAAGTCAATCAAATATAGACATCATTTATAAATTTATACAGCCTTTCTTGTCCTGTGATGTGTAACTAGTACACATTGCTTCTAAAAACTTGAATATCTCTATAAGTATAATAAATACTGGGTTCACATTTTAGGTATTCCTCCGTAATACATTTACGCATTGAATGAAAAAAAAATTAATAATAATTAGCACTAATCGGCCACATCAGAGATATTTTGTGAAAATCGGGAATAAATTCACCAATACAATCAAACGTGTACCAGTGCGTGACGTAGGTATATTCATTCTATAAAACCGCTATGGGTGAAGAAGCGACTCAATTCACGTCTCTCTCTCACTCTACTTCGGTATGTGGGAACGCAAGAAATAGAATCTCAATTCGCTCGCTTCTTTCGCTTCAGTAGCTTTCAGGCATCCATTTGAGTTGGTTGGTCACTTCGCCCGTTTTGTGAACGTCGGCCGATGTTTTCTTCATGTTTTCAGTAGTTAAATTTCAATTATTATCACTTTTGACTACAAATTTAATTAATTTATGCGATTGGCTATGAATATTCTTATTTTTTCGATTTTAAATCGCTTATTTTTACATGTGTATTGAATACACAGCACCGGAACGCGCGGATTTTTTTAGCACAGGAAGGGAAAGGTTAACCACCATCAAAAGGAGAAAATTGGAGTGATATTGATAGATATTGATTATTAAATGTTATATACTCGTACAACCGCCACGCTTTGTCAACAGTAGATAAATTAAAATATTGGGTGTTAACATAAGTTGTGTGCGTTTTTTTTTTTTCAAATGAAGAGAACAAGAGGACACAACAAAAAAAATTACAACAAATTAGTCAATAATGTACTATATTCACCTTCATTATTTTACAACAAATTAGTCAATAATGTATTCTCCTTTATAATTTACAACTTATTGCCAACGTTCTACAAGTTTTTCAATGCCTGTGCGATAAAAACCATTCGGTCTTGACTCGAGGAATTCTTCCAGCCATCTCCGCAATTCAACGTCATTATTGAAGGAAAAACCATCGACGAGCTGTCCTTTCATTCATAGTATATTCACCGTACATTTCGCAAATAACGCGAGCAGCTTTGGCAGCTTTATTCCCTCGATTGAACGCGAACAGAAGGAGGTGTGGAAAATGCTCACTTTCGTCTACTTGACATTTCATTTTGAAGGTTTGTAATAAAATAAAATAATGTATGTAACGTAAAAGCAAACACAATATCTTGTAGAGCAGAAAATTTTCTTTCGAATGACGTATAACATTTACCATTTTTATTTACTTGTGGTGCTCATTTTTAAATTGGAAAAAAAAACGGACACAACTTATGTTAACACCTAATATAATAATATTAGGTCCTTACATATGAAATTGGCGTTTTGCCGTACTGGCAACTTTGATCTCAAATATCTTCTCTTTGGTTAGGAATTCCAAATTAAAATTTATACAGCTATTTACTCAAGTATTTGTGTTTCGAAAATTATAATTCATTTGTTTTTTCCTCAATTGTTTTTTTCTTTGCGTCACTCAGTTTACAAAATGGAAAACTTGAAATATCGCGTTATTTACGAGTACGAGTTCCACCGTGGCACCAGTGCTGCAGAAACGGCTCGAAGGATTAATGATGTGTATGGCGACGGTGCCGCAAAAGAAAACACAGTGCGTTTTTGGTTCCAACGTTTTCGTTCTGGAAATTTCGCCCTGCAGAACAAGCCCCGTTGAGAAAGTTGATAATGAAGAATTGAAGGCTATTGTGGAAGCGGATCCATCGCAAACCACGTCCGAGTTAGCTGCAGGCTGCGGTGTTAGTGATAAAACTGTTTTAATCCACTTGAAGCAAATTGGGAAGGTGAAAAAGCTTGAAAGGTGGGTACCTCACGAATTGAGTGAAGCAAATCAACAAACGCGCGTTGACTGCTGCGTTGCATTACTCAACCGGCACAATAATGAAGGGATTTTGAATCGAATCATTACCTGTGATGAAAAGTGGATCCTGTATGATAATCGGAAGCGCTCATCGCAATGGCTGAACCCTGCCGAACCAGCCAAACCATGCCCCGAGCGAAAATTGACTCCAAAAAAGTTACTTGTGAGCGTTTGGTGGACTAGTGCTGGTGTCGTTCACTACAGCTTTCTTAAATCTGGCCAGACGATTACGGCAGATGTCTATTGTCAACAACTGCAAACCATGATGGAAAAGCTAGCTGCTAAACAACCGAGGCTGGTTAATCGCTCTAGGCCACTGCTGCTTCATGATAACGCTAGACCACACACTGGACAACAGACGGCTACCAAATTAGAAGAGCTTCAATTGGAATGTCTAAGACATCCACCGTACTCTCCGGACCTTGCCCCGACAGATTACTATTTTTTTCGAAATTTGGATAACTTCTTGCAAGGGAAAAAATTCAACTCCGATGGGGCAGTCCAAACCGACTTCAAAGATTTTATTGATTCCCGTCCGAATGGTTTTTTTAGTAAAGGGATCGATGAACTACCTATGAAATGGCAAAAGTGCATAGATAGCAATGGTACATACTTTGATTAAATAAATATATTATATTAAAAAAAATCAACTTTATGTTCCTCCCAAACAAAACGCCAATTTCATATGTAAGGACCTAATATTATTAATAATATATGATTAATAATATAAGAATAAATGTTAACACAAAAATATTAATATATTTTATATTGAAAAATATATATTTAATATTATTAAGTGTATTATATTATTATTAAAATTATTATTGTTTATTATTAAAAATAGTATTTTTTTGTTTAATTGAGAGATTTTCTTGAATTAAATTCCACATAACAATTTTTTTATTAATTAAGAGTGATTTTCTTGAATTAAATTCCACTTAACCATTTCCTAATCCTAAAAAAAAATCGTTAACAAATGGAAAAAAAGCAATGCATAAAATCAACTTTTCCTAGAAGCTAAGAAGTTTCGCTTCTACCGCGCGAGAGTATCACGCATCTGTTTTTTTTTATAATCATTGACGCACGCGAATACATATTTCCTTTGATCACAACACTTTTATATAATACATTTAATGCCTCTCACATTCCAGATTAATTCATAAGACATTGAATAAAGTCCTATGTATAAAAATTACTAAAAAATATCTTCCTATTTTAAACATTTATCCTTTAATCATACGCAATAAGTAAGGAGGGCAATTCACCATAATAATTATGTCCTAGAGATCATCCCTTACGATGTGCTGCACTTGGTGGGGTGCTGCTGTGTGGGGTAGAAGGTGTATATTGCATGCAGAATTCAGGAACGTAGTCTGGTTCAATCCCCTGAGGCTATTACTCGTTCAGACCGTGAAAAAATAATTTGCAAACGATTTTCGAAACTCCTGATGGTACCCAAATATAAAAAATACCCCAATATGGTAAAAGAAACATGAATCTTGCAACAGAAGTAAATTTCAGCAACTTTTTTATTTTAAATATATTTTATTTTTTTGTTTTCAGAATGTATTCAAATTTTAATGATTGAGAGATAGATATCAAGACACATAACGCATTAAAGTAGTATGACTGTATTTTGAATTAAAGCCCACGTACAATGCAGATTGAGAACAAATGAAAACGGGATAATCTGGACAGAATGACCAAAATGCGGATTGTGGAGCAATTCAACGAGAAAAGATATGTCCAAATAAAGACTTACGAACAAGAATGGACAGCTCGGACAACGAATGACATCGCCACAGTGGCTGACACCATTCAAAATGATCAGACGATTTGAACTAGGCAATTGGCATTGGACGGTAGAGTCAGAAGGAGTGTGTACCGTACATTGTTCAATGATTTGAATTTATAATCAAACGAAAGTCAACTGGCACACAGTCTAAATCCAGGAGACCTGCCAATTCACCTGGAATTTATCCAAAAATTTTACAATACGTGGAAGAAGATCGAAACTTTATTAATCGCGTGTTTATTGTGGACTAGGTCCATTTTGACCTTAACACCAATGTTAACAAGCAAAACTGTCGTATTTAGTTACTTGAATCTTCGAAAAGACTATAGTTTCACTTTATGGTGACATATTTTAAGATTCATTTTCATTTTTTCCCCACCCCATTTACCGTTGAATCACATCTCTCTCTACTTCTCTCCCTCTACCTCATTCCGCTTATATTATTTACACTTGTACAGGAAATGTATTTTTAGCAATTTAGTTTATCTTCACCTGACGATGAAGACGGTGGTCTTCGAAACCGGTATTAAACCCAAAAATAAACCAGTGGTAAACACAAAAATATTAAATTAGTGTTAATCTACTTATTTTTCCTTTTAAATAATCGTATTTAGACAATAAAATCCACAAAAATTGCAACAAAAACTACATTCAGATTGAGTATCTGTATGATTTGTGTTGCGGTATTAGACCGTTGCAAGTTGCGGTATTTTTTTTTAAAGAAATGGTGCAACCATAACCAGTAAATGGTAAGCGTTATTTAGCCCTTATAGTCCGGCTGGCTACATATAAAGTCGAATAAAATCGGGCCCAAATGCCGGCTGGCTACATCTGCAGCTCGCACATATTTTCTGTATAAAACGTTTATTATTATGTTAATTTACTACTACAGATCAAAAGTAAAAAAGTTGTAGCGTATACATTCATATATTTTGTGTGATTTGTAATGAAAGTTTCACCCTTCTTAAATGAATGTTTAGATTAGATGTGTCGGCATTTAAAACATATTGTACTCAAAAAAATACTTGTCAAAAAAAGTACGAAATACTGAATGTAGTCCGATTTTTTATTTAAAAACAAAAAAAGGTGTTTTTTTTGTAGCAAGATTCATGCCTCGCCCTGTACTATCACGCGCTAGAAGTGTGCGGTAATATTTCCATTCGATGACGAATGTCGAGCTTCGTGAAAAGTGATTAACCCTTCCATTCCTGTGACGTGTAACAAGTACACATTGCTTCTAAAAACTTTAATATCTCTAGAAATATAATGAATACGGTTCAGATTTTAGGTATTCCTCCGTAATACATTTACGCATTGAATGAAAAAAATTATATTAATAATAATTATAATTAGGACTTATCGGTCACATCAGATATATTTTGTGAAAATCGGGAATAAATTCACCAATACAATCAAACGTGTATCAGTGTGTGACGTAGGTATATTCATTCTAAAAAACCACTATGGTTGAGGAAGCGACGCTATTCACGTCTCACTATCATTCTACTTCGGTATATGGGAACGCAAGAAATAGAATCTCAGTTCGCTCGCTTCTCTCGCTTCAGTAGCTTTCATGTATCCATTAGAGGTGGTCGCTTCGCTCGTTTTGTGAACGTCGGCCGATGTTTTTTTTTCATGTTTTCAGCAATTAAATTTCAATTATTATCACTTTTGACTTCAAATTTAATTAATTTAAGCGATTGGCTGATGAATATTCTTATTTTTTCGATTTTAAATCGCTCATTTTTACATGTGTATTGATATATATTGAATACACCGCACCGGAACGTGCGGATTTTTTTAGCACAGGAAGGGAAAGGTTAATAGGGCTGAAAACAATTGTCCCAGGACTACGCTCTTCGATATTTATTTATTTGATTACATATACAGGTTAAACCTAATTACACATAAAGCTTGAAGAGAAATATGCACAGTAATAAGAAATATTTATTTGATTACATACACAGGTTAAACCTAATTACACATAAAGCTTGAAGAGAAATATGCACAGTAATACGAAATATTTATTTGATTACGTATACAGGTTAAACCTAATTACACATAAAGTTTGAAGAGAAATATGCACAGTAATAAGAAATATTTATTTGATTACATACACAGGTTAAACCTAATTACACATAAAGCTTGAAGAGAAATATGCACAGTAATACGAAATATTTATTTGATTACGTATACAGGTTAAACCTAATTACACATAAAGCTTGAAGAGAAATATGCACAGTAATAAGAAATATTTATTTGATTACATACACAGGTTAAACCTTATTACACATAAAGCTTGAAGAGAAATATGCACAGTAATACGAAATATTTATTTGATTACATATACAGGTTAAACCTAATTACACATAAAGCTTGAAGAGAAATATGCACAGTAATAAGAAATATTTATTTGATTACATACACAGGTTAAACCTAATTACACATAAAGCTTGAAGAGAAATATGCACAGTAATACGAAATATTTATTTGATTACATACACAGGTTAAACCTTATTACACATAAAGCTTGAAGAGAAATATGCACAGTAATAAATAATATTTATTTGATTACATACACAGGTTAAACCTAATTACACATAAAGCTTGAAGAGAAATATGCACAGTAATACGAAATATTTATTTGATTACATACACAGGTTAAACCTTATTACACATAAAGCTTGAAGAGAAATATGCACAGTAATACGAAATATTTATTTGATTACATATACAGGTTAAACCTAATTACACATAAAGCTTGAAGAGAAATATGCACAGTAATAAGAAATATTTATTTGATTACATACACAGGTTAAACCTAATTACACATAAAGCTTGAAGAGAAATATGCACAGTAATACGAAATATTTATTTGATTACATACACAGGTTAAACCTTATTACACATAAAGCTTGAAGAGAAATATGCACAGTAATAAATAATATTTATTTGATTACATACACAAGTTAAACCTAATTACACATAAAGCTTGAAGAGAAATATGCACAGTAATACGAAATATTTATTTGATTACATACACAGGTTAAACCTTATAACACATAAAGCTTGAAGAGAAATATGCACAGTAATACGAAATATTTATTTGATTACATATACAGGTTAAACCTAATTACACATAAAGCTTGAAGAGAAATATGCACAGTAATAAGAAATATTTATTTGATTACATACACAGGTTAAACCTAATTACACATAAAGCTTGAAGAGAAATATGCACAGTAATACGAAATATTTATTTGATTACATACACAGGTTAAACCTTATTACACATAAAGCTTGAAGAGAAATATGCACAGTAATAAGAAATATTTATTTGATTACATACACAGGTTAAACCTTATTACACATAAAGCTTGAAGAGAAATATGCACAGTAATACGAAATATTTATTTGATTACGTATACAGGTTAAACCTAATTACACATAAAGCTTGAAGATAAATATGCACAGTAATACGAAATATTTATTTGATTACATATACAGGTTAAACCTAATTACACATAAAGCTTGAAGAGAAATATGCACAGTAATAAGAAATATTTATTTGATTACATATACAGGTTAAACCTAATTACACATAAAGCTTGAAGAGAAATATGCACAGTAATACGAAATATTTATTTGATTACATATACAGGTTAAACCTAATTACACATAAAGCTTGAAGAGAAATATGCACAGTAATAAGAAATATTTATTTGATTACATATACAGGTTAAACCTAATTACACATAAAGCTTGAAGAGAAATATGCACAGTAATACGAAATATTTATTTGATTACATATACAGGTTAAACCTAATTACACATAAAGCTTGAAGAGAAATATGCACAGTAATACGAAATATTTATTTGATTACATATACAGGTTAAACCTAATTACGCATAAAGCTTGAAGAGAAATATGCACAGTAATAAGAAATATTTATTTGATTACATATACAGGTTAAACCTAATTACGCATAAAGCTTGAAGAGAAATATGCACAGTAATAAGAAATATTTATTTGATTACATATACAGGTTAAACCTAATTACGCATAAAGCTTGAAGAGAAATATGCACAGTAATAAGAAATATTTATTTGATTACATATACAGGTTAAACCTAATTACACATAAAGCTTGAAGAGAAATATGCACAGTAATACGAAATATTTATTTGATTACATATACAGGTTAAACCTAATTACACATAAAGCCTGAAGACAAATATGCGCAGTAATAAAAAATATTTTTTAACCAAAACAACTAACTCATACTCGTATTAACAAAAAAGTACAAAATACTTTGTTAAAAACATTTCATGGAAACGTTGAAGATTTCAATATCCAAGGTCCTGTTCTAAAGCGACAGCCCGTGATAGAAAAGAAGAGCCCTTGATAGGTTAGTTATACTAATTTCCAGTCTAAATAGATATTTACCTCTACTAGTTATTACACCTAAATTAACTACATGAAACCACATATTTAAATTAGGTGTAGATTAAGAACTTAAATATTTAAGAAGAGACCCTCATATCCCTCCTCACGCTTAGAAGGTAGTATCCCAACATACCTAGAAGAAATTTTATAGAATAGAGCTTCGGGTAAAAACCGCACAATAACGAATCCCCTGCGGGCTCCACACCAATGCTCCACATTTTAACTTTTTACGTACCAGCGCACTGCAAAGAAAACTGATAGCCTATCTCCATAAATGACTTAGATGCTCGTATCACAAACAAACTCACACAGTTCCATCACATGGGAACCCAACGAGAGCCTTCAAGTAAAATTTATTTATTTATTTTATTTATTTAACACTTTTATTGCAATACAATCTGGCGGGCTTATTGCCAGGCGGCAATCTCTTCCAACGAACCAGACAAAAGTAAATGAAGCAAGTTACATGGTCGCATAAATCATTCAAATGACTATTCATCGGCACGAAATCCATAAACATATACGTGAGAACATGCCCACGAACCCCACAAAGACGGACAATCACCCGAACATTATTTTTCATATAAAGTGAGATATCATCAATCAAAAGAAAATGAAAGGATGATAGAGAGGAAAGGAAAAGAAAAATCAGGAATGAAACACGTTATTTTACTGACTAGAAATTAAGAGTTTTTTCAGTCGCTTGTTAAAGTATGCCGAGGACGGAACGAGTCTTATATTGGTTTGTAACTGATTCCAGAGTCTCACTGCATGGACAGTAAAGGACGAAGTGAAGAAAGAGGAGCGGGGAACTGGAAAGGCCAATAGACAATCTCTGTTTGAGCGTAGCGCTAATCCATGATTTGAAAGACGCTGAAAATTTTCGGCTAGATAAGAGGGTGTGTCGGGGCAGTTAAGGATAGTATACAATAGAGACAGTATGTATATTTGGCGTCTATTTCTAACATTCAACCAGTTCAATGCCTTCTGGTATGAAGTTATATGATCGTACTTTCGTAGGTTGAAAATGAATCTTAGACACACATTTTGAAGACGCTATAATTTGTCCAGCTGTTCCTCTGTAACATCCAAAATTGAATAACTTTCCCAATTATTTGTTGCGTTCTACCCTATGAATCATTATGTAAACGTCACCAATGCGACAATCTTAAAGAGTGCTATACAATCAGTGAATAATTATTATTATCGACATGTGTGGTTTGACTTGAACGCTTTTGACATTTACGAGTGCATACGCAATGTAGGAGATGGTCGTAAAATCTGTAGGCACAAGGTGCCCAGCTATGTTTTTTTATGGGTTAGAAGTATGACGCAATTTACTTGAAAAATATAATCACGTATTACAGTTATACTTAGAACAGTGTTTCCCAAATGGGGTTCCGTGTGGTAAAATTAAAGGTCCTTCGAAATAATAAAAAAATTGTAGGAAATACCGTCGTCCCTAAATATTGTCAACACGCACGGTCAACGACCGACGAACCAACCTTCGGACATGTACAAAGGTCGCATACCAGAACACTTATATTGTTTACACGCAAATAATATTTACGTTACATTCCACGGTGGAAAGAGAACGCATCGCGTTGTCTCACCGTTTTCGCCAATAAATATTCTACCCACTTTATTATCCGCAACGTCTGCAAACACCTCTGCACGCGCAGGAGTGAGATAAAGTATATATTGCGGGCGCATTCACGCACATCTATAAATACCTACTTATCGACAAATAAAGATTACTATTCACTTGACCATTCATTGCTGTTTACTATTCATTGATTGTTCACTCTCACTTTCCGCATTCCTGAATCGACGTATTTTATTTTAAATACAAAACAATCATAATCATCACGACGTATCAATAAAGCGTTCCGCTAAAAAATCATTAAAACTGAAAAATTGTCGGTCACCCGGTTATAGCGCAATACATTGGTCCTAGGGCCTGGACTGACATAGCTTCTCCCACCCCCCCATACTTCTCATACCTCCATGTGGTGACCGACGAGCAACGGACTTGAGGGTGAAACTGATGGTAACCAATCCGTCGGGGATCCCAAAAGTGCGGCTAAAGTGACAAGCAGTGAGCGTCTGTCCCGCATGTTAGCGGCGGCTCACAAATAGTGAGTGTCGGCAACACGACGTATTTGGGTAATAGTCGCATACACCATATCTAATGGGTATCCAGGCTCATTAGTTTAAATCCGATAGTTGGCCATTAACGGCCAATGATAGCGGATACAGCCCTAACACAGTTAGTTGGGTCTCTCTGGTTCCAAGTCTGACGACCATCGGTGGATAAAACATGTACAGTCAAACAAACTAAGTTAGATCCACAATTATGTATGGCTCAGAATTCTGGACTATGTATATCTCCTACTCTAGGCAACTTGAAATAGCAGAAATGCGAATGCTTAGGTGGTCGGCAGGAATATCACTGAAAGATAAAATTAAAAGCTCACGCATTCGTGGTAGCCTGGGAGTCACTGACATAAATAGTAAGCGGGAAGAGCGACAGCTGAGATGGAACGGGCACATAAGACGGAGACCACCAGACTATACTGTAAATCAGGCAATGTATGTGGATCTTCCTCGACAGCCGTCCAGAGGAAGACCAAAGAATTCCAAAATCCTGCAGAGAAACGGCCTAGATGAAAACGACACCCAGAACTGTAGAATATACAGCCTGAGAACGAGAAGAGCCGACCCCAACAGCCTACATAGGCAATGAGTTGGGGCATTGCCAGGAAGAAGAAGATTAAAACTGAAAAATTATGTCGGTTTAATCAATTGCACAGTTTGTGAACAAAACTGCTTTTATAATTGTAATTCAGAAACTGTAGACTACGTCATCTACCAACCTAAATACTAGCAAACGGGTGAGATTATTACGCTGTGTGTATTATTTGTATTTTTTTGTTACATGGATTTATCCCGTTACGCAAAGAGAATCTGCTTCTAGTTAGCTTATTCGTAAGGAATAAAATCAGCCAGAATGCTTCTCATAGTGCTAACTAGTGTAGAGAATATATCCAGTGTCATTAAGTCGGTTTATTATATCTATACCATGCGTGACTGAGTATTGTTTGACTAAGTTAGTATGTAGAACAGAGCGTAATTCCTTGCACAGCTATAATTATTCGAAACATTATGAACTTAGGCCGAGGCCACACCAAAATGCTTCATTAGGTGCTAAGCTAGATTTTACGAGACTCATATACTAGGTGACTTAATGCCTGGCCACACCAAAGTGCTACGCACAAATTCATTTGACAGTTGGGAGTGATTGAGTCAACACACGATGTCACTTTCAAAACTAACCAATTTCATTATAACTTACAATATTTATTTACTTTCTTTGCAACTTCATTCCAAAGTGATTTTATTACAGGTACATTTTTCTATAAGTTGCTCGATGAGTTCCACAAAGACTCCCTTTTATACATAGATGTCTTTAAAACTTCCACCATCTTGTAAATTAACCAACACGTATGTTCGCTACTCGATGACTAATCGTCATGCAACATGGCGCGCAGTGTGCAGTGTGGCCACTGCGATAGTATGCGTTACGTTGGTTCGCTAGGATATGTCACCTAACTAACTTGCAACATCAAGCATCAAGCGAGGCTCATTCCGGTGTGGCCGAGGCCTTAGTGCTTCTAGTAACATGGGAAAGTAAAAGCAGCCTTGAAAAACCTTTAGTAGGAATATCGCAATGAATTCTTGCGTTTTTGATTCGAGGTTTCTATAGTTAGACATCGTGTTAAGTTCGACATGGTGCGCATATTTTAGGTAATCACATTTTATTCTGTACCATTAATATCTGAAGATTTTTTTTGTATTTATTCTATATTATTATTTTACTTGAGCTAATGAGAAGCCTAAACTGCAAACGTAATAATTATATAAGTTTCAAAAGATATCGTTGCTGTAAAACTTTCTTGATATTCTCATTATAAAACCGAAAAGTTTGTAACAGTCCGGTATCAAACACAAACATAGTTAACAAATATGAAACCAACTTCAAAGGTTACGCCCAAATTAAACAGGGTGGGTAACCGCCCTTAATACAATTATCATTTAATTAAGCGTAACACCTTATTTTTTTCCCCTAAGAGCACGTATACAGGGCGGTCACATGTTTTATGGGACATGAAAAAGGATAAAACGTGTAGCTGCCTTTTCCTGTAAAAATGTAAGTTAAAATTTAAAGACACTTGACCTTGATTCAAGATAAGTTTTCTTTTTTTAGGGTTATGCTTAAAATGTTCAAGGGGTTCCGTTGTGTTATAGACAAAGCGCTAGAAGAAATTGAGTGTGCATAATATGAAGACCGCATTTTCTTAATTGATATATATTTAAAAGAGTTTATAAATTATTAATCCGAATGGTGCCGGCTCATTTTATGGTCTGTTTGGCTTTAAACTTCCGCCCCCTTCTCACCCCTCTGAAGTATTTAAGAAATGTATTCAGCGCATGCTGTAGGGCCTTATTTATTTTGAACGACAGTTATTAGTTTTTTTAATGAAAATTAGTAATTACATTAAGTAACAGCAAAGGTGAGGTGCACTTCGGGAACTTCACCAGAATTTCTTGTAAAGGTGGGGGTACATCAAGGATCGGTACTCAGTCCGCTACTGTTCATCTTAGTCATGGACTATTTAACTAACCAGGAAATGAACAGTCTCCTAAAGATCCTACTATTTGCAGACGATATCGTATAAATAAGTGAAAAACATGAAGACCTGCAAAATAGTCTGGAAAAGGGGAGAAGAATCTTGGAGGGCAATGGATTGAGACTGAGCAGAAAGAAGCAGAGTATCTGTACCTACCATTCGAGAACACAAATGCTGTCACTCCCGTAATGCAAATGGATGGAGAAACATTACCAAATTGTGACTCCTTTAAGTATCTCGGGTCACTCATCCATAGCGATGGAAGATGTGCAGCAGGTGTAACACATATAATTCGTGTGGGATGGATGAAGTTTAGATCAATGACGGGAGTTCTATGTGATCCGAAAATGCCAGTAAAGTTAAAAGGAAAAGTATACCAAACGATTGTCAGACCCGCACTCCTCTATGGCTCCGAATGCTGGACGATGTATAGCTCTTACTCTAGGCCACTAGAAACTGCTGAAATGCGCATGCTAAGATGGTCAGCTGGCGTGTCTCTAAGAGACATAATAAAAAACTCACGCATTCGTGGAAGCCTAGGTGTTACAGATATCAACAGCAAGGTGGAGGAGAGGTGATTGAGATGGTATAGGCACGTTGGTCGCCGAACATCCGATCACATTGTAAACCAGGCAATCTCCATGGATCTTCCTCGAATAACAACTAGAGGAAGACCAAAGAATTCATGGGTGGTGCAAAAAGATAACCTGATGCACAGGCACGGCCTGAGGGACGTAGTCCGGGACAGAAGAGCATACAACCTGAGGACGAGGAGAGCTGACCCCAACAGTCTTCGCAGACAGTGAGTTGGGATGGAGCCAGGGAGAAGAAGAACAGCAAAGGTAAAGTTGATGTAATTTTAATTGTAAAAGCATGTAATTCTAAAGGGGGGGGGGGGGGGAACCAAACGGACCATAAAATGAACTGGACCATTCAGACTACTAGTATTAAACTTTGGGCTCTCCTGAACCTATATCAATTAAGATAATGCGGTCCTCATATTATGCGCTCTCAATTCCTTCTAGCGACTGGTCTATTGTACAAAATACGAAAGGGTTACGTGACTTAATTTAATTCGGAAACGCTGATTGATTATATGAACAAAATATATGCAACCTGACTACAGTGCTAATAATAAACACAAGACAAATAATGGCTATTGGAAAAAAAAACATTACATTTAAGTACGAGGACATGATGTATTCGAACCTAAGTGACATCATGTTTTTTTATTGTAGGTCTATACCATAGATTCCCAAACTTATTTGACTCAATGCCCATTTTTCAACGTCAATATTTTTCATCACCCACCTTTGGAAAACTGTATCTAGATTTAAGATAATAGTAAATAGAAAGCGTATCTATGCGTATTTTTTTTATATTCACCTATATATTCATGTAACATGTGCATTTTTATAATTTCACATGGGAAGTTTGGAAATAAAATAATTTATTGATGCGTTTATGAAACGATGATAAATTCTTAAACTTTCGTTAACTCACAACACTTTCTTGTTAAGTTTGTTCGTTGTATATTGAACAGTGTACGAATGATATTAAACTAAATACAACTGTACGGTGAAGTAGCTTAAATACTAGCAAATGTACAACTGAAATTAAACTAAATACAACAGTTCGATGAAGTAGCTTAAATACTAGCAAACGTACAAATGAAATTAAACTAAATACAACTGTACGATGAAGTAGCTTAAATACTAGCAAATGTACGAATGAAATTAAACTAAATACAACTGTACGGTGAAATAGCTTAAATACTAGCAAATGTACAAATGAAATTAAACTAAATACAACTGTACGGTGAAGTAGCTTAAATACTAGCAAATGTACAACTGAAATTAAACTAAATACAACAGTTCGATGAAGTAGCTTAAATACTAGCAAACGTACAAATGAAATTAAACTAAATACAACTGTACGATGAAGTAGCTTAAATACTAGCAAATGTACAACTGAAATTAAACTAAATACAACAGTTCGATGAAGTAGCTTAAATACTAGCAAACGTACAAATGAAATTAAACTAAATACAACTGTACGATGAAGTAGCTTAAATACTAGCAAATGTACGAATGAAATTAAACTAAATACAACTGTACGGTGAAATAGCTTAAATACTAGCAAATGTACAAATGAAATTAAACTAAATACAACTGTACGGTGAAGTAGCTTAAATACTAGCAAATGTACGAATGAAATTAAACTAAATACAACAGTTCGATGAAGTAGCTTAAATACTAGCAAATGTACAAATGAAATTAAACTAAATACAACTGTACGGTGAAGTAGCTTAAATACTAGCAAATGTACAACTAAAATTAAACTAAATACAACAGTACGATTAAGTAGCTTAAATGCTAGCAAATATAAGGACGTATGTTTTGTATTATGAAATTTCGAAGAAGGGATGAAAATAAAATTTTCGGAATCGCGAAACATGAAAAGAAATGTTTCCTTTGACAGTTGGTCGGTTAATGACTAGCAGAAATTAGTGTTGTACCATTTTTTGTGACTGTGGATTACTTATCTAAGTACCCATATCTGGAAAAAGAGCTATTTTAATATACCCTAAAACGCATTATATTTCATGCAAAAAATATTTGCTTTACACATAATATAAAATGCTTTAAACATTTTTACACGACATTATTTTTTTCAACAATCTGTTATTGCCCATTTGACTCCTCACATCGCCCACCAAATTCTCCCGAAACCAGTATTGCCCACCAAGATTCCTTCATCGCCCACAAGTGGTCGATATTGACCAGTTTGGGAACCTATGGTCTATACTTATATCTTGCATACAAACTTAGATCCACAACTTATCATTATGGTAACTTGTCAATTGCAACATTAAATTTTATATCCCTTTAATTATAACACGAAACAAATGTTAAATATTTACTGTTTGTGGTTTTTTTTTTAACTTGATTTTTTTTCATGACATTTGTTGACCAATTTCATTCATTATGTAATATTTAATATCTGGTCATTAAATCTATTAACTTCAAGTAACTGTTATTTTTATTTAAATATCCTATATTATTTTATTTTATTTCATTATAATGACGGTATTTTATTGACCATTAAAAAAGTTTAAATGAGAAATATTCAAATTAGAATATTAAATGCGTGTAAATGTAAATAGAACTTGTCACAAAAATTGTAAACATTTACATGAATCACGTATAAAATGTCATCAAAAAACAGATGCGTGAGACTCTCTCGCAGTAGAAGTGAAACTTCTTAGCTCCTAGGAAAAGTTGATTTTATGCATTGCTTTTTTCCCATTCATTAACGATTTTTATTATTTTATTTTTTAGGATTAGGAAATGGTTATATGGAATTCAATTCGAGAAAATCTTTCTTAATTACAATTAATTAAAAATGGTTGTGTGGAATTTAATTCAAGAAACTTTCTCTTAATTAAATAAAAATATATATTATTTTTTTATTTTTAATAATAAATAAAAACAATTTTAATAATACACTTAATAATATTAAATTAATATTTATAAATATGTTAATATTTTTATATTATAGTTAATTATTAAAGTAATTATTTTTAAATAATTATTTAATTATTAATAAATTATTTTTATCATATTATCAATAATATTTTATAAATAATATTATTATATTATATCATTTATTAATTATTTTATAATTAATTATAATATAATAATAATACATTTATTAATATTATACATATATATTATTATAATTATATATTAAATAAATATTAAAATAAACATTAAATATAAAGAAACAAAATAATTTTATATAAAATAAAATTAATAATTATTAAATATATTAGGTCCTTACATATGAAATTGGCGTTTTGTTTGGGAGGAACATAAAGTTGTTTTTTTTTTTATATAACATATTTATTTAATCAAAGTATGTACCATTGCTATCTATGCACTTTTGCCATCTCATAGGTAGTTCATCGATCCCTTTACTAAAAAAAACCATTCGGACGGGAATCAATAAAATCTTTGAAGTCGGTTTGGACTGCCCCATCGGAGTTGAATTTTTTCCCTTGCAAGAAGTTATCCAAATTTCGAAAAAAATAGTAATCTGTCGGGGCAAGGTCCGGAGAGTACGGTGGATGTCTTAGACATTCCAATTGAAGCTCTTCTAATTCGGTAGCCGTCTGTTGTGCAGTGTGTGGTCTAGCGTTATCATGAAGCAGCAGTGGCCTAGAGCGATTAACCAGCCTCGGTTGTTTAGCAGCTAGCTTTTCCATCATGGTTTACAGTCGCTGACAATAGACATCTGCCGTAATCGTCTGGCCAGATTTAAGAAAGCTGTAGTGAACGACACCAGCACTAGTCCACCAAACGCTCACAAGTAACTTTTTTGGAGTCAATTTTCGCTCGGGGCATGGTTTGGCTGGTTTGGCAGGGTTCAGCCATTGCGATGAGCGCTTCCGATTATCATACAGGATCCACTTTTCATCACAGGTAATGATTCGATTCAAAATCCCTTCATTATTGTGCCGGTTGAGTAATGCAACGCAGCAGTCAACGCGCGTTTGTTGATTTGCTTCCCTCAATTCGTGAGGTACCCACCTTTCAAGCTTTTTCACCTTCCCAATTTGCTTCAAGTGGATTAAAACAGTTTTATCACTAACACCGCAGCCTGCAGCTAACTCGGACGTGGTTTGCGATGGATCCGCTTCCACAATAGCCTTCAATTCTTCATTATCAACTTTGGTCTCCGGCCGTCCACCGGGCTTGTTCTGCAGGTCGAAATTTCCAGAACGAAAACGTTGGAACCAAAAACGCACTGTGTTTTCTTTTGCGGCACCGTCGCCATACACATCTTTAATCCTTCGAGCCGTTTCTGCAGCACTGGTGCCACGGTGGAACTCGTACTCGTAAATAACGCGATATTTCAAGTTTTCCATTTTGTAAACTGAGTGACGCAAAGAAAAAAAACAATTGAGGAAAAAACAAATGAATTATAATTTTCGAAACACAAATACTTGAGTAAATAGCTGTATAAATTTTAATTTGAAATTCTTAACCAAAGAGAAGATATTTGAGATCAAAGTTGCCAGTACGGCAAAACGCCAATTTCATATGTAAGGACCTAATATTATATTAATATAAAAATAATACATAACAAAAAATATCATTTATTTTATTTTTAATAATAATTTTAATAAGAATATAATACACTTAATAATATTAAAATAATACTAATTACTTGTATTAATAAATAATTATTAATATTATATTTATTATTAATAATTTATTTATAAATAAAATATTTAAAAATAACAAATAATAATTTAATAATAATAATATAATACACCGTTTCACTTTTCGTGACTTTCAGGCCAATTTGCTCTAACGCGCCTATAGAAGTTTCACTTCAAAAAGCAGTACGCATATGCATACCACCCACCTGTGATATGTCAAGGTTCAGGCAATCAAATTCGTAAACATACAAAAAGAGAGAAAAAAAATTATTTGTAATAATAAAAAATATGCATACGCACAATCAATCTACTGCAATACACAAAATATGCACATCGAAACTTCAAAATATTTACATATATCTCGAAAAGCTTGAGAGAAATAAAGTAAACGAAAGAAAGGGGAAAAATCAACAAGAGGCACATTGTGGTGTCGGATTTATGGTTAAAACAAAAAAAACGATCTCTAAGAGAACTTTTCAAGGTATAGTATTTACCCTTTAACATAAGGCATAAGGACATAAGGGCATAAGCAGAAATCGGTCCACCCTTATAGTTATACTTATAAGGATTCATTTTCTTTATGAAACGTTTTTAAGTAACACAAATGTCAAATTGGCAAATGTTGTGGACATGCAGAGGTCTTATTAAAGACGGATCGTCGTGAAGTTAGCTGCATGTCCAGTAGCAACGATCTAAACATCCGGTCAATTTATTGTCAAATATGTAAATAGGTATTATGAGTAAATCACCATTCATTAAATCTCATATAAGAATGTTATTTTCTACTACAACCTAAACTTAGATATTATTACCTAAACATTCATTGGTCACTTTTGCTCCCACTGACATGACCCCTGAAATGGGCACAGGTATCATATGCGACCGCCTCATTTCCAAAAAAAAAATTTTTTAAACACATTTTCGAAGAAATAAAGTTGATTTGATACACATAATGATGATTTATTCAACAAAAAACTCTATATCTCAAAAATATAAACTTGCCCTATAAAGGGTTAAGACGATCGTCAAATATGTCTGAGATTGCTTCATAGCCATTACCCAATCTGGGAACGGGAGAATTGTAACAGTTCTACAAGTCTCGCACCGGAATAAATTCTGCAGTCTCGTACTTCTCGAAGGAATTCGGAAACCAATCAATTCCAATAACTTCGGACAAACAATATGTATTTTATAACATTAATATATCACTAGTTGCAATATTCACGGAAGTAAAACAAATTCTACATTTTTGAAATACCGAATTGAGCAAGATCAGCTTAAAGTTTTTATGGTTCATTAATGTTTAAAGTTTAAAATAAAAAAAGCTACATCTCGATTGATGAATTATTTAATTCTCAAAAATCTCTTTATACACGATGTTTTGTGTATTTACATTACTGTGGTCAATTTAAATCGTTGATAAAGTTTTCCTTGAAAACTTGTTTCTGATATATTGACTTTAATGTTTTCGCGTTTCCGACATCTTGAAAAAGCCACATATAATTGTCTGCATTCAAAAAAGAGCTTAAGTTAAATAAACACAATTAATTATAAGGTTTTTAGCGTGTGTCCTAGTAGGACGTGCTGATGATGTTGATGTTGACATCGCTATAGTCGTTTTAGTCGAATTCTGTGTTCCTCTTCGTTCGGGGTCATCAATTTAGCGGGATGCTTAATTTGATACGTCGTGATGATTTTGATTTGTTTTGTATTTAAAATAAAATACGTCGATTCAGGAATGCGGAAAGTGAGAGTGAATAATCAATAAATAGTAAACAGCGATGAATGGTCAAGTGAATAATAACAAGGGCTCTTTATTCATCGATAAGTAGGTATATATAGAATTTCAGAACGGGACGCGTGACTGCGTCCGCGGTATATCTCGATCTCACTCCTGCGCGTGCTGAGGTGGTCGGAAGCGCTGCGGATAATACAGTGGGTAGGATATTTATTGTCGAAACGGCGAGACGGCGTGATATGTTCTCTTTCTATCTTGGAATGCGATGTAAATATTATTTGCGTGTAAACAGTGTTGACGTTTCTGGTATGTGACAATTGTCCATATCCAGAGGTTGATTCGTCGGTCGTTGACCCTGCATGTTGACAATATTTTAGGGACGTGGGTACCCTACAGGTTCAATATAATAGGAAATAAATGAATTACAATTTTAAATAAATTGTCTTCGTCCCCTTTTACACCGGTTCGTTCAGTATAATTTCAATCTGTTTCGAAGTTGTAAACACAAGTAATTATAAGGTTCAATATAATAGGAAACAAATGAATTATTTAATGAAATATAATTCAAAATAAATTAGCATCGTCCCCTTTTACACCGGGTCGTTCAGTATAATTTCAATCTGTTTCTAAGTAGTAAACACAAGTAATTATAAGGTTCAATATAATAGTATCAAATAAGAAAACTATATTATTAATATAGTATGAACGTAGGATATTGGCAACAAGGGCTGTGTTATTAATGCCTCCTTGTGAAGGGGCTCAGTTATGTACCTACAAAGTTTATTAAAGAGTTCAATCTTCAATTTATTCTCCGAGATATGGAAGACATTGATATTGGAAAATGCATCCAACTATATAATTCCGAGTGCGAATGGTCCTTAACAACGCAGTTCATGAAACACGGCACTGAAAAATCTTGATTCACGATATCGTAAATAATTTTCCGGTACACTGAATAAAACGTTGTTTTTATTTGTTATTTTGTATTTGTATTAATATAAACAGGTCATATTGTTTTTGTAATACTCTATGAGTAATATCCATGCATACCCATTAAAAAATGTTGAATAGAGCCATAGATAAAATCCATACTCTTTGCAATAAAGATATCACAGAAATCCCTTTTGGACTCGCTGAATTATCAGGGAATTCTGGGTTCCACATGATTGCGCCAGTAAATTATAAAAATATCTAATAACAGCGAACTACTATATAAAGATATTTCGTAACACCTCTTATTACTGCGAACCAGTTATAGTTCAGAAAATATAGGATGAGTCGTGTGACATCATAGTATAAATAGGCCAATACACATACGATGGTTGTCGTCAAAAAAAGAATACGAGAAATTGAATTTTTAATACAAGAGAGCGAGAGATGAATACTTGGATTATCTCCGAAAGTAATTCGAAATTTGAATCTCGGTGGGTCCGTGATACTGAACGAATTTTTAATACTTAGCTAACAATTTTTGAACCGGTGTAAAAGGGGACGATGTATAAATGATATATATAAACAAATTTTACATTTATGAATATATATTTTCATAAATGTAGAATTTGTTTTACTTCCGTGAATATTTCACGGGCTGCAACTAGTATCACAAATTTGCGCAAATAGAACCTTGTAACGACTTTAATTATTTTATCAACTTTAATATAATATAAGCCTCGATTCTAATAAATAGCAAGTTATTTAGGTAAATACATTACATAAAACTAACAATAATGACAAATTAATACATCTTGTTACAAATTAGTAAAAATGTGGCAGTTTGTAAAAATCAAATAATATTTGGTGACGTTTGTAAATCCAATTATCCTATACCCCGGGATGGGGTATAGGATAATTGGATTTTCGATTTTTTTATACCTAAAATGAAATGTTCGTAATTAGTATTAATTCTTTTTTTTTTTTTTCACCTGGCGAGTTTATTGCCATGTGGCAATCTCTTCCAACCAACCAGAAATATGTTTTAAATAGGCCCTAAGTAAAAATCAGATTCGAATTCCATTTAAAAAAATCTGGATTCCAGCGGGTATCGAACCCGCAACCTCCGGATTGGCAGACAAGCGTCTTACCACCAGGCCACGGAGGTCGTCATTCATTGTGGATCTTGACCTTTTTAAAGATAGATACAAATCATACAATACATTAGAAAGTCAGTATAATGAAAATTAGGAATTAAAACGTCAGTTTAGAGAAAAACAATTGTTCTATTTATAAAAAAACTATTCGATTTGTAAAAAAAAAACTATTTTACCCCATCCCTTTGTGACAAGACGTTTTAAACGTCGCACGACTCATCCTAGACTTTCTGAAGTATAATTATAAAGACGTTTCATGACACCTCTTATTACTGCAAACAAGTTAATTATAAAAATATCTCATCATATTGCCATATCAAATACAAAGCCGATGATGGCCGACAGTCTCTTTCTTAAGCCCGATGTGTATTACTTACCGCCGGGTACTTGTAATCAGGAATTAATGCGAACTTTAAAGTCTAATATATGATCTTATCTGGATAGTATCTTGAATAGATTAGTTATCTTGATTGAATTATACACGCATACCATCACGTCATTTCACTCACTTCTATCGGAGTAAGTAGCGAGTACAGAGTGCCTGACTTTCTTATATCGACACGCATCCTTAGCCTCTTCCACATCTAAACAGCTTCTCATAAAACTTCTACGATATCTTTTACTTTCTTCGTTTCCTTCTGTAGGGTACCCACGTCCCTAAAATATTGTCAACATGCAGGGTCAATGACCGATGAATCAACCTCTGGATATGTACAATTGTCACATACCAGAAACGTCAACACTGTTTACACGCAATTAATATTTACATCGCATTCCAAGGTAGAAAGAGAACATATCACGCCGTCTCGCCGTTTCGACAATAAATATCCTACCCACTGTATTATCCGCAGCGCTTCCGACTACCTCAGTCACGCGTCCCGTTCAGTCACGCGTCCCGTTCTGAAATTCTATATATACCTACTTATCGTTGAATAAAGGCACTTGTTATTATTCACTTGACCATTCATTTCTGTGTATTATTTACCGACTATTCACTCTCACTTTTATCGCATTCCTGAATCGACGTATTTTATTTTAAATACAAACAAATCAAAATCATCACGACGTATCAAATTAAGCATCCCGCTAAACTTCTATCAGAATATTATTCACTTAATTGAACCATACTTTTCTTGGTCTTTTTCTCGCACACTTTCGACTCACATTTGCACTATATGTCTGTTTTGTTAGTGTTTCTTCATTCATTTGTTGTACATATCTAAACCATCTCAACGTACTCTTCTTCTTCTTACTTTCCCCTTTTTCCTTCATGTCGTATTCTATTATACATTGTCACTCGATGTATTTTCTCAATTTTATTTGTTGGATCAAGTGTGTAATATTTTATAAGATTAAGATTAGCTATGATTGAATGAAGTCTATTTTATTTTGAAAGAAAGAAATGTTGAAACTCAGAGAATAATAAGAGCTGTATGAGGTGTATGGATGTAGAAGCGGAAGATGTATATCGCGATAAGAAAGTCTAGCGTTCTCTCTTCTCTGCCTTCTCAGACAGAGAAATAGGGTAATTTTATGTTTCTTTCATTGTATACAGTACAACCTGTCGGTTTTTGGGCCGTGTGGCAACCTCTTTTTTAAAAAAACATCCCCTTTCATAAAAAAAACAACTGGTTAGCAAGGGGAATCCGTAACCCCCGGATTAGAAAACAGACGTCTTATCAACTATGTGACGAAGCGAATCGTATTTAGGCTTGAATCAAAAGAAAAAAAGGTGAAGTTAATAAAGAAAAAAGGTGAACTTTATTTTGATGAAATGGCGATGCATTTCGTTTGAATAGATAGACACAATAAGATCACTTGTTCTAATCTTTCATTCCTCTCATCATTTACTTTTCCTTTTACACTTTTCCATTCTCTGATCTTTCTCTTTACATATCCCATACAATTTGCTTTAGCAGACCTATATTTGTTAAAAATATTTTTATATTGATGAAATGGCGATGCATTTCGTTTGAACAGATAGACACAATAAGGTCACTTGTTCTAATCTTTCATTCCTCTCATAATTTACTTTTCCTCTTACACTTTTCCATTATCTGATCTTTCTCTTTACATATTCCATAAATTTGCTTAGCAGACCTATATTTGTTAAGAATATTTTTATATTGATGAAATGGCGATGCATTTCGTTTGAACAGATAGACACAATAAGGTCACTTGTTCTAATCTTTCATTCCTCTCATAATTTACTTTTCCTCTTACACTTTTCCATTATCTGATCTTTCTCTTTACATATTCCATAAATTTGCTTAGCAGACCTATATTTGTTAAGAATATTTTTATATTGATGAAATGGCGATGCATTTCGTTTGAACAGATAGACACAATAAGATCACTTGTTCTAATCTTTCATTCCTCTCATCATTTACTTTTCCTCTTACACTTTTCCATTATCTGATCTTTCTCTTTACATATCCCATAAATTTGCTTAGCAGACCTATATTTGTTAAGAATATTTTTATATTGATGAAATGGCGATGCATTTCGTTTGGATAGATAGACACAATAAGGGCACTTGTTCTAATCTTTCATTACTCTCATCATTTACTTTTCCTTTTACACTTTTCCATTATCTGATCTTTCTCTTTACATATCCCATAAATTTGCTTAGCAGACCTATATTTGTTAAGAATATTTTTATATTGATGAAATGGCGATGCATTTCGTTTGAATAGATAGACACAATAAGATCACTTGTTCTAATCTTTCATTCCTCTCATCATTTACTTTTTCTCTTACACTTTTCCATTATCTGATCTTTCTCTTTACATATCCCATAAATTTGCTTAGCAGACCTATATTTGTTAAGAATATTTTTATATTGATGAAATGGCGATGCATTTCGTTTGGATAGATAGACACAATAAGGGCACTTGTTCTAATCTTTCATTACTCTCATCATTTACTTTTCCTTTTACACTTTTCCATTATCTGATCTTTCTCTTTACATATCCCATAAATTTGCTTAGCAGACCTATATTTGTTAAGAATATTTTTATATTGATTAAATGGCGATGCATTTCGTTTGAATAGATAGACACAATAAGATCACTTGTTCTAATCTTTCATTCCTCTCATCATTTACTTTTCCTCTTACACTTTTCCATTATCTGATCTTTCTCTTTACATATCCCATAAATTTGCTTAGCAGACCTATATTTGTTAATAATATTTTTATATTGATGAAATGGCGATGCATTTCGTTTGGATAGATAGACACAATAAGGGCACTTGTTCTAATCTTTCATTACTCTCATCATTTACTTTTCCTTTTACACTTTTCCATTATCTGATCTTTCTCTTTACATATCCCATAAATTTGCTTAGCAGACCTATATTTGTTAAGAATATTTTTATATTGATTAAATGGCGATGCATTTCGTTTGAATAGATAGACACAATAAGATCACTTGTTCTAATCTTTCATTCCTCTCATCATTTACTTTTTCTCTTACACTTTTCCATTATCTGATCTTTCTCTTTACATATCCCATAAATTTGCTTAGCAGACCTATATTTGTTAAGAATATTTTTATATTGATGAAATGGCGATGCATTTCGTTTGAATAGATAGACACAATAAGATCACTTGTTCTAATCTTTCATTCCTCTCATCATTTACTTTTCCTCTTACACTTTTCCATTATCTGATCTTTCTCTTTACATATCCCATAAATTTGCTTAGCAGACCTATATTTGTTAAGAATATTTTTATATTGATGAAATGGCGATGCATTTCGTTTGAATAGATAGACACAATAAGATCACTTGTTCTAATCTTTCATTCCTCTCATCATTTACTTTTCCTCTTACACTTTTCCATTATCTGATCTTTCTCTTTACATATCCCATAAATTTGCTTAGCAGACCTATATTTGTTAAGAATATTTTTATATTGATGAAATGGCGATGCATTTCGTTTGAACAGATAGACACAATAAGGTCAGACATAATGTTTAAAGATCACGGTCGGAAGGAGAACACTGGATGGAAAACTATTTTATCATGGACATAAAAAAGGTTTCTTAATAAAATATAAATTTAATGGCAAACTTTTGAGCTTCAATTTTGTCAGTTCGCCTTACCATCTACAGTCTACAGCAATACACTGAACACATTTTGTGGTAAATACATACCAACACGCAGAGTCCCCATCGGGATAGACAGAAAGGCGAAAGCTCCGGACTGTCCTATCGTGACACACATCTTACTTCACATCCATAAACCTTCTCATAAATGTATCTGACTTTTTACATTTTCTTCTTTCAAATAGCATACACTTGATTCAACGATACTTTAAGAAAGACTAACAAAATAGATACATAGTGCAAATATGAGTTGAAGTTGGAAGAAGACTAAGAAGAGAATGGTTGGATCAAGTAAATGATATTCTGGAAGAAGAAAACTTATAAATTTTGAGAGATCGTAGAAGTTGTAAGAATATGGAAGAGGTTAACACTTGCCACCCTATGATGGATAATGAGTGACCAGGACTTACATAATAAAATAATTTTATAGCTAATTACAAAAAATAACCTAGCAGAGTTTGCATAATTTTAATTTAAAACATACATTTTTCACTGGATGCTGAGCGTCCAGCACAGTAGCTGGCGGAATTGTTTAGCACAGTAAGGCAAGTGTTAAAAGTGTTTGTCGAGAAAGGAAAGTCTGGTGACCTGTCTTCTTTGCCTATCCCGACTGAGAAATTGCGTGATGAAATATATATGTACTTAAATAAAATATTCCTGAAAAAATATATATTTCATTGTAATTTGTTTCATCAAAGACTGTTTATTCCACTTTTTTGTAACGGTATAACCCTACCGGTTTCAAGGCTTTCACCTCATCTTCAAGGGAGCATAAACAAGTATCGATGATGCTGAATTCTTACATATCAGTAGTAGCGGAAATAAATTGAACTGATTAGAGACCCTAGAAATTCCTAAGTCAGTGCATCGAGGTGAACATCTGGAAAACACATATATCCCAAGAATCTTTACAATGCTGACCGAGATTGTTTCATACCTCACATCACCCCCTGTCCTTAACCCGAATGTTAACCGTTAGAAGCGTGTATCTCGGTACCAGTTTAAACAGAATTCAGTCTTGTTTGTGCTCCCCTGATGATAATGTGAAAGGCTTGAAACCGGTAGGGTTAAACCGTTACAACAAGTGGAATAAACAGTGTTGGATAAAACAAAATACAATGTCACCATATATTTATCAATCAGAAAACTACACGGGGTGACTATGTATGACAGAATATAGAATGAACTGATAAAGGATAAATATGTTATAAGCTTCAGACTAAGAAATCACAATGTCTTTAAACCTCCACAATGTTAATGCCTTAACTATAAATAATATAACATATACTAGGTTAGTCAAAAAGTTTTGAAAGCGACATCTATGGAGCAGTAGAAAATCAAAATTTCTACGCCATTTTAATATTTCATCTTTCATAAGAACGTACTCAAAATTTCATTTCGATCTGTCAATTCATTCTTTGTTTACAAGCCATTTGAAGTTGACGTGTCAGTGTATTTTTTAACAATGGAAAAATCCGAATATTGTGCAGTGATTAAATTCTTTGTTTTGGAAGGTCTATCGGCTACTGAGATCCATGCAAAGATGGTGAAAGTATTAAAGGAGTCTTCTCCTTCATTTCCAACCGTTCACCGATGGGTTTTGGAGTTTAAGCGTGGCCGTACAAGCGTTGAAGACGATCCACGCTCAGGACGTCCAAAAAGTGCATCAACATCAGAAATCATAGCGAAAATACAGGATATGGTTTTAGAAGATCATCGATCGACTGTGGATGTGATAACTGAACATGGCATATTTTGGTTGAAGTTTTGGGTTTCAAAAAACTGTGTGCACAATGGGTGCCGCATTTGCTAACAATGCAACAAAAACACGTTCGAATGCGACTTTCTGAGCAACATTTGGAGCAATTTCGAAAGGATAAAAAGGATTTTCTGCGTCGATTCATCACTATGGATGAGACTTGGGTCTACCACCATGATCCTGAATCAAAACAAGAGGCTAAGGAGTGGTGTGAACCGGGCACTTTGGCTCCGAAGCGAGTTCGTGTCCAGAAATCGGCCAAGAAGGTATTAGCGTCAGTTTTTTGGGATGCAAAAGGAATTTTATTGATAGATTATCTCCAAACTGGTAAGACAATCAACTCTGATTATTACTGTGACCTTTTGGACCAGTTGGATGAAAAAATTGTGAAAAAAGACCCGGTTTGCAGAAGAAAAAAATAATTTTTCATCAAGACAATGCACCTGCTCACACAGCTCAAAAAACCATCGCGAAAATCAGTGAATTGGGGTACGAATATTTGCAGCATCCACCCTATTTGCCAGATTTAGCTCCCTCTGACTTCTGGCTGTTCTCACACCTCAAAAAATCCCTTCGTGGAAAGCATTTTTCATCAAACGAAGAGGTTATAGCCGTCGTAGAGGAGTATTTTACAGGCCTTCCAGAAAGTCACTTCCGTGATGGGACAACAAAGTTGGAAGATCGTCGGACCAAGTGTATTGATCTTATGGGAGACTATACTGAGCAATAAAAGTGATTTCCCCCCAAAAAAAATGTCTTTTCATTTCCGCTTTCAAAACTTTTTGACTGACTACCCTAGTATATCCTCCATTTTTTTTCTGTGGGATACGATCTCAAACGTGTTTGATCCAGTGTGCGGTTCGTGGTGTTACTATATTAGATGGTGCACGAGCGACCGACCAACAGCTGATCGGTCCGGAATGGTGGCGGCGCGGTGCAGCGAACAATGTGTTAATTTATCTGTTGCAGCTCGTGTGTGGAACATTGACCCTGGTATACATAATGCGCACTTGAAATGCACGGGTAGGGCTTTCAATTAACCGACTAACCGATTTTCAGTTATTTTTACATCCAATAAACCGGTTAACCGGTTATGCAAAAAAATATCCATATGTATTATTTTTTAAGACAAACACTAATTTTATTATTTCTCTTTTTAAATTATTGTATTCATTTTATAGTTAATTCACTCGTGTTATGAAAATAGGAATAAATAGTTTCTTGCCCGTCTCGGGATTTGAACACGCGAATCCACTACTCGAACCTCTCTACCACGGAGCTAGTTCTATGTACTTGGTATTATTTATTGATGATTTATGCCATGTTTACACGAGCTTAGTACCTGTCATTAGTACTTATCATTTGTACTAAGCTGCTTAGTGACCACAAGCATATTAGTACTAAGATTTACTAATGCTTAGTGTTAATATGCCATGTTTACACGAGCTTAGTACTTGTCATTAGTACTTATCATTTGTACAAAGCTGCTTAGTGACAACAAGCATATTAGTACTAAGATTTACTAATGCTTAGTACTAATATGCCATGTTTACACGAGCTTAGTACTTGTCATTAGTACTTATCGTTTGTACTAAGCTGCTTAGTGACCACAAGCATATTATTAGTACTAAGATTTACTATTGCTTAGTACTAATATGCCATGTTTACACGAGCTTAGTACTTGTCATTAGTACTTATCATTTGTACAAAGCTGCTTAGTGACAACAAGCATATTATTAGTACTAAGATTTACTAATGCTTAGTACTAATATGCTTGTTTACACGTTGATACAAGTGCGAGTGAGAAGTACTAATGACAAGCAACGTTCCCTCTAAGGTGTGCGCGTTAAAAAATCAGTTAAAAATTGTCCGCACACATGTTTCCATCTTCCGCACACACTCAAAGAAAGGAACTAATACAGTTACAACAGGACCTAGACTCCCTAGTCTCCTGGAGTGAGCAAAATCATCTTCTGTTCAACATTAATAAATATGTCTGTGTATCTTATAGTCGATCGTTTTCACCAATCCACCATCAGTATACTATACAGGGAGTGACACTAAACAGAGTTTCTGAATTCAAAGATTTGGTTGTAACCTTTGATGTCGGACTTACGTTCGTTAACCATGTCTCTCGTTTGATATCGGACTGTTACAAACTACTCGGTTTTATAATGAGAATATCAAGATAATTTAACAGCACCGATATCCTCCGAAATTTATATAATTATCTAATTAGAACCAAATTAGAATATGCATCTACAGTTTGGGCTCCCCATCAGCTCAAATATAAAAAAAATATAGAACAAATACAAAAAAAATCCTCAGATATCTATGGTATAGAACAAAGGGTGATAACACAAAATATGCTCACCATGCCAAACTTCTCACGGTGTGTAACTATAGAAGCCTCGAAACAAGAAGGCAAGAATCCATTGTGATATTCCTAAAAGGTTTTCCAAGGTTGCTTTAACTGTCCCGTGATTCTAGAAGCACTAAGTTTATATGTACCCAATAAATATAGCCGTGCAAGGAATCACCCTCTGTTCTACATACCAACTTACAGGACGAATATCATGGCTAAACACTCAGTCACGCGTGGTATAGAGATATTGAACCAACTGAATGACACTGTTGATATATTCTCAATACCGTCTAGCAGTATGAGAAGAATCCTGGCTGATATTTTTCCTAACGAATAAGCTAACGCTAGAAGCAGACCCTCTTTGTGTAACAGGAGAAATCCGTGCAAAGTGGATAAAAAAAAAAAAAACTTTTAAGAAAATAGAACATCATTATTGTTTGCACCACATTTGATGAAGCTCCAGTCTCGGCGGCACCCGAGGTTACTACTCATCTCGCTCACCTATTGTTACACCCTTGGCCATACTTCTTCTTCTTCCCAGTGTCATGTCAGGTCCCCCCAACGTTGAATATCACCTGAGAGTAAACATCTTTGCCCCCGGCAGCCTAAAAAAGGTCATACATATAAACACAACGTTATGGGTCAATAATAAAGAAATTATTTTTTTAAGAATCCGAATGCATATATTGTACTGTACTTCAAGATATGTGCATGTAATGGGCATATACATCACACACATTTGTAAATTACCAATAAACATTGTTTGAATGTAGTTACTTTAGTATTTTTGTATTGTAATAAAACGTCCACTTGAATAGTCTGCGCATTATCACTATGTTATATACGATCGAACGGCCCCTGCGCGCGATAAACGCATAACAAGCGTAGAGCTACCGCAAGGTGATGACATAAGTGATCGGATATTTGTGCTCGCGATGTGCGATGGGCTAAATATAAGGGACGCAAAATGAAAACGGGGTACCCAACCCCGTCATACAAAATCTCGGAAACTACAACGCGAACACCAATTACAAGCACCCACGTCCAAAATCTATTCTCCGCACCCGCCCACCCGCAAACGCCCCCCCAACTGCAAATTACCCCGTCACTCTGAATGCCCCCCCCCGTCTTCTACACCATTTTCTACACCATTTTCTACACCATTTTCTACACCTATTTCTACACCGACAATGACACCTCAAGCGGCAGACGACAGCCTCCCACCATAGGCAATCGCGTATTTCTCATATTTATGTATTAATATATTTTTAAAAGTCACACACGTCTCCCCAAATACCCATATTTATATACAACATCCTATGATTTATTCACCATCATCTCACCTCCATTTCTTTCTCATCACCCATCTAATATATATAAGCGTGTGTGACATCGCACATCCACAAATATATGTATATTCGTATGTAATATCATTTATATAACATCACATGTATACAAGTATTTAACGTCTTATTATTTCTCATAATCATTCATCAAAAATTACATAAAACTATCCCTCCTCGTCTCCTAAAACAGGAACCAAAATATCCAATTAAATATCATATCAGTCAGAACATATCCGATGAAGGAGTAAGACGTCCTACCATTGGACCGAGACTCCGAACGAGCTATTCATCACTTGGAAAAAAACGGGGTAATCTGTTTTTATTTGTACAAAGTTCTGCTGGTCAACAAGGACCTCTTCTCTTCACCCAGCTCTTTACCAAAACTCGTTGAAATCACGCCGGAATCTCGCTGATTAAGCGGCAAAAATCCATCAGTATTTGTACCGGTGCAGTACTTGTAAAATGCTACACCAAATTATAGCAAAACTAATGCGATTTGATAAAAAAAAAAAAAACAATTTCTGACTGGCTCTTATCTAATAAAAATAACCGGTTTTTGGTTACTTTAAAGTTGTTCAAATAACCGGTTAACCGGTTTCGATTGTAACCAGTTTGGAAGCCCTATGCACGGGCGAAATAAACATAGGAGTTTATCTAGTCTTGTGTTTGATAGCAGGTGATGTCAAGTCTGTACGATTATGTATGCAAACGACAAGCGATAAAATTGTAGGGAATATTTTATCTAATAGCGAAAATATTCCTTTATATTTATTTGACTGACTGACTACACTTTATTATTATTAAGTTTTTGCCAGTGTTGTGGAGTAGGCCGAAAAAAAATCCGACTCGACTTGAACATTTAAATGTTTGATTCTCATTCCAATTATAGTACATATAATAATAACGATATGTCTTACTTAATTACGTGAAGTAATTACTTAAATGTAGGTTTTTTGGAAATAATTTCACTTAGTTCATAATTTCATAATGTAATTTACTAGGCGCGTCCAGAAAGTAAAGAACGATTGCGCACCACGCCCCGCGCCGATCCCCCCCCCCCCCCCCACACACACCGCGATCGTATGCTCGCCTGTAAGCTCCTTCCCCCGCTTCAGTGCAAGCTGAGTTTTATTGCTGAACGGTCGTGCGTCTTTGTTCTATAACCTTTCACGTATGTTGCCGATTAGTTAAAAAAAATTGAAATCAGAGTTTTTGACTCTGATTCCGACTCCAATTAAAACCAACCGACACCATGACTTCGACTTCTGACTCTGACTCCAACTATGATACTGACCACTTAAAACCAACCCATACCACGACTCCGACTCTGATTCTGACTGAGTGGGAGTCGTCGTATGGGTTGACTCTAACTCCGACTCTGATTCTGACTCCACTTAAAACCAACCCACACCACGACTCCGACTATGATTCTTACTCCACTTAAAACCAACCAACATCATGACTCCGACTTCTGACTCCAACTTCGACTCTATAGCCTTGAGTTTTGCTAACTGTCCTATTTCATATCTTCCATATGTATTTTCTTTGTGTCTTCGTATTTTTCCCTTAACCTCTAGTTTATGTCATCAAAATATTATCCTCGGATATCTCAAAATGTGTCGGATACATATCTAAAATATAAAATGCAAACGGAACGGGAACACTCTGAAATGCCTTAGGAATGTAAAATGAATCAATAAAGATAAAATGAACACTCTTATGGTACATAATTTAGGAATGTAAAATGAATCAATAAAGATAAAGTGAACACACTGACATGACTTAGGCATGTATTGTAAAATGAATCAATAAAGATAAACTAACAAAACAAATACATAGTGCAAATGCGAGTGAAAATTAACTACAACTTCAACCTTTGTGGAAACCGCGCACTTGTTCTTCCTTGATGGGACAAAACCACGCACTTACGTTACGGTAGCGAAACAGGACGGGCTCATGTACACACATAACTTATGACGAAATTGCATACGAACAAACTCTGAAGTTGAAAATATCAACGTTTTCGAAACGTCGGCATCATAAACCAACCTCCGAAAGACTTAATCCAACTGACTTTTTTACCCATTTCAATAATTCGTATCAAGTAATAGTCAATATATATAATAAATGATTTTCAAGAAAAACTAAATGATTTTACTCTCTTGATAAATTAATAAATACAAATGCCTCGCTGTATGAAAACAGTGGCGCATCTGTAAAAACAAATGGGGAACGTACTGAGGGGTTTAAAATTACTAAAAGCGTAAATCAAGTACAGGCGGTCCTCGACATACGTATATTCTACTTTCGTACAATTCGCTAATTCGTACTGTATTTAGAAGCTAGATTTTTATCGATATGTATCACAAAAATGCACATACTTCCATGTAATGACTCTCCCCTTCTCATCGACCATTAGTCATTATTTCCTCCCCTCCTTTCCGACATTAGTCACGCCCGTTTCAGACGTTACAGGTTCAGTCCTGAGTTAGGACATGTGTTCGTAAGTTGTGTCTTGTCAGTTTATGTTAGGACGTGTGTTGTTGGTTTGTGTACTCGTATATATCTGTTTTGCTGAAAAATTTCGCCCTTATCAATTGATCATCATCATCATCAATGGCACTACAGCTCATTGTGGGCCCCGGTCTCCTCCAGCAGTCGTTGCCATTCCCCCCTATCCTGGGATGCACTCCTCCAGCCCCTGATGCCAATCACGTTTGCATCATTCTGCACCCCATCCATATCAATTGATAGATGGATGAAATTATGAGTTAATGCAATCTCACTCAAAACCTTTGTCGAATTCAGACTTGATTAAACTACAAGAGATGAATTAAATACAAAATGAAGGAGAGAAACCTGATGACCAACTGATCGTTAAGACTTTGACAGTCAAGAATATGAATGAAACTGTATCGAACGTATGC
The DNA here is from genome assembly GCA_949825065.1 of Odontocerum albicorne. Taxonomy (NCBI): domain Eukaryota; kingdom Metazoa; phylum Arthropoda; class Insecta; order Trichoptera; family Odontoceridae; genus Odontocerum; species Odontocerum albicorne. The sequence goes on from OX463843.1 coordinate 50,165,140, forward strand.
GTCACAAAAAAACATATCATTTATTGGTTTGCTATGATATGTAAAAATGTACCTGTTGTAATGAAATGTTCCTCATGCGTTGCCTTCGCAATAGCTAGTATCAAAAATTTGGTCGGCCCATGCAAGCCAAAAATGCGCGAGATACGTAGTATCTCGCAAGCCATGATGGCATACACGGGCTAAATAAGGAAATTACGATGGCTGCACATAAGGAGCGCAAAACGTTAAAGATACATTCTCAGTTTCAGGAACGTCTACTGTGTTTTACTTACGACCAACTTCTGTCTGCTAAAGAGGAATCTCTTCACCCTGCTACCTTTCACCGGAAAAGCATAAAGTGAACCGAAATCTCCGAGTATTAAGCGGCAGCCATCTATCTATTTTACAGTCTTAGTACCGGTGCTGTACAAAATGGTCCTTCGCGCCGGATCTGGTGCATTACGGTGCTGTACAGAAGCCTTCGTACATCTTAACAAATCTTTGACCATCATGTAAGAATATGATACCAATGGAGAGCGTATATCTCATGTACGAAGGATATTAAAAATAGATACAGCGTGTTATAGAACTCTCTCTCCCTGGCTCCATCCCTACTCATTGTCTGCGAAGACTGTTGGGGTCAGCTCTCCTCGTCTTCAGGTTGTATGCTCTTCTGTCCCGGACTACGTCCTCCAGGCCGTGCTTCTGCATCAGGTTATCTTTTTGCACCACTCATGAATTCTTTGGTCTTCCTCTGGTTTTTATTCGAGGAAGATCCATGGAGATTGCCTGGTTCACAATGTGATCGGGTGCTCTGCGTCTAACGTGCCCATACCATCTCAATCGCCTCTCCTCCATCTTGCTGTTGACGTCTGTAACACCTAGGCTTCCACGAATGCGTGAGCTTCTTATTTTGTCTCTTAGGGGCACACCTGCTGACCATCTTAGCATGCGCATTTCAGCAGTTTCTAGTTGCCTAGAGTAAGAGCTATACATCGTCCAGCATTCGGAGCCATAGAGGAGTGCGGGTCTGACAATCGTTTGGTATACTTTTCCTTTTAACTTTACTGGCATTTTCGGATCACATAGAACTCCCGTCATCGATCTAAACTTCATCCATCCCACACTAATTCTATGTGTTACATCTGCTGCACATCCTCCATCGCTATGGATGAGTGACCCAAGATACTTAAAGGAGTCACAATTTGGTCACAATTTTTAGCAGCCGTAGCATGAGGCTATTCAGGCTTTCACGACATTTAAATAAAATTGATGAAAAAATTATTTATTGACAATAATTTAAAAAGCTAAATATACGTGCGTATGATGCAGCGTCTACTACGCCCAGTTCATTTTATGACTTCTCGGTAAAACGTTATTAGTTATTTCGAAATACATTTTTAAAATATATTTTTTAAATTTATTGTTTGGTCTCGCATAGAAATATTTGTTAAAAGAAGAATTTATTAAACTTTTTGACAAGGATATTTTCAACATGAAAATAAACAATGAATCATTTATACCAAAATATTCCAGCATTCAGTTGATCTACGAAACACCAATTGAACAAGTTAAAATATTTAAATACGTGGGTGCTAGAATAATGTGCAATAATAACCTATATGACGAAGTGCTTGAACAATCACAAAAGGCCGCAGCTATTTCCGGATGTTTAAAGAACACTATCTGGAAAAACAAGTATATGAACATCCAAAGCAAGGTGAGGATATACAAGACCTGTGTCCGACCCATAATGACATACAGCATAGAGTCCAGAGCCGACACTGTCAGAACCAAAAATCTCCTTCGAACCAGCGAAATGAAGGTATTTTCGAGTTCCATTTGGTTTCGAGTTTCATTTTATTCCTCTATGGCGAAGTGCTTGAACAATCACAAAAGGCCGCAGCTATTTCCGGATGTTTAAAGAACACTATCTGGAAAAATAAGTATATGATATGAATATCCAAAGCAAGGTGAGGATATACAAGACCTGTGTCCGACCCATAATGACATACAGCATAAAGTCCAGAGCCACCACTGTTAGAACCAAAAAACTCCTTCGAACCAGCGAAATGAAGGTATTTTCGAGTTTCATTTCATTCCTCTACGGCGAAGTACTTGAACAATTACAAAAGGTCGCAGCTATTTCCGTATGTTTAAAGAACACTATCTGGAAAAATAAGTATATGATATGAACATCCAAAGCAAGGTGAGGATATACAAGACCTTTGTCCGCCCCATAATGACATACAGCATAGAGTTCAGAGCCGACACTGTCAGAACCAAAAATCTCCTTCGAACCAGCGAAATGAAGGTACTCAGGAGTATCGCTGACAAAACCCTTCGCGATAGAGTACGTAAAAAAGAAATCCGAAGGATGTGCGAAGTTGAAGATATTGTCAGATGTGGACGACAGAGAAAAAGGTTATGGAACGAACACGTATCCAGAATTGTGAAACCGAGAGCCGTAAGAATGGCCAGGGACAGTATCCCCCGAGCGAGCAGACCAGGACGACCTCCCAAAAGATAGAAAGACAGCTGGAAGTTGACGTCACAAGAGGGAAACGATGATGCAGGACCATAACAGGTCAACAGGCCTAAAAGAAGAGGACGAAGAAGAAGACAGTTGATCCAACCATCTTGATTGATGACGCCTTCCACTCGCATTTGCGCAGTATATTAGTTTTGTTAGTTTTTCTATGTTCATACGTTTTACATTTTGTCGCCGATATTGCAGGAACACGTAACTCGATTTTTTGGTATAAGTAACTTTATTCATCTGTTGTATCATTGACACATTTTTGCATTATAATTCAGAAATTCTAGGATGAATCCTGTAACAGCTCACAAATTTGCCCCAATACAACCTTGTAACGATGTTCAGTAGTTTTAATTATTTTGTCAACTTTAATATAAGCCTCAATTCTAATAAATAGCAAGTTATTTAGATAAATACATTACATAAGGTTGTATTGGGGCAAATTTGTGAGCTGTCACAGGACTCATCCTAGAATTTCCGAACTATAACACATATATTTATTTTCAAAGTGGAACGCATTTATTCGTAACTGCGATACCAAGTGACGTTTTTATTTTATTATATTTTTGCAGAAAAATAGTTTTTTGTCTCCCCTGTAAAATTTGGGCAATCCTAGATACTTATTCCTGCAGTATCGGTGACGATATCTTATCCATATCAAAATGCTCTTTTCTATATAAATTAAAACATCAGTTTTAAGTTTAAATTCATCCTTGATCACCTTATTCCGTATTCTGTCATACATTGTAACCCCATGTATTCTTCTCAGTGCGCACATTTGTACAGAATGTATTCGACTCCTTTCAGTACAAGTTGGTATTAGAATGCTATTGTAGATGCTCATCTCAGCAGATTTTGATCCCCTCCGGTTCGAGTATATACATTTAAGTAGCCATTTGACTTAGTTTTCTATCGCCACATCATCCGAAAAAATCTTATCAGAATTACTTAACTTACTCTTATCTTTCATTACTCACCCGTCTATCGCATTTACTTTTCCTTTCACACTTTTCTATCACTATCAATTTAGATGTCACCACATCAATTCTCAGATCTTTATTTTCGAATCTCCCAAACAATTTACTTACCGAATTCTCTTATTTCTCCTTATTCTTCGCCAATACTACAGTATCACCAGCATATAACGACCCACACAAATTTCCATTCGATATTTGTATACCACGTCTAGACCCATTGAGTGAATGATATTTTGAAAAAAAAAAAAAAAAAAAGGAAATTTTAATAGTCGGAGAAATCATAGAAGTTTTATGAGAAGGTGTATGCATGGATGTATAAGAAACGATAGATATGTATCGTGAAAGGAAAGTTTGGTACTCTCTCCTCTCTGCCTACTCCGACAAAAAAACGGCGAGATGGTATGAATGTATTTGATTTGTTTTCATTTTCAGACCTCGGTCTTAATTTATGGTTGTATTGGCGCGTAGATGTTTCATAACATTTTTTAAAAGTCCTTGGAGTACCACGTGTCACAATACAGTACTTTAAAACCCTACAATGCATGACATCATGGATTTTGATAAAATTTATACTCAGCATAGGAAAAGTGATGTTTACAACGGGAAAAATAATGAAAAAAATCAAAAACAATTTTTAGTGTTTTTTTTTTAAATTGAAAAATGCCTGGCGATGCAAATTTTCTTCACACATATTTTGTTGGTTTTTACCATGTAGATAAGTTTTTACATGAAAATATTGTGTAAATTAATAAAACTTATTAAGGTTTAATTAATTATTGAAATGCAGTTAAAAGTTGAATCCACCATTCCTCCAACTGTCAGAATTAAAAATCATTTTTTTAAATACAAACACCGTTTTTTAATTATTTTTTTTGAAAACAATCGACAAAAGAAATAGTTGTACCACATGATTTTAGTGTATTTTATTCCCAAAAGATGGTCTTGCATTTATCATGTTTTTTTTTTCATTTCATGATACAAATTTGCATCCCAATGCACTGTAGGGTTACAATAATTTATTTTGTATATGGTACGTAAAAGGTTTCAATTGAAAGTATTGTTAAAATGCATCAGTCATAAAAAATAATACATTAGATATATTTGCACCTAGATACATTTTTTAATGGTATTAAGTAGATCTATGAAATAAATTACTGACTGAAAACCAATATGTTGATCATAACATATTAACTTCAAATGGTAAATGAAATTTATTACAGTGCATTGATAAATTAATATCGCATTCCATTCATCAGTCAGGAAATGGAATTAGGCATGTAATTAAACTTTCGTTCAGACGCTCGACAAATGTTTGGATAAGACAAAAACGAATGTTAGTAAACATTTTTAACATTCCTTCTAGCAGCGTTTGAACCTACAAAAAGAAGTAAGACAAACGAGGACAGAAAATACGTCTGTTGGAAAACAGTCACAAAACACTTCACAAAAAAAATCGTAGAAATAATGTTCGTTGAAGAGATTAAGACGAGATCATAAACAAATATATCATCCCACCTTTTCTCTCTCGAGTGAACTCAGAGGACAAACCGCAATATTTTTTTTTATATATCATTTGACTTCTCTGTTCCAAAAAAATCCGCTCTCGCATAACATATATCTTGCTTGCAAACCTCGAACTTGTATATCTTGCTTGCAAACCTTGAACTTGTATACCTTGCTTGCAAACCTCGAACTTGGATATAAATAATTAATATAGGTTTATTGATAGCAACACAGTATGTACATAATACATTTAAATATACTTCAAGAACACACACACACACACACACACACATATACATATATATATATATATATATATATATATATATATATATATATATATATATATATATATATATATATATATATATATATATATATATATATATATATATATATATATATATATATATATATATATATATATATATATATATATATATATATATATGTTTATTTTAGGTTTTCAGGTACTTCGTGAACTGTAAATATTGGATTCTGACATCAGATCTACCTGGAGATCCCTCAGCAGCTTCCTTACAGCATTTTTTATTTTTTGGCCTGGATGACTCTTTAGTAACATTGTTCTCTGTTTTGGATATACAGGAGACGGTATCTATTTTAATTGGTATTTTGTGGGCTTATGACCACCTTTGAAGGCTGAGTTAAGTGCTCACTTTATGCCTAGGCAACATTCCTCATTATACCATAGATTCATCTCTATACATCATTTAAATGTTTTTATTCTTAGTGCAGACAAGATGGTTTTTAGTCTTTATGCCATTTGTTGACGAACAATGGTAAGATTTTTTTATTAACAGATGTTGAGGAAACCTTTTTATTCTGTCAATACCTCATCATTGTTTGTTATCCAAGCCGGATATTTTTTTGGCTTTTGACAAAGCCCATTACACTTCTGTAGAGGGTAATATGTGATTTTTTGTTTGGTTTTAGCGAAGGGTTATATATGTTTATTTTAGGTTTTCAGGTACTTCGTGAACTGTAAATATTGGATTCTGACATCAGATCTACCTGGAGATCCCTCAGCAGCTTCCTTACAGCATTTTTTATTTTTTGGCCTGGATGACTCTTTAGTAACATTGTTCTCTGTTTTGGATATACAGGAGACGGTATCTATTTTAATTGGTATTTTGTGGGCTTATGACCACCTTTGAAGGCTGAGCTAAGTGCTCACTTTATGCCTAGGCAACATTCCTCATTATACCATAGATTCATCTCTATACATCATTTAAATGTTTTTATTCTTAGTGCAGACAAGATGGTTTTTAGTCTTTATGCCATTTGTTGACGAACAATGGTAAGATTTTTTTATTAACAGATGTTGAGGAAACCTTTTTATTCTGTCAATACCTCATCATTGTTTGTTATCCAAGCCGGATATTTTTTTGGCTTTTGACAAAGCCCATTACACTTCTGTAGAGGGTAATATGTGATTTTTTGTTTGGTTTTAGCGAAGGGTTATATATGTTTATTTTAGGTTTTCAGGTACTTCGTGAACTGTAAATATTGGATTCTGACATCAGATCTACCTGGAGATCCCTCAGCAGCTTCCTTACAGCATTTTTTATTTTTTGGCCTGGATGACTCTTTAGTAACATTGTTCTCTGTTTTGGATATACAGGAGACGGTATCTATTTTAATTGGTATTTTGTGGGCTTATGACCACCTTTGAAGGCTGAGTTAAGTGCTCACTTTATGCCTAGGCAACATTCCTCATTATACCATAGATTCATCTCTATACATCATTTAAATGTTTTTATTCTTAGTGCAGACAAGATGGTTTTTAGTCTTTATGCCATTTGTTGACGAACAATGGTAAGATTTTTTTATTAACAGATGTTGAGGAAACCTTTTTATTCTGTCAATACCTCATCATTGTTTGTTATCCAAGCCGGATATTTTTTTGGCTTTTGACAAAGCCCATTACACTTCTGTAGAGGGTAATATGTGATTTTTTGTTTGGTTTTAGCGAAGGGTTATATATGTTTATTTTAGGTTTTCAGGTACTTCGTGAACTGTAAATATTGGATTCTGACATCAGATCTACCTGGAGATCCCTCAGCAGCTTCCTTACAGCATTTTTTATTTTTTGGCCTGGATGACTCTTTAGTAACATTGTTCTCTGTTTTGGATATACAGGAGACGGTATCTATTTTAATTGGTATTTTGTGGGCTTATGACCACCTTTGAAGGCTGAGTTAAGTGCTCACTTTATGCCTAGGCAACATTCCTCATTATACCATAGATTCATCTCTATACATCATTTAAATGTTTTTATTCTTAGTGCAGACAAGATGGTTTTTAGTCTTTATGCCATTTGTTGACGAACAATGGTAAGATTTTTTTATTAACAGATGTTGAGGAAACCTTTTTATTCTGTCAATACCTCATCATTGTTTGTTATCCAAGCCGGATATTTTTTTGGCTTTTGACAAAGCCCATTACACTTCTGTAGAGGGTAATATGTGATTTTTTGTTTGGTTTTAGCGAAGGGTTATATATGTTTATTTTAGGTTTTCAGGTACTTCGTGAACTGTAAATATTGGATTCTGACATCAGATCTACCTGGAGATCCCTCAGCAGCTTCCTTACAGCATTTTTTATTTTTTGGCCTGGATGACTCTTTAGTAACATTGTTCTCTGTTTTGGATATACAGGAGACGGTATCTATTTTAATTGGTATTTTGTGAGCTTATGACCACCTTTGAAGGCTGAGCTAAGTGCTCACTTTATGCCTAGGCAACATTCCTCATTATACCATAGATTCATCTCTATACATCATTTAAATGTTTTTATTCTTAGTGCAGACAAGATGGTTTTTAGTCTTTATGCCATTTGTTGACGAACAATGGTAAGATTTTTTTATTAACAGATGTTGAGGAAACCTTTTTATTCTGTCAATACCTCATCATTGTTTGTTATCCAAGCCGGATATTTTTTTGGCTTTTGACAAAGCCCATTACACTTCTGTAGAGGGTAATATGTGATTTTTTGTTTGGTTTTAGCGAAGGGTTATATATGTTTATTTTAGGTTTTCAGGTACTTCGTGAACTGTAAATATTGGATTCTGACATCAGATCTACCTGGAGATCCCTCAGCAGCTTCCTTACAGCATTTTTTATTTTTTGGCCTGGATGACTCTTTAGTAACATTGTTCTCTGTTTTGGATATACAGGAGACGGTATCTATTTTAATTGGTATTTTGTGGGCTTATGACCACCTTTGAAGGCTGAGTTAAGTGCTCACTTTATGCCTAGGCAACATTCCTCATTATACCATAGATTCATCTCTATACATCATTTAAATGTTTTTATTCTTAGTGCAGACAAGATGGTTTTTAGTCTTTATGCCATTTGTTGACGAACAATGGTAAGATTTTTTTATTAACAGATGTTGAGGAAACCTTTTTATTCTGTCAATACCTCATCATTGTTTGTTATCCAAGCCGGATATTTTTTTGGCTTTTGACAAAGCCCATTACACTTCTGTAGAGGGTAATATGTGATTTTTTGTTTGGTTTTAGCGAAGGGTTATATATGTTTATTTTAGGTTTTCAGGTACTTCGTGAACTGTAAATATTGGATTCTGACATCAGATCTACCTGGAGATCCCTCAGCAGCTTCCTTACAGCATTTTTTATTTTTTGGCCTGGATGACTCTTTAGTAACATTGTTCTCTGTTTTGGATATACAGGAGACGGTATCTATTTTAATTGGTATTTTGTGGGCTTATGACCACCTTTGAAGGCTGAGTTAAGTGCTCACTTTATGCCTAGGCAACATTCCTCATTATACCATAGATTCATCTCTATACATCATTTAAATGTTTTTATTCTTAGTGCAGACAAGATGGTTTTTAGTCTTTATGCCATTTGTTGACGAACAATGGTAAGATTTTTTTATTAACAGATGTTGAGGAAACCTTTTTATTCTGTCAATACCTCATCATTGTTTGTTATCCAAGCCGGATATTTTTTTGGCTTTTGACAAAGCCCATTACACTTCTGTAGAGGGTAATATGTGATTTTTTGTTTGGTTTTAGCGAAGGGTTATATATGTTTATTTTAGGTTTTCAGGTACTTCGTGAACTGTAAATATTGGATTCTGACATCAGATCTACCTGGAGATCCCTCAGCAGCTTCCTTACAGCATTTTTTATTTTTTGGCCTGGATGACTCTTTAGTAACATTGTTCTCTGTTTTGGATATACAGGAGACGGTATCTATTTTAATTGGTATTTTGTGGGCTTATGACCACCTTTGAAGGCTGAGTTAAGTGCTCACTTTATGCCTAGGCAACATTCCTCATTATACCATAGATTCATCTCTATACATCATTTAAATGTTTTTATTCTTAGTGCAGACAAGATGGTTTTTAGTCTTTATGCCATTTGTTGACGAACAATGGTAAGATTTTTTTATTAACAGATGTTGAGGAAACCTTTTTATTCTGTCAATACCTCATCATTGTTTGTTATCCAAGCCGGATATTTTTTTGGCTTTTGACAAAGCCCATTACACTTCTGTAGAGGGTAATATGTGATTTTTTGTTTGGTTTTAGCGAAGGGTTATATATGTTTATTTTAGGTTTTCAGGTACTTCGTGAACTGTAAATATTGGATTCTGACATCAGATCTACCTGGAGATCCCTCAGCAGCTTCCTTACAGCATTTTTTATTTTTTGGCCTGGATGACTCTTTAGTAACATTGTTCTCTGTTTTGGATATACAGGAGACGGTATCTATTTTAATTGGTATTTTGTGGGCTTATGACCACCTTTGAAGGCTGAGTTAAGTGCTCACTTTATGCCTAGGCAACATTCCTCATTATACCATAGATTCATCTCTATACATCATTTAAATGTTTTTATTCTTAGTGCAGACAAGATGGTTTTTAGTCTTTATGCCATTTGTTGACGAACAATGGTAAGATTTTTTTATTAACAGATGTTGAGGAAACCTTTTTATTCTGTCAATACCTCATCATTGTTTGTTATCCAAGCCGGATATTTTTTTGGCTTTTGACAAAGCCCATTACACTTCTGTAGAGGGTAATATGTGATTTTTTGTTTGGTTTTAGCGAAGGGTTATATATGTTTATTTTAGGTTTTCAGGTACTTCGTGAACTGTAAATATTGGATTCTGACATCAGATCTACCTGGAGATCCCTCAGCAGCTTCCTTACAGCATTTTTTATTTTTTGGCCTGGATGACTCTTTAGTAACATTGTTCTCTGTTTTGGATATACAGGAGACGGTATCTATTTTAATTGGTATTTTGTGGGCTTATGACCACCTTTGAAGGCTGAGCTAAGTGCTCACTTTATGCCTAGGCAACATTCCTCATTATACCATAGATTCATCTCTATACATCATTTAAATGTTTTTATTCTTAGTGCAGACAAGATGGTTTTTAGTCTTTATGCCATTTGTTGACGAACAATGGTAAGATTTTTTTATTAACAGATGTTGAGGAAACCTTTTTATTCTGTCAATACCTCATCATTGTTTGTTATCCAAGCCGGATATTTTTTTGGCTTTTGACAAAGCCCATTACACTTCTGTAGAGGGTAATATGTGATTTTTTGTTTGGTTTTAGCGAAGGGTTATATATGTTTATTTTAGGTTTTCAGGTACTTCGTGAACTGTAAATATTGGATTCTGACATCAGATCTACCTGGAGATCCCTCAGCAGCTTCCTTACAGCATTTTTTATTTTTTGGCCTGGATGACTCTTTAGTAACATTGTTCTCTGTTTTGGATATACAGGAGACGGTATCTATTTTAATTGGTATTTTGTGGGCTTATGACCACCTTTGAAGGCTGAGTTAAGTGCTCACTTTATGCCTAGGCAACATTCCTCATTATACCATAGATTCATCTCTATACATCATTTAAATGTTTTTATTCTTAGTGCAGACAAGATGGTTTTTAGTCTTTATGCCATTTGTTGACGAACAATGGTAAGATTTTTTTATTAACAGATGTTGAGGAAACCTTTTTATTCTGTCAATACCTCATCATTGTTTGTTATCCAAGCCGGATATTTTTTTGGCTTTTGACAAAGCCCATTACACTTCTGTAGAGGGTAATATGTGATTTTTTGTTTGGTTTTAGCGAAGGGTTATATATGTTTATTTTAGGTTTTCAGGTACTTCGTGAACTGTAAATATTGGATTCTGACATCAGATCTACCTGGAGATCCCTCAGCAGCTTCCTTACAGCATTTTTTATTTTTTGGCCTGGATGACTCTTTAGTAACATTGTTCTCTGTTTTGGATATACAGGAGACGGTATCTATTTTAATTGGTATTTTGTGGGCTTATGACCACCTTTGAAGGCTGAGTTAAGTGCTCACTTTATGCCTAGGCAACATTCCTCATTATACCATAGATTCATCTCTATACATCATTTAAATGTTTTTATTCTTAGTGCAGACAAGATGGTTTTTAGTCTTTATGCCATTTGTTGACGAACAATGGTAAGATTTTTTTATTAACAGATGTTGAGGAAACCTTTTTATTCTGTCAATACCTCATCATTGTTTGTTATCCAAGCCGGATATTTTTTTGGCTTTTGACAAAGCCCATTACACTTCTGTAGAGGGTAATATGTGATTTTTTGTTTGGTTTTAGCGAAGGGTTATATATGTTTATTTTAGGTTTTCAGGTACTTCGTGAACTGTAAATATTGGATTCTGACATCAGATCTACCTGGAGATCCCTCAGCAGCTTCCTTACAGCATTTTTTATTTTTTGGCCTGGATGACTCTTTAGTAACATTGTTCTCTGTTTTGGATATACAGGAGACGGTATCTATTTTAATTGGTATTTTGTGGGCTTATGACCACCTTTGAAGGCTGAGTTAAGTGCTCACTTTATGCCTAGGCAACATTCCTCATTATACCATAGATTCATCTCTATACATCATTTAAATGTTTTTATTCTTAGTGCAGACAAGATGGTTTTTAGTCTTTATGCCATTTGTTGACGAACAATGGTAAGATTTTTTTATTAACAGATGTTGAGGAAACCTTTTTATTCTGTCAATACCTCATCATTGTTTGTTATCCAAGCCGGATATTTTTTTGGCTTTTGACAAAGCCCATTACACTTCTGTAGAGGGTAATATGTGATTTTTTGTTTGGTTTTAGCGAAGGGTTATATATGTTTATTTTAGGTTTTCAGGTACTTCGTGAACTGTAAATATTGGATTCTGACATCAGATCTACCTGGAGATCCCTCAGCAGCTTCCTTACAGCATTTTTTATTTTTTGGCCTGGATGACTCTTTAGTAACATTGTTCTCTGTTTTGGATATACAGGAGACGGTATCTATTTTAATTGGTATTTTGTGGGCTTATGACCACCTTTGAAGGCTGAGCTAAGTGCTCACTTTATGCCTAGGCAACATTCCTCATTATACCATAGATTCATCTCTATACATCATTTAAATGTTTTTATTCTTAGTGCAGACAAGATGGTTTTTAGTCTTTATGCCATTTGTTGACGAACAATGGTAAGATTTTTTTATTAACAGATGTTGAGGAAACCTTTTTATTCTGTCAATACCTCATCATTGTTTGTTATCCAAGCCGGATATTTTTTTGGCTTTTGACAAAGCCCATTACACTTCTGTAGAGGGTAATATGTGATTTTTTGTTTGGTTTTAGCGAAGGGTTATATATGTTTATTTTAGGTTTTCAGGTACTTCGTGAACTGTAAATATTGGATTCTGACATCAGATCTACCTGGAGATCCCTCAGCAGCTTCCTTACAGCATTTTTTATTTTTTGGCCTGGATGACTCTTTAGTAACATTGTTCTCTGTTTTGGATATACAGGAGACGGTATCTATTTTAATTGGTATTTTGTGGGCTTATGACCACCTTTGAAGGCTGAGTTAAGTGCTCACTTTATGCCTAGGCAACATTCCTCATTATACCATAGATTCATCTCTATACATCATTTAAATGTTTTTATTCTTAGTGCAGACAAGATGGTTTTTAGTCTTTATGCCATTTGTTGACGAACAATGGTAAGATTTTTTTATTAACAGATGTTGAGGAAACCTTTTTATTCTGTCAATACCTCATCATTGTTTGTTATCCAAGCCGGATATTTTTTTGGCTTTTGACAAAGCCCATTACACTTCTGTAGAGGGTAATATGTGATTTTTTGTTTGGTTTTAGCGAAGGGTTATATATGTTTATTTTAGGTTTTCAGGTACTTCGTGAACTGTAAATATTGGATTCTGACATCAGATCTACCTGGAGATCCCTCAGCAGCTTCCTTACAGCATTTTTTATTTTTTGGCCTGGATGACTCTTTAGTAACATTGTTCTCTGTTTTGGATATACAGGAGACGGTATCTATTTTAATTGGTATTTTGTGGGCTTATGACCACCTTTGAAGGCTGAGTTAAGTGCTCACTTTATGCCTAGGCAACATTCCTCATTATACCATAGATTCATCTCTATACATCATTTAAATGTTTTTATTCTTAGTGCAGACAAGATGGTTTTTAGTCTTTATGCCATTTGTTGACGAACAATGGTAAGATTTTTTTATTAACAGATGTTGAGGAAACCTTTTTATTCTGTCAATACCTCATCATTGTTTGTTATCCAAGCCGGATATTTTTTTGGCTTTTGACAAAGCCCATTACACTTCTGTAGAGGGTAATATGTGATTTTTTGTTTGGTTTTAGCGAAGGGTTATATATGTTTATTTTAGGTTTTCAGGTACTTCGTGAACTGTAAATATTGGATTCTGACATCAGATCTACCTGGAGATCCCTCAGCAGCTTCCTTACAGCATTTTTTATTTTTTGGCCTGGATGACTCTTTAGTAACATTGTTCTCTGTTTTGGATATACAGGAGACGGTATCTATTTTAATTGGTATTTTGTGGGCTTATGACCACCTTTGAAGGCTGAGTTAAGTGCTCACTTTATGCCTAGGCAACATTCCTAATTATACCATAGATTCATCTCTATACATCATTTAAATGTTTTTATTCTTAGTGCAGACAAGATGGTTTTTAGTCTTTATGCCATTTGTTGACGAACAATGGTAAGATTTTTTTATTAACAGATGTTGAGGAAACCTTTTTATTCTGTCAATACCTCATCATTGTTTGTTATCCAAGCCGGATATTTTTTTGGCTTTTGACAAAGCCCATTACACTTCTGTAGAGGGTAATATGTGATTTTTTGTTTGGTTTTAGCGAAGGGTTATATATGTTTATTTTAGGTTTTCAGGTACTTCGTGAACTGTAAATATTGGATTCTGACATCAGATCTACCTGGAGATCCCTCAGCAGCTTCCTTACAGCATTTTTTATTTTTTGGCCTGGATGACTCTTTAGTAACATTGTTCTCTGTTTTGGATATACAGGAGACGGTATCTATTTTAATTGGTATTTTGTGGGCTTATGACCACCTTTGAAGGCTGAGTTAAGTGCTCACTTTATGCCTAGGCAACATTCCTCATTATACCATAGATTCATCTCTATACATCATTTAAATGTTTTTATTCTTAGTGCAGACAAGATGGTTTTTAGTCTTTATGCCATTTGTTGACGAACAATGGTAAGATTTTTTTATTAACAGATGTTGAGGAAACCTTTTTATTCTGTCAATACCTCATCATTGTTTGTTATCCAAGCCGGATATTTTTTTGGCTTTTGACAAAGCCCATTACACTTCTGTAGAGGGTAATATGTGATTTTTTGTTTGGTTTTAGCGAAGGGTTATATATGTTTATTTTAGGTTTTCAGGTACTTCGTGAACTGTAAATATTGGATTCTGACATCAGATCTACCTGGAGATCCCTCAGCAGCTTCCTTACAGCATTTTTTATTTTTTGGCCTGGATGACTCTTTAGTAACATTGTTCTCTGTTTTGGATATACAGGAGACGGTATCTATTTTAATTGGTGTAAATGGCATAAAGTGGCATAAAGACTAAAAACCATCTTGTCTGCACTAAGAATAAAAACATTTAAATGATGTATAGAGATGAATCTATGGTATAATGAGGAATGTTGCCTAGGCATAAAGTGAGCACTTAACTCAGCCTTCAAAGGTGGTCATAAGCCCACAAAATACCAATTAAAATAGATACCGTCTCCTGTATATCCAAAACAGAGAACAATGTTACTAAAGAGTCATCCAGGCCAAAAAATAAAAAATGCTGTAAGGAAGCTGCTGAGGGATCTCCAGGTAGATCTGATGTCAGAATCCAATATTTACAGTTCACGAAGTACCTGAAAACCTAAAATAAACATATATAACCCTTCGCTAAAACCAAACAAAAAATCACATATTACCCTCTACAGAAGTGTAATGGGCTTTGTCAAAAGCCAAAAAAATATCCGGCTTGGATAACAAACAATGATGAGGTATTGACAGAATAAAAAGGTTTCCTCAACATCTGTTAATAAAAAAATCTTACCATTGTTCGTCAACAAATGGCATAAAGACTAAAAACCATCTTGTCTGCACTAAGAATAAAAACATTTAAATGATGTATAGAGATGAATCTATGGTATAATGAGGAATGTTGCCTAGGCATAAAGTGAGCACTTAACTCAGCCTTCAAAGGTGGTCATAAGCCCACAAAATACCAATTAAAATAGATACCGTCTCCTGTATATCCAAAACAGAGAACAATGTTACTAAAGAGTCATCCAGGCCAAAAAATAAAAAATAAAAAATGCTGTAAGGAAGCTCTGAGGGATCTCCAGGTAGATCTGATGTCAGAATCCAATATTTACAGTTCGCGAAGTACCTGAAAACCTAAAATAAACATATATAACCCTTCGCTAAAACCAAACAAAAAATCACATATATATATATATATATATATATATATATATATATATATATATATATATATATATATATATATATATATATATATATATATATATATATATATATATATATATATATATATATATATATATATATATATATATATATATATATATATATATATATATATATATATATATATATATATATATATATATATATATATATATATATATATATATATATATATATATATATATATATATATATATATATATATATATATATATATATATATATATATATATATATATATATATATATATATAATATATATATATATATATTATATATATATATATATATATATATATATATATATATATATATATATATATATATATATATATATA